>OX411555.1:17486264-18086264 GCA_948146395.1 Fragum whitleyi
TTCATAACCTAGTTCATGTGGTATATTTGTATATAGACTTACAATGTCAAACGATACCAGAACAGTATCAATTTTTACAGAACTGGGGATAAAGTTTAAAAAGTCAACATCATCTCTAAGATAGCTTTGCACTTTTGTAGTAAAAGGTTTTAAAAGTAAGTCTAAAAGACAACTCAGGCGACTAGTTTCGCACGAAGGACCTGCTACAATCGGTCGCATTTTCAAATCAATGGATCAACTTTTTCAATATATTCGTCATTATAAGTTTCACACATATTTTGAATAATTGAACTTTTGTGAATTTTCGGAAGTCCATAAAAAGTACTAGTTTTGTATTCAAATTTCAATAAAAAATCTTTTTCCTGTTTAGTAATCTTTTCGTTACTTTTAATCAAATTTGTTATTGAATTTAAAATTTGTGCTGAATCTGCATGAGGTATAGATTTATAATAGATTACATCTGAAAGCATTTCATTAATCTTCTTTTTGTAAAATTCTTTATTCATAATGACTATTCCGCCTCCTTTGTCTGCTTCTTTAATAATAATAGATGAATCATCTGTTAAAGATTTGATTGATTTACGTTGATTAAGTGAAATATTATGTTTTGTTTTATTATCATGAATTAATACATTACAACATAAGATTTTGTGGTGAAGTTGAAAATGATTTAAATGATTTTTTTAGAAAACTAAAATTACAAGAATTCTTTTTCGTGACACAAGTGAAGACTTTAGCCTTGTTAGGAATAAATCGTTTTTCAACCTCCCCCAGGTAGAAACAAAAAACTTGATGAATATATTTCTACCACAAAATCTTTATGTTGTAATGTATTAATTCATGATAATAAAACAAAACATAATATTTCACTTAATCAAACGTAAATCAATCAAATCTTTAACAGATGATTCATCTATTATTATTAAGAAGCAGACAAAGGAGGCGGAATAGTCATTATGAATAAAGAATTTTACAAAAAGAAGATTAATGAAATGCTTTCAGATGTAATCTATTATAAATCTATACCTCATGCAGATTCAGCACAAATTTTAAATTCAATAACAAATTTGATTAAAAGTAACGAAAAGATTACTAAACAGGAAAAAGATTTTTTATTGAAATTTGAATACAAAACTAGTACTTTTTATGGACTTCCGAAAATTCACAAAAGTTCAATTATTCAAAATATGTGTGAAACTTATAATGACGAATATATTGAAAAAGTTGATCCATTGGATTTGAAAATGCGACCGATTGTAGCAGGTCCTTCGTGCGAAACTAGTCGCCTGAGTTGTCTTTTAGACTTACTTTTAAAACCTTTTACTACAAAAGTGCAAAGCTATCTTAGAGATGATGTTGACTTTTTAAACTTTATCCCCAGTTCTGTAAAAATTGATACTGTTCTGGTATCGTTTGACATTGTAAGTCTATATACAAATATACCACATGAACTAGGTTATGAAGCTATTACGTATTGGCTAGATAAATATCCCATGCTAATTCATAGCAGATTTAATAAACTCTTTATTTTAGAAGGGTTAAAAATAGTTTTAGAAAATAACAATTTTAGTTTTAATTCGGCATATTATAATCAATGCAAAGGTACAGCCATGGGGACAAAGGTTGCGCCGACATATGCTACTTTAGTACTAGGATTTTTAGAAGATAGAATGTACACAAAAATTCGACAATTTAAGAATGAAGAATTTGCGAACTATGTTTACAATCAATGGAAAAGATTCCTTGATGATTGTTTTATTTTCTGGATATACTCATTAGACGAATTATCTGATTATCACGGAATTTTGAATTCTTTACATAAAGACATAAAGTTTAAAATAGACACAAGTTCTATTAAAATGCCCTTTCTTGATGTGCTGATATTAAAAAATGGCACTGAGATAACGACAGATATATATTTCAAATCAACAGATTCAAAACAGTATTTAAATTTCAAGTCTTGTCACCAAAAGCATTGCAAAATTAATATACCCTTCTCATTGGCTCGAAGAATTTGTATGATTGTATCCGATAAGGCTATTTTGCAATGCAGGTTAAATGAACTCAAAAACATCTTAATTGAAAGAAAATATCCAATAGGAGTAATAGAGGCAGGAATAGATAAAGCTATAAAAATACCAAGGAGTTCTCTTTTAAAAGTAAATGAAAAAGAAGAAAATACAGTTCTACCCTATATTTCGACATTCAACCCCCGCAATAGAGAGCTATACGGGATTGTTAAGAATAATTTTGAAATTTTGCAAAACGACCGAATAATGTCAAAAATTTTAAGAGAAAATAAAGTAATCAAGTGTAAAAGGCAATAACCCAATCTTAAACAGATTTTGATCAAGTCGGAATACAGAGAAACACATTCAAAACCTTGTGTAAAAAAATGTAATGAACCACGTTGTGGACTTTGTAAATATATCTTTGAGGGAGAGGTTTTTAAAATAAAGGATAAAATTTTTCATGCAAAAGAAAACATGGATTGTACAATTAGTAATTGTTTGTATGTGTTAATGTGTAATGGATGCACTGAATTTTACATAGGACAAACTGGGGATAAATTGAGAAATAGGGTTACAATACACAAGCAACAAATTAGGGACCCATCAATAAGACAGCTACCTTTAAGTTCACATTTGGATAACTGTTCCAAAAAAGACCCAAAATTCTCAATATTCCCGTTTTATAAATTTAAAATTAATGATGTTTCCACTAGATAAACAAAAGAAAAATACTTTATAAATATATTTTGTCCTAAACTGAATGTTATATGACAATGTTTGTTTTGACGTTGACGTTGTGACGTTGTTACGTTGGTAACGTCGTTTCATTAAATTATTAACGTCGCCCTGATGAGCAGCAGCGAAACCGGTTGGCACGTTATTAAAATTAATTTCTAGTGTCGTTTTTTGTTTTTTTTATATATATATATATATATATATATATATATATATATATATATATATATATATATATATATATATATATATATATGGGCTGATTTGCTCTATCTTGAATATCTAATTCTTTTAATCGTAATTGAAATTCTCGTTCTTTCTCGCTCCCTCTCTGCTCTTTCTTCTCTTTCCCTCTTTTCCCTTTCTCGCTCTTCCTTTTCCCTTTGAAATTGCCTTTCTCTTTTTTGTCTTCAATTTGTCTTTGGCTCTTTCTCTTTCAATTTCTTCCATTTCCCTTTGAAATTGCCTTTCTCTTTCCTTTTCTTCAATTTCAAATTGCTTTTCTTGAAATTTTCTCTCTTCTCTCTCTCTCTCTTTCTATTTCTAATTCCTTCTCTCTTTCTTGAAGTTTTAACATTCAAGCTCTCTTGAGCTTGCAACTGATGGAACATCAACAATGAGTAACAGAGCGTTTTCATCAAAAACGTCCTCATCAACAAAATATTCAACCAAAATATTCTTAATTTATTGCTTTCGCAATGAGGACTTGACTTCTTTCAATTCATAATGCATGTCAAGATTGAGCAAATCAGGCTTTTTACCCAAATTCAATAGCTCCACGGAAGGTTCTTTCGTAATTTTTTCTAATTCAAAAGACATGGTAGCATGTTGCTGGATTCAAATAAGAATGTTAGATTTTGATAAATAATAGTGAAAGTACACCCTAAATTTATTAAAATTGAAATATAAAATTAATTTCTAAAATAATTTTGAACAGCAGATTTGAATAAAAAATTTGTTTGTTTTGTTTTGTTTGTTTGATTGTTTGTCTGATGTTCGTATCAACGGACCGAGCCCCCAAATGTTACGTGCAAATGTAACAAGAATAAAGAAGCCAACAACAAACTTTACAATTAACAATATTTATTGACAATAATACTAGAATTAATACAAAAACAAATTACAATACCTTGACTGTTTGATCCTAAAGTTTTTAATTTTAGATCCAATTGAATTAAGTTCCTGGTCCACAAATAATAAGTCCAATAATATCCGAATTTAAAACTAAACATACTTTTAAACACAATTTTAAGATAACGAGAAATCCCCTTTTAGTTTAACACAGTACTACTAAATGAAACCTTTAGTCTTAACCAAGTGAACCAAGAATGCCCTTTATATAATACCATAGAACAATCTAGAATAGCATAGAACATTAGAAGAGTCTAGAGTTTGAATCACTCTCTAAAAATCCTTTCTAGAAAGATCGAAAATATTCTACAAACATGTTTACCTAACAGTCAAGGGATCGGAAATTTCCAGACTAATTCTAAAAATAGACAAGGGAAAAACCATTATACATATTACATTCATACATACATAACAATTAGATCTACTTTGTTATAGATAAAATGTTATTTTTCCTTCATTTATCTCATCTCGATCCAATCACATCTGTTTGATCTTGTCTTCTGTTACCATATTGTATGTTAACACGATACGTGGTTTTGAATAAAGAGCTGTAGTAGTATTCAAAATTGTTTTCATTGAAAAATTAAACTGATTTTTCATCCAACCAGAATGTCCAAATTTCGTTGACCCAACTAAAATTAATTTATTGATCAATAGGGAAACTCCCCGAGAATCATACGAAACACCCCGGCTCCTTCCAACATGAAAAGAAAAATTCTCAGGACCCGCGGATGAGTGGACATGGCCTTCTTACCTGGGGTTGTACTTTTTATATAGGCAAAGGGTGTAAATCCTTTTACACACATTACGCAAGTGCGTAATACAAAATAAAAGCTCTTTCGAAGAATATCGTTGATTGCTGATCATAACATCGCCACTACAGCTTTTTTCAAGCTATATTAACGATGTTTTGACTATTTATCAATGTTCTCCATTTCTCGCCGAAAAAAGCAGATGGACGTCAGTTTGATTAAGTGTTTCCTTTTTTTCGGGCGGTCGCCAATTTTGTGCGTATGAATTTTGAAATTCTAATTACGCCAATGAATATGAACCGTCATGCGTAAATGAACAACCTGGACTATCCGGAACGAAACCCCGTACAAAGACGGTATATTTGAAATAGAAGTCGGTTCTGGGCCCGAGGTTATAAAACTTTTCTCAGGTCCAGGCTCAATTTTCTCAAAATTTTAAATCAAAATAAATGTATGAAAATAAAAGGTAATATTAATAAGTTGTTATTCATAACAACTTATTAATATGATCTTTTATGTTAATTCATTAAAATGAGTATTTAATTATAATTACGGCTTTAATCTCAAATTGAAACTTGAAACAATTTTGGATTGAGTCTGAGAAAAGTTTTATAACCTCATCCTGGTGCATGTCAACCAGAGGAAGCATTTCAAAAATCCTTCCACAGGAAGTTAGATTGATCATTTTAGATTCAGAAAATTAGTAAAGTGCACAAAAGTCTCTACGCTAGTCAGTCTGCGTAGACCGCACAGCCTGACAAGGGTCGACAATATACGCACGACCCCTTTTGGCATGAGGGTCACACATGGTTAAAGCTCGGGAAAGCAAGACGAGGCGTCGTAAAAAGACCGATTTGGGCAATATCTTCATCAATTTCGAAATTTCACTTTTCTTTGTGCAATTCAAACGCATATATATTCATCGTTGGTTATCCCAGAATTTCGCAGATCTTTTCAATCGGCAAAACAGAGCAATAATACACGAATTTAGGGAAAAAAATACACCAGAAAGAACACAATTATTTGTTAAAAAAATAGCGTCATTCATTGTTGTTTTTGTCTTCCATCGAGGCATGTTTATACTTTGAAATGCCATATCAATGGAACTATTTACAGATGATTTCTCTCAATCGAACTATTTTCTTCGAGCTAGCAATCGGTTACAGATTTTCCATTGTAAAAAATGTAGATTGTTTTGCATAACTGTAATCTAACTATCTGTTTTTCTTTTTTTTCTTTTAATGCCTTTTTTCTTATTTGTCTAACCAACAAGTATTGTAAATGGGAATGAAACTCAACTCTTTTTGAAAAGGACATTTTAAAAAAAAAGTAAATAAAATAAAATATATGAAATTTCAAAAATAGACCGATACGAAATTCCTTTTGCAGGTATCGAACTCTATGCTGATAACGTAAAAAACTGGCAAAGTTGAAATATGAACGGCCTTTCTGTTTAGCCCCCACAGCTAATCCATAGATTAATCCTAGGGTTGAAAATTTACCTTTAAAGTGTGAGCGATTATCACCTGGGACTATACATGATTAATCGATTCGATAAAGAAAAAAATCATTTTTCACAAAAGACAATTCTATATGTTACATTCTTCGTTTTATGTATGATAATAATGATTGAGTTTTAATGAATTTAATTGAATTCCCCCCTTAGATATAGCGACAAAACTCAAAATACCCGTTTTCTAATACATGTTATCGTATAGATCTAATTAAATATTCATCACCGAAGGAAAGTAAGAAGACATACATTTTACACTTAAGAACTAAGCATTTTAGCAGGTTTCAGTGCTGATTAGCCACTTGAAGTGCGTTCAATGAATGGACGTACTAATTTTTGGAGTGAGTGCCCGGTGGGCGTTCCTCTGTCTTTCTCTTTCTCTCTCTCTATCCCTCTACATAATCATAGAAATGTCCTACCATTCTAGGAGGGGACTAAACGAATTTAAGAACAGTTTGATACTGATTTGACTTCACGAACTGTGTAGTTCAACCAGTATCAAAATTGCTCTTTTGCAGAGAGAGAGAGAGAGAGAGAGAGAGAGAGAGAGAGAGAGAGAGAGAGAGAGAGATTGAGAGCAGAAAGAGTGAGTGGAAGCGGAGAGGAAGGGCGAGGTGAGGAGGAGAAACTGAGGGAGAAAGGGAGGGAGAAAAAGGGAAAGAAAAAGAGGGAGAAGACAGTGACAGAGAGAGAGAGAGAGAGAGAGGAGGAGAGAAGGTGAAGGAGAGAGACGGAGAAAGCGCGTGCGAGAAGAGCGAACGAGTGTAAGTGAGTAAATGAGAGAGAGAGAGAGACAGAGAGAAGAGAGAAAGAAGAGAGAGAGAGAGAAAAGAGAGAGAGAGGAGAGAGAGTGAGGTAGAGCGAGAGAGAGCGATGGAGAGAGAGAGAGTGAGTGCGAGAGAGAGAGGGAGAGAAAGAGAGAGAGAGAGAGAGAGAGAGCGAAAGAGAGAGCGAGAGAGAGAGAGAGAGAGCGAGAGAGAGAGCGAGAGAGAGAGAAAGAGAGAGAGCGAGAGGGAGAGAAAGAGAGAGAGAGCGAGAGACAGAGAGCGAGAAGGAGAGTGAGCGAGAGAGAGAGTGAGCGAGAGAGAGAGAGTGAGCGAGAGAAAGAAAGCGAGAGGAAGGGAGCCAGAGCGAGAGAGAGAAAGAGCGAGAGAGAGAGAAAGAAAGAGAGAGAGAGAGCGAGAGGAAGAGAGAGAGAGAGCGAGAGGGAGAGAGCGAGAGAGAGAGTGAGAGAGAGAGCGAGAGAGAGAGCGAGAGTGAGCGAGAGAGAGAGAGTGAGAGAGAGAGTGAGCGAGAGAGAGTGAGCGAGAGAGCGAGAGAGAACGAGAGAGAGATAGAGAGAGAGAGAGCGTTGTCATATTGTCATAACTGATTCATAATGTCTGGTTGAGGGTTTAGTGGCATTTATTTATTTCCTTAAAAGAGTATACAGATTAAGGGTTGCTATAAGGAATTACAGTTTACTATCAAATTCATGTATATTTAATGTCATGATATAAATATTCTTTCGTTATTGACTGCTATTATTTCATATTAAAAACAAATTTAGGACCAGTGAGTATCATTCTGCTTCACTATCTTTATATTCTGAAAGTACAGTTAAATCGTTATATTCAATAAGTAATTTCGAGTAGAAACTACGCACATATACTGAGTTCCAAAGGAAAGAGCTCACTTTCATTTTTCATTTCTTCCGAGTAAAATCGATGTCATTCTCTGTAGAAAACACACATCAAATCAAATTTTGTAGGTATTTTGAAAACTGCATTCTCACAAGCAGTTAATATAGTGTCGAGATTTATTCTCTCTACATTTTTTTCTCTGATAAAAGCATTGCGCTTACATTGCATTTCACAGATAGACCTAGAATTCCATAACATTTCAAACAAAAGTATGACTTTACATGCGTTATATGAGTACCAAAGTTACTTATAGTAAAGTTGATTGGCCGGTTACGTAATGTCTAACTATTCAATAGTATTTTGCAATGCCACACGTTGTTTAGACAGGTACAATAACATGTAAAGATTAGATATTCAGTGTAAAATTGAGGTTAATTTAAAATTGAGTAGGTTTTCTGATAAGATGCTGTTCGACTCATTAATTATGATTTAATCCACGTCATTGCACAATGTGCAATCGTAATTCAGTTCTGATTAATTTTATTGTAAAAATGAACTGACTGAAATTTTAGAACAATCGTTCATCAGCTGTGTGCTGCACGAGCAAATGACCCCAAATCAACCTATGTAAATTGAGCCTATGCGTGGCATTGCCAACAATTTCATGTGTGCGTGACGGACGAACGTTGAGCAGCCTGGACTATCACGCAATGTATTGAAATTGTTCTTGGATTCTGAGTAGAGAATTTTGGTCCGTAGCCATCTATTGAGTGCGTAGTGAAGACTCTGATCAGACTCCGTGCAGTCTGACAAGGGTCGACACCTACGCACTTCCCAGATGGTCCCTTTTCGCATAACGGGTCTAATGTTTATATCCGAGGGTTGTGCAGTGAATGAGGTCAACGGGCGTCGATCAGCTAGTTGAAAAAAGAGAAACTTTTAGAATGGCTGGTTGGAGTTTTATCAAGATTAAAAGCTGAATGGATGTCCCTTGGTTGGCGCCTATGTAACGATCCGTGCGAAACAAAGACAGACGTGATCCAAGAGTGTAAAAAGTGTGTGTCTTTCAGGGAGATCCGTGGGTAAGGTATCTCTGGTCTGGCAGTTGTTGTTATCCTACCACTGCCACCAAATGTAACTTCAAAGTCGTAACTACAGCTTTAAAAAGTTAAAAAAGTTACTTTCAAACGGTTTTCTCTTTGTTTCATAACCATTTCTATATATTATGCAGAATTATTAGAGGGGTGTGTCATGACGCAAATGCGTAAGTACCATTACGCACATTACGCTAGTGCGTAAAAGACATAAACCCTCTGTCGAAGAATGTCGTTTATGAATGATCATAACACCGAAACTACAGCTTATACAAGCTGTAGTAACGATGTTTTGATTATTCACCAACGCTCGAATCATAAAATAAGGGAGCGGACGAAGGGAAATCATTTTTTGTCACTGTCCATTCCAATATATTCTATGTTGGTGGCTTTCTGAGTGCGTATCAATTTCAAAATCCTGGTTACGCCTATGATGACGGATTTCAATCGGCGAGGCCAGCGATCCATCAATTCCACTTGAAGTTTTGACGATGTGTAGCCAGTACTGCTTTCAAGATAACAAAACTTGACAACTGTTTTCAAAAACCCGCGTTGCACGCACAGGGGCCCGGCACATGATGATTTAGCCACGTAAATGTATTTTAGAAAAAGGTACATATGTGAACCGTCTCGCGAAAAGGGACCTCCTGGGTATTGCGTAAAGTGTCGATACAAGTCAGACTGTGAGGACTGCGCAGACTGACTCAAGTCGAAACTTTTCACACTTTACCAGTTTTCTGAATCTAGGATAATCAATCTACCTTCATATGAAAGAATTTTTGAAATGCGTATCCTGCTTTCTTTTTTCAAAAAAAAAACAAAAAAAAACCGGAGTTCCCAGATGGTACATTTTCGCGTGACGGTTCACCTAGATTTATTCTTTTTTCCAACAATATTTTTTATGGCTAAATCATCATGTGTCGGCTTCCTATGGTTGAACGTGCTTTTGCATGCAAAGCGGAGTTTGACACGTATTGTTATCCCAAACGCAGGACTGGGCAAAAATTAGTGAAATAAGAATAATCGTTTTTCGTCTACAAAAACTTTGGACCATAAGAGCACAGGGTAAAGACTCTCATCAGATTGAGTGGGTGCACAGACCGGTTGAAGTCTTTGCTTGGTTTAACATGAAATTGTTTGAAATATCGCTTACATGTTCAGTTTTTGTTTTGTTTAACAGAATTCAGGCTGATATAAAGGTGTGTGATTTTATTTTGTTCAATAGAGTAAAAAGAGAAAACATATCAAATGACATATTGACAGGGTTCACGTGTAATTAACGGGTGGACAACGGACTTTCTACGTCGGTGTTTGAATCAAACGACGGCGATCGACGTAAGGTACGTTAATTTGACGTATTTGTGAATTATTGACAGCTTTGTAAGAAGTATGCACGTACAACGAGACGTTAAAATATGTGACGCTTCACGCGAAAAGGGACCATCCGGGAATTCTTGTAAAACAAATAATTGAAAAAGAGATTGGGACCAGTATAGGTCAACCAGAGGTCGCAATTCTAAAACTCTTTCACAGGAAGGTAGATTGATCATCCTAGATCCAGAAAATAAGCAAAGTGCAAAAACTGTCGACCCTAGTCAGTCTGCACCAGATGGTCCCTTTTAGCGCGACGGGTCGAATATGAACCAACCGAGGATATCTTTAAGGCTACGGACCCGCAACGTTTTGGAAGTGATGAACTTTAACAGTGTTAACCGAGTTTTCCTAATGATTTTCATTTAATGACATACTTTATTATGGTATACAGTATTTGAAACCGAACAAAATATCACCGGTTAACCCTTAACGCTTGTCCAGATGGCCCCTTTACGTTATAAATTGAAGAAAGATTATACAACTTGTTAACAAGGTGGCAAATTGTTACAATTACATCCGTTACACTGCTGGATGTCAAAGGATGAAAAATAACGAGGTTAATAACTCAAAAATACGCTAGACAGAGTTATGTTTCTTGTGCACTGCTTTCCGTAATCATGAGAGGAATATTACTACCAAGTTTAAAGTCAATTGGACATAAGAGGTTAGAGTTACCCACCGGACACAAAAGTGGACGCCGCTCACCCGCCGGACGCCCGGACGCCACGGGTGATCTAATAATGCGTTCCGTCTTTTGATAAAGATCACGAAAAGTAAAATTGATGTAATGAGAAACCAAAGATAAATAGTCTTATCTTATAATAATACAAATATCCGTGTGATAACATCCCATAAAATATTTTTTTATGATATTACATGGATATTTCTAGAACAATGACATAATGCGGTTAATTTTAGAAACTTGCATTTCTGTTGGAAACATCGACGAAAACGAGACAAATAGAGGTTATAAGATAAATATACTACGTATTTAGTGTATAGTATGGAAAATATCTAAACTCGGTTGTGGGAATTTATAATTGTCTCGGCAAAGCCTCGACAATTATCAATCCTCCCAACCTCGTTAGATATTTTTTTCATACAAAACACTAAGTACGTATTATACATATTGATCACAATTTTTCTTTCATCTTAAATGTTCAGATAAAAGTAAAAGTATAACTACTATAAAAGTAGTAGCAAAAGTACTACATGTATAATCAGTAACTAGTTAAAGATAATTATGTCTCGCAAGTGAAGTGCTGGTTCTATTTGGGATAGATTCATTTTAATGGATGATAATGCCCGTCCAAACACGGCCCGTACAGTCCAAGAGTATCACCAAGAGGAGGACATTCCACGTCTGGACTGGCCGGCTCGATCACCGGACTTAAATCCGATAGAGCATAGGTGGAATGAGCTACAGGTCCGAGTTTCGGCTGGCCAGGTCCAGCCAAGGACATTCCAGGGGCTCGGCCAGATCCTTAGAGAAGAATGGTCTGTTATTCCCCAAAGAGTAATCCAGAACTTATTAAGGAGTATGCAGAGGCGCTTTCAGGCTGTTATTGACAGTGCCGGCTCTCATACTCATTATTGGACGAAATGCAATTGAAAGAACCCCCTTTTTGGTCAAAATCGATTTCAATTTCAAGAAAACAGACCTATTTTAGGGTCTCCCTGTTTGGTCTACATTTAAAGTCTTCTTATCATTATAAAGCTATATGTTCTTCTTAATATTTGATAAAATGATAAAAAAAAAATTGACCATTTTCCAACATTCTTATAATCAAATTTCATTTTTTCCTGAAATTATACTATAAAATAGTTTTGGTGCTTAGCAAACTTTGAGTAGTATAAATAAATAAAAAGGTTGTGGGAATCGACAATTTTCGCCGAGACAATCATCAATTCCCCCAACCTCGTTAGATATTTTTTTTTTCATACAAAACACGTAAGTACGTAATATATTTATCTTGATCACAATTTTTCTTTCACCTTAAATGTTCAGATTAAAGTACTAGTAAAACTACCATAAAAATATCAGTAAAACTATTACATGTATGATCAGTAACTAGTTAAAGATAATTTTATCTGACAAGTGAATTACGGGTTTTCATATAAAACATTCAGTTTTACGTAATGTGTCATTATATTGTCAATATACGCGCACATGTATATCTAAGAAATCAAAGGAGAATATGATGAATATTTGTGAATATTGATTCGGTGTATAAAGTGTGAAATCCAAGAGAAATAGGTATTGTAATAATGAATTTTCTTTATCCGTAAAATGATAGAAATGATTATAATAATTGCTTTGATCTTAGAGGGATCTTGAATGTTATAGAAGTTTTTTTCAGATTCAGAACGATTTATCTTTAATTGAGTGATCAAAAGCAATATTTCAAACAGTAACGACGCCAGGAGTGAAAACATAGCGTTTGTTGTTCATGAAAGTAAGGTTTATCGATCCTACACGAAAAACAAACGAACAAAACAAACAAACAAACAAACAAACAAACAACAATAACAACAAAAATAGACGAATTGTGAAAATGTTAGGACAAAATGTTTAATGAAAGCGCGTCATTTTGCACGTCATTTTAAGGCAACGTCATGACGTCATGCTTTTGGTGAGACTCAGATTACGCCAAATAAGGTTAAAATGAACGACAGCAGTCCTGCAAACAGGCTGACAAAACGCTGCAAACTGTTTGCAAATCATACCTCGCTTTGCACGTGAACGTGCTTGCAAAGCGAGGCATAATTCGCAAACAGTTTTCATCGGTTTGTCATCCATAACGCAGGGCTGGTTATAATATTTAAGTAATTGAATTTGAGAGCACCAAGTGATAATCTACCGATATTTGTCGAGTATCTATCCAAAAAGCATTAAAGAATGTCTAAGCATCACCAACGGCCATAAGCCAGTACCTTTAAGCCGTAGTCACACCTTAACGTCTTTGTCAGCATTCTTGAAACGTTTCAATCTTTCCCTTTTTATGGCGATTAGAACCTTTTATGTGTTATGAGCATGTCTATAACACATATCTAGCGATTGTACAACGTACAACGGATTGTAGAACTGTGTAAGATTTGCCAATTAAGATACCGAAAAGGTCAAACGTTTGCCTCCAGCGCACGGAAAACGTTTTACCAGCTTTCTCAGAACGATTCTCGGGTATCAACGCAATGACCATGGGCGATTATCGACGTTTCCACAAACGCTGGCCAAAACGTTAAGGTGTGACGCCGGCTTCATTTTCTCCAGATAAACAGTACAATCACTCTATTTTCTAAATCCGAATTTTCATACCTCTCCCTGTTGGTTTTTTGGTTTTTTTTTTGTATTTTTTAAAGAATGTCCTGGATTCAGGATACCAAGATGTTTGTTCACATTTTAAAATAGTTAAAGATGAAATGTAACTAAAATGAACGGACTTCTGAAATCCTAATTGCACCAACCCCATTTCACGTGAAGGACAACATTTGGCAATATATGTGTATATATATTTCAGATCAAGTATGAGAACCTCTGCTGCAGTGACCGTCGGCATCATGTTGCTGTTCTGTATGTCTGTCGATGGTCATGGTATTTCTATCAATCGTAACCGTGTGTCTGTAGGTGGTCAACGTAAGTATAGACATACACGTTTAAGTGAGTGATCAAATGTCAATTTTCTCTATACCCGTATAGAGAAAATTAACCTTTGATCACTCCCTTAAACGTGTACATCTACAGTATTGAATTAAAAACATCGTGAAATTGGGACGATGTTTGAGTTTAGAATGGATGAAATTGAATAAAAGAATAAATGATGTTATGGTTGAACTGATGTGTGACATACCAGGAATCCATTGTTAAGTGTTCCAGCTGCCACGAAATGACTGAAAGATTAAGCAACACAGAACTCCGTTCAAACAAACGGAATTAACTACAAATCTTCATGATTATTTTACAAAATTAGCTGTAAGAAAGACTCAAGTCCCTTCATTCATGAATTACTCAACATGCGAACCCCGTCCTTTATCGCGAAATAAACGATTTCAGCTTTGTTCAAAACCTTTATATGTCTAAACGTGTCGGATACGACCAATTTAATCGAGTAAGAGTGTGACCAAGGAAGCATAGTTGTCATAGTGGCGACTCGGTGTGGGTGCGTCAGGGCGTCAGTTTTTCCGTCAGTCCGATTGTCTCACTTAGTCCGTCCGATTTTTTCCGGACATTTACTGGATGGGTTTCTATATAATTTGGCACAATTGTTCTCTATCCGGAGAAAATGTGTTATTAGAAAGAAATTTACAGACAGTTCAAAGGTCGAGGTCTCGGGTCAATGTCAAATGTAAAAAAAAAAGCTTGTTCGGAGCGTAGATCCTAAATGGATGGATTACAAAATAACTCGGCATAAATTTTCTCCACCGTTAGAAGATGTGCTATGGTATAGAATTTTTAGGATAGCCCCAAAAGTAATGTCTAAACTCAAGGTCAAATTTTAACACTTTCCCTTTTTACAAAATTTTGGACCTGTCCAAATTCAAAGGTTTTGCAGACGAAAATTTAAAGTGGATTTAATTTGAAAAAATAACCATTCAGTAGGGATGAAAATAGTGTGGAAAAGAAGAAATTGCTTGTCAGAAGCAATTTCTTCTTTTTTCACAATGTTTTCTCAATCATAAAATCACAGACACGTAAAAAGCAGGGATTTAACAGCAAAGGGTTAAGTTAGACTAATCCGAAGCTATGTCCAAATTTTAGGGGGCTCTACAGCAGTTATCCTGGCACAACCATATCGTTACAGTCAGAAACATCGGGAAATTGACATTTAACTCGATCAAAATCATTCTTAATCGCTCACTCAGCGCCCCATTCATTTGTTGCCAACACGCACTTAAACCATTCAAATACGCTCCAATTTTTTCAAACAATGAATAAATAAAAAATGAAAAAATGAAAAATGAAAAATAAAAAAAAAAAATATAAAAAGATTAAAATTTCTTCAAAATGATCGAAATTTTATTCAAATCGACCAAATCTTTCCACGCACGATTTTTGAATGGTTTGAATTTTAAAGTGTCTGATTGGTACGTGCAGACTCACAAATTAGAAATTGACGTAGAATTTTCTCAAAGGGAGGTAATTAATATAAATTATTTCGTCCAGCTTGGACGATATAAGTGATATTGGATTATCGCCCTTCAATTTCACCCAAGACTCGCCCCTCCCACCAATTCCATTTCATTCAAAAATATTTCTAAAACAAATCACAGAGTCAATTTCACGATGTTGTTAACCGAATGTGATTTTTTCAGGCCAATTTCCATTAGTTCCCGGTCAATATTGCCCATTCCATTCACCCGATAGCGCTCCATTACAGTTTCCGCAAGGAGGCCAAGCCCAGCCTCGTCAGGGAACAAGACTGGGGATAAGCGACCGAGATTATGATACCATGGGCTCTTTGATTAGTTTTCTTACTGGAAACCCACTCACAAGTGCTTATGGTGGGCTAGGATTGCTTCGTTCAGCGTTTTAAAGTAAGTACTTATTTTTTATATTTCCGTTTATTCATCGTCGCTACCGTAGCATATGCCCATATTAGCGACGTCCCCTGTAGACGTTGTTAAGGAGGATAGTGCAAGAATACATGACGAAACTATTGCTGAGATCCGCCATGGTTCTTGAACGTGCTCGGTATAAAGCACCGTCTCACGGGACCTCGGTTTAAAGTCTCATCCGAAAGACAATTATTAAAATTTGTTAGTGTGCCAGCCCGGGAATCCAACCCACGTGATTGAATTTCAATACTTATAAGACCGGTGCTCTAACAACAGAAAAAATCGGGCTGACATACGCAAAGTTAATAACATCATGTAATTGACAAGGTAAATGCATTTTTTTTGTTGTTGTTTTATTTTTTATCATTATAATTATTATTATTATTATTATTGTTATTATTATTATTATTATTATCATTATTATTATTATTATTATTATTATTATTATTATTATTATTATTATTATTATTATTATTATTATTATTATTATTATTATTATTATTATTATTATTATTATCATCATTATTGTTATTGAAGAATCCGGAGTAAGATTGAATGAATGGGGTAATTTTGTATGAATGATTTCAAAGGGAGTTGAAATAAAATCGCTTATTTCGTTCTAAAGAACGAATTTAGCGATAAAATATGACCTCTTTTTAAGGAGATTCTACATCCTTTTCTATAAATAGAAATTTTTGTCTTAGTAGGCAAAATGTTAAGGATGCTATGGATGGAGCTATTAGCGAGTGTTTTTGAATGATTTTGATGGGGTAAAAATTTCATTAAATGTATATGGTGCCGTAAAACCTCCAAATAGAGATAACTCAAAGGAAAAGCAATAAAGGGGGAGGGGTTTCAGATTTTAATGATTTTGAAATCCTCTTATTGATTTATGAATGAAATTGTATGAGTTGAATGAGCAGGTTTTGGGTAAATAAAGGGAGATAATACAATATCGGTGAATAAAAGAAATCAGCACTCTTTAGGATTAAAAAAAGTATGGCTTCGCGAACGCTACCAAATGATTAAAAGCTGGCAAAACTAGAAATCATTTCTGTTAGATTTAAATGGAGTTGTAAATTATTGTGGATGTTTTTCGGCGTTTTCGTATGGTTTTAGGGCGATTTTTTTTATCAAACGATTTGAATTAATTGAAAAAAAGGATAATCTGCTTTCTTCTCGCCATTGTACCTTGAATGCAGAGGAACAAATGCCAATTAAACGCTTAATAAAATTAAGAAAATCAACACGACAGGAAAAGTAGACTTTCGTACTTTCCATAAAGCCCTTTCGCCTGACGATTTACAAATATTTTTTCTCAACATGTCTCGTGTGTTTAATTTAAGTATATGCATAACCCTTTCTTTCTCCTTTCTTAGGTGATACAAAATTCCACGGGGATGGACCAGTGCCTCTTTTGAAAGCCGAGCCTATTGAGCCACCTTGAAATCTTTATTTGATGACTCCAAATGCGATTTTTCTATATCATTTTTATATAAGTAAATCAAATAGAATAATAGATGAAGAGATCAATTTTTAATAAGTCATTAAGGCATGAAACCAAAAAAAAAAAAAAAAAAAACAAAACAAAAAAAAAACAAAAAAAAAAAAACCTAATCGCTATGTATGAATTCGCTAAGTCATACATCAGCGTGATTAGGTTTTAAGTTTCATACCTCCATGTAATTCAAAATATACTATTCATATCTTTCAGATGAGACGTTAAACTAAAACTTTACACCGAGCACGTTAAAGAACCATGGTGGATCTCAGCAGTAGTTTCGTCACGTAGCCTTGCACTATCCCCCGTAACAACTAACCGTCTTCTGGGGGCGTCGCTCATATGGGCATTAGCAGTAGTTTCGTCATGTTTCCTTGCACTATCCCCCGTAACAACTAACCATCTTCTGATGGCGTCGCTCATATGGGCATTAGCAGTAGTTTCGTAATGTATCATTGCAAAATTCCCCGTAACAACTAACCGTCTTCTGGGGGTAGCAGTAGTTTCTTCATGTATCCTTGCACTATCCCCGTAACAACTAACCGTGTTCTAGGGGCGTCGTTCATTTGGGCATTAACAGGAGTTTCGTCATGCATCTTTTCACTATCCTCGTAGCAACAAACGTTCTTCTGGGGGGGGGGGGCGTCGCTGTATATGGGTTTATGGTTTAAACCTATTTATTTTACGTAGATTGGGTTACAAGTTCTTAAAACTTAAATTAAACCCTCTTGGTTCTGCTTCTAGGACATCAACCAGTTTCCTCCCCGATTGTGTTAGCCAAGCATAGAACCAAGACCGATAGTGGCTCCCCGGAATCGAACCAAGGTCCTCTTGATAATAAAACCCCGACGCTCTTCTCTTCGACCATGAACACCAAATATGGTCATATCCTACGGTAGCGGAGACGATAAAACGGAAATATACACGTTACTCTCAATTTACACGTGTAATTTAATCATTTACTTGTATTGTTTTTGCATTATGGAAATTATTTTTTTGCAGTTGAATAAAATGTCAGTCATAAAATGATGTATATTTCTTTTTCTTCAAACCATTAATTTTTATTATAATATGACCTACGTCGCGGGAGTGAAATAAACCCGTTGAATATTGTTGATATTATACGGGTGTTATTACACTAGTGGAATAATTATGCAAATGAGCTCAGAACGAATAAAAACGCTATTTTGTAACCGCAAAATGACGTCATAATGTATTTATTGTGACGTCAGATTAAAGCGGCGTTATAAGTTTCGCGGAAAATTGAAATGTTGAATTTGAGAATTTTGACGAATTTTTCGCAAATGTTCGGGTCATATTATGAATAGAATATAAAATTTGTGCTCATAAAATACAGAATTTATTAAACTCGTCATCTAAAACAGATAAAAACTCGGCGCAGCCTCGTTTTTATTTGTTTATAGATGACTCGTTTAATAAATTCAGTATTCCATGACCACTCATTCAATATCCTCTATGTATGTCTTATTGTTATATACTTTTAAAAAAGGGAAAGATTGTGCACCACTTTGTATGATGGGTGACCGAAATATAGTATCCACACCTTTATTGTGTTGGATTTGTTTGTTGTTTGTTTAAATGGGGTTTTGCGCAGCCTTCTTCAGTATTTCAGTTATATCAAGGAAGCTGGAACACCTAGCAATTGATTCCTGGTAATTCTCACGCTAGTAGAACCATTACATCTCTTTCTAGCCTCCAGCTGCTATCCCACATAGGTGTACGATTATTAGACTATTGGTGAAAGACTAATAGTTGGAAAGGATGAGTAACGCCGTCGGAATGTATTATGTTTTTGAATGAGTAGCAATTCCAACATAGATTTAACAAAACCGCAAAATGAACAGCCCTCATATCGCCTTTATCCTATGTCAATGTCGCCCTCTGAGTGCGAATAAATTTCAAAAATCTAGATACGCCATTGTGAATTCAAAAGAATGGAAAAGTGGATGGGTAAGGTTAATTCGACACATTTCAATATCCCAGTATTGTCAATGATTTGATTCGACACTCAGAATTATATTCTTCGCTTTTTTCTTAATGCAGCCTTGAAAAATACCATCTTCGCAAGCCAAGAGTTCTAACTCCACTATGTTCCTTACGAACGTTCGTAAGGAACATAGTGGAGTTAGAACCCTTGGCTTGCGAAGATGGAAAAATACATATTTTCTTAATTTCTTGCAATTTGTTATGACCAGTTTCTACAAACGTCAAGTGAAATACAATCCTTTAGAGTCATCTCATTTCAGAGAAAGTGTGCGAATGAACAACGTTATTTTGATGGATTTGTTAAAGAAAAAAAATATGTAGAAGTACAATAGTATCTAGACTATCCAATTTGACAGAAGATTGTACCAAGCTTTGCGTCCCCGACGGCGGCACTCATTCTTTCCGGCTATTTGTCTCTAACCAATGGGTTGATAATCGTAGATCTATGTGAGATAGCAGCTGGAGGCTAGGAAATGGTGTGATGGTTGTACTGGTGAAAGAAATACCAGGAATCCACTGTTAGGTGCTCCAGCTGCCGCGTTATAACTGAAAAAATATTGAAAGCGGCGTTAAACTCCATTCAATCATTCAATCATGTCCCAAGCTTTTCACATGAAAGCGGGTTTGTATTTGCAAAATGTTCCGCTAAATTTATCATTCAGGGGCCAGTTTCATCAAAAGATTTAGGACATACTTTTGTCTTACTGATGACTTTCCATTCAGTAACAACAACAATCACTTAACAAAGGTATTAATAGATTTGTGATACATGATTTTTGAACTGAATGTGTAGTAAGTTAAAGGTAAGACAAAAATACGTCTTAAATGTTTTGATGAAACAGGCCCCAGGGCGCAAGGCAAATTCTCGGATTTCATGAAAACGGGATAGTGTTAAATATGGGCGAAGTGAGAAGAAAATGAATTCAATTTTAAACAAAATTTCTCTTTAGATAATTTAAGACAAAATGGAAATAGCTAGGTTAACGACCATGTTCCATATTCTAAATGTAAGATGAGGGTCGGTTAATAAGTTCATGGCTGTAGTATCGTCTTCAGTGGAACTAGGCATCGTGTCATCTGTAACGGAAGTAACTCACTTTAAGGTACAGGACTGAAAATAATACCGCAACTTTTTGGAAGTAATTAACTCTGCAAGTGTTAACCGAGATTTCCTAATGATTTCATTAGGAAATCTCGGTTAACCTTGTTAAAGATCACGAATTCCGTAATATTTCGGAACTACTACGGGTCCACTACTTTAAAATTGATACTCATCATGCAAAAAAGAACATCTAGGAACTGCGTAAAATAAATATTTGCAAAGGGGATTGGTTCCTGTATGTCTCAACAAGAGGGGACAGTTAAGAGATTATTTCACAGGATGGTAAAATGATCATTCTTGATTTAAAAAAAAAAAAAAATAGCCAAATACGAAAAGTTGCGACCGTTGTCAGTTTTCGCAATTCGCGCAGTCTGACTATGATCGACACTTTACGTCCAGGCCCATATGGTCCCTTTTCGCTTGACGAGTAAAAATTACATAACACAAATGCAAATGAAAATTATCTTTTAAAAAATTGTTAGTGAAACCTTTTTGCAGAAAATGTTTGTTTGTTTCAATACAAGATATTTTTTCTTAAATGACATTTTTCAAATACTGACCTATCTGATTTGAATGTCAGCGGCCATGAAATGCGTCAATTTTATCGGTTTTCCCTAAAATTTATATTTGGAAACTGTGTACAGTATAAATAGATCTCAAGCAAACAACTTTTTTTAAAAAAAATATACTTTCGCAATTTAAACCAATATTTTTGTCAATTTATTTAAGGCAAAATTAATTTTGATTTCCACAAAAATGAAGTCTTAATAGATATTCTTCATTTACTACTTTTTGGCGATAGAATACGGAGTTATGCGAGCAAGGCAATAATATTTATCCCAATCTGAATAAGTGATACGGTCCCGAAGACAGGTCAATCTTCGGAGAATATGACATGCACAGACAACGATAACCCTTTGACGTCACCAAGACGGGACTCAACAAATCTATGACGTCATAACGTTGCCATACAACCGTGTGCGAATTTGCATCTTTTTTTTTTTTTTTTTTTTTTATCTTTTTTAGAAATTTATCCTAAATAATCCGCAGTTCATCTCATTTAATTAAGAAAATAAGCGTTTATTTAGGATTGACGAATCTTTCAATTTTAAGAAACGACAAACAGTTTATTTTCATTCCTGGGCTAACCTCACCTAAAGATAACATATAAAGTTTGAAGTTGGCTCAAAAAAAAAAAAAAAAGGATATTGCACTGAAACAAACAGACGTCTACTATATTTTTCACTTTGTGAATTATTACTGCCATTTTTTCACGTGTAAAATATGCAAAAAGGTACTAAATTTCAGCATAAACTCTCTTAAACGGATTCATCTCGCACGGCAGTTTAAGGCGTCAGCAGAAAAGACTTTATTCAGGGTTATTATTATTATCATTATATTTTTTTCATTTTTTTTTATCATCGGTTTAGTGAATAAGTTATCAACTGATAATCCACCTAGACATATCGATAAACTAAGGCCTTCTACGAACTTTGGATTTCCTAGTTGTTCACAATGTTTTCTACACCAAAGTACAACATCAATGAATTTCGACCAGTCTCAATTTTAGTCGTCTGGTCAGTAAATAAATCCACCACGACAATTAAATACATATAAAATTGACAGGTATACACGGGTTACACCTTGATGATTGTGGACACACAGTGATGAACTTGTCAGATGACATTCGATGTGTCGATCTGTCAATAGTTTATAGCTCGTGTCAAACAATCTGTAATATCATAATGACCACATTATTGACCTGCAGAACATGTTACGATTGGAACGTTTACGTACAACTTTAAAGAAATTGTCGTGGTGAACCGCTTTGCAAGTGTAATTTCGTGAAAAGCAGGTCAACATTTTTAAGCGCTCGCATAGGATATTGCATCTAGAACGCAAAGGTGTATTTAAGACAGCTTTTAACCTAAACCAAATCAATAAAACAAACTTATTATTTGCACTAAACATGAAAAAAAAAATGCAGTTCATGCAAAGGAAAACAAACCAAAAAATTGTCAGCAATTTTGAATCATAGTTTTGAAAAACATTGAAAAAAATGATCAAATTTTACGGGGGCAAATATTTCATCTAAATTTACCCATGTATGAAATGTAAAAACCTGATCGCCTTTATTTAAAGAAAGTGGGAAAAGAAGATATTGTATGAAATAGACAATATTTCCTTGTTTTCTCTAGGTTGTTTATTGCAAGGAGTTGTTTCATTTCGAATTGCATCACATTTTTTTTATTGTTGTTTGCAACCTATTTGAACTTGGACTCGTCCAAAGTTTTTCGAAAAAAAGGTTGTGTCCGAAGATTGACCCCATTGGATATCCTCCGGTGCTGGATGGGGAAAAAGAACTTACACCAGATTGTCTCAATCAGCTATTCAATTTCTTGCAGAGCTTGTGGATAGCGACTCAAAATCAGGTGCCACAGAACCCTGTTAACTCAATGTTACCTTTGAACATTAAATGATCCTGTGCGTGATATTTCCAACAATTTGAAATGAGCGGAAGGTGCAAACTTTGAGCAGCGTAGACAGCCACCTACTGTAAATATAAAGTGACCTGATGGACTATAGATACATTAAGATATTATCTATCTACTAAACACATAGTGAAGACTCTGGTAAGACTGTGCGGATGCACAAGCTGGCCATAGTCTTTGCTTGTCGCCCTTTTGAAATTTTTGGAAGTATCACGCACAGGCTCAACTGCTATTCAGAAGATTATTTACACACGCGGCCCTTAGCTAACCAAAATCAACATTTTTTTCTAATTTTACGAAAGTAGGATTGGGTACTTTCGGCGATTCGTCTACATTTGAAAATGCTTTGTTGGCAATTTTGTTTGCAGTTCTCGAAAGTCAAAATATTGAACTCAGTTCTTTCTAAGAATAAAAAAGTTGCAATGTATTTTCAAGGAATGGCAAGTGATTATTTTCATGGCCCTTAACTTTAATACTACAGTATTTAAAAATCAATAACTAATATATTTTTTCGATTTTCAAATTATGAATTCCATTTGATACCGTTAAAACAAGGCTATACAACGTTGTTTCTTCCAATTTCATCCGTTCTTGAGTGCGTTAATAATAGGAAGGTACCCGCACTTTTTTCGCGCGCATTATTATACATGTACCGGTGATACTTTTCGTCGATGTTGTTCTAAAACCTCGTAACTGCAGCTTGATCAAAGCTGTAGTTACGAGGTTTTAGAATAACAACGACGTTTTGAATCTGCACTCGTTAAAGTTGGGACATGCACCTGCAAAATATAGACGTGCCCGCAAATTTTCAAAATAGGTAGGCACGTAAATATTTTGTAAGTACATGTCCATATTTTGACGTGCTTGTGTGAAATTGCGCTTGTGGAAAATATTTTATTTACGGATGCAGGCGTGCCCTTAGGCGAGCACAACTTTTGACCCGAACTGTATATCATAGTTTGGGTTTTTTTCTCTAAGCAATATACTCTACCTTACCGAATAGTTATCCAAATAAAGCACCAGCAAATAGAGTTCCACCAAAGGCCCTAGCGAATGGTGAACCTCCCCTAGCCAGAAGGCCAAGTCCTAAACCAGCTGCAGCTCCTCGGAAAAATGGAAATCTTCGTCTGCCGTAAAAACCACCATATCCACCGTAGTACGGGTACCCTCCATAATCTATGGGAGAACATTCGACTTACAGTTAGTTACATCGTGATATTGACATTCACCTCGATCAAAACCATTCTAAATCGATCACTCAGCGCTCCATTTATTTCATTCCAAACACTCATTCAATCCATTCAAAAACACTCAAACCCAATGAAAAATATAGAATCAATAACGTCATTCAAAATGAATTTGCATAGAGAAAAATCGCGATTTCACTGACATAATTCAAATTGTAAGCGTATTATAGGTTCTTCAAGAAATAGGAAGCTATCTATAGAACTTGAATGCATATCTTATTAAAGGGAGGTAATCAATATAGCTAATTTTGTTCATCCTGGACAAAATTTGCGATATAAGATTACCTCCCGTTCAATACACTCAAAACTCGCTTCATTCATTCATTTCATTCCTTAATCATTCCAAAATCATTCTCCTTGTCAAATTCACGATGCTGTTAAGTCGTGTGTACATAGTATTCCATAATATCTGTTACAATTTTTTCTCAAACTATTTCAATAAGGAAGATCTTAACCTCATCTAGAATAAGAAAGTTATTTAGATCATCAAGAATAGTTTAATAACATGTCTATTAAATACTCTTCATCGCCATGTACGCAAACAACTATTGCAAGGGAAAATGATTTAATAGTATTTGTTTCTATCAATTTTCGTGCATTCTGATTGGATGAAAAATTGATTTCATTCCTCAATGAAAAAAAGTTTGTTTGAGTACGCAGTTATTTCAAAGCATGTGCGCCAAGTAATTCCTCGAGAAATATGTGTTATTTTGGAGACATTCTTCCATTTTTGCTTCATATTCAACTAAAGGGTAATTCTTTTTAAGTTTATGAAGGTACGAAGCTAAAAACCTAAACACACTCAAGTTCAAAACCCGATTCGTTTATTCATACAGTGTGATTGTGTTTTAAGTTTCATACCTCCATGAAATTGAAAAAAATACTATCTTACATCTCAAATATGCAATGAGGGCATTTACCAAGTGATCCGACTGTGCGTATACAGTATACAATACTTACAGTTAACATCATCGTGAAATTGACAAGGTTAATGATTTGGGGTGAAATTGACAGGGTGAATGGTTTTGGATGAAATTGACAAGGTAATTGATTTTGGAATGCTTTA
This sequence comes from Fragum whitleyi, assembly GCA_948146395.1. Classification (NCBI taxonomy): domain Eukaryota; kingdom Metazoa; phylum Mollusca; class Bivalvia; order Cardiida; family Cardiidae; genus Fragum; species Fragum whitleyi. The sequence goes on from OX411555.1 coordinate 17,511,466, forward strand.
GGAATGAATTTGAATAAGTGTGTGGAGCGAGTTTAAAGCGAATTTAATAGGAGGTACAGTAAAACTTGTTTTAAGCGACCACTGACGGGACCATCAAAAAGCGGTCGTTAAAGAAAATGGCCGCTTTATACACGTTTTGTTAACAAATAAGAAACATACTTTTTGATTGAATATGCATTTTATCGCGAAATTCTCAATTATCCTATGTTGTTAAAACTCACCAGAATGAGACGATTCTTTAGAGTTTTACCAACACAGGATTCAATTTTAATAAGGTTTAGATCAACAATTCCTACTTTTCAAGATATTTTGAGTCAAAGAAGGGGATTTTGAAATCGATCGCTTTATGAAAATGGTCGCTTATAAGACGTGGTCACTCGAGCAAGATTGAATGTAATTATATATCGCTTAGCGATATTGATCACCTCCCTTTAATAAAATATGCATACAAGGTCTATAGATAGATTCATATTTCTTCAAGAACCTATTAGACCCTTACAGTTTGAACTATGTCAGAGAAGTCGCGATTTTTCTCTATACAAATTTATTTTGAATGACGTTGTTGATTCTATATTTTTCAACTGGTTTAGCGTTTTTAAATGGTTTGAGTGAGTGTTTGGAATGAATGAATGGAGCGCTGAGTGAGCGATTTAGAATGATTTTGATTGGGGCGAATATCAATTTCATGATGTAACTACATGTAACGGTGAGGAAATGTATTCAATAAAAGCGCACACTTTCAATTTGAACCCCGTATATAAGATTTTTGTTGTTGTTGTTTTTGTTTTTTGTTTTGTTTTACAGAAAACCAGTAGATCTTTATTAAGTATTTCTTCTCCTACATTCTTTTAAATCACTTTTTTTGAGAATGGAAAATTGAAAGACTTACAGAACTGGGCTTGTGTAGAGACGGCACAAAATACCAAAAGCACGAGACAGATAGCTGCAGAGGTCCTCATCTGATAACGAAAACAGATTTTTAGATTTTTTTTGACATTATTTTAATACATGTATTTGTGCTTCTATATAAGCTATCATTCTTTTCGTGACGTGCATTTAAAAAATCTGCCATGCGTTCAGGATCACAAAACGGCGCGAACAGTTAGCCAATTATTCTCCGCTTTGCACGCTAGTGCACGTGCAAAGCGGGGTATAATTGGAAAACTGTTTGCGCCGTTTTGTGATCCTGAACGCAGGGCTGTTGTAGCTGTTGTAATGTTTCTTTTAACATAAACGCTCAAAAACTCAAAAAATGTATGCGTATGTAAAATCGGTTTCTCCATAGTTGTTTATAATCGAATGAAGAAATCGTTTTCCCGGGTTATGATGTATGAGCAAAAATGAAAACAATCCTTCAGCTTGAGTTTCAAAAATGTATTCAATACGTTTATTTTTTTGTGCTCACGATAAACATGTTATTAATCGTGTTCTTTTTTCTTTCAAGGAAACGGCTTCCATCTATAACATGCTTGATAATAAGTAAAATCTCTGTTCATACACGTTTCTTTTTCTTATTTGAAATAAAACTTATCTTCTTAAACAGACAGTTATCTTATGCCTACGCGATTGTGATTAAGTCATGAAATGCCACCAATCCACCGCAAACTTATCTTATGTGACCCGTCATGCGAAAAGGGACCATCTGGGTAGCGCAATGTGCTTATTTTCTGAATGATCAATCTACCTTCCAATGAAAAACTTTTTTGAAATGCAACCTCTGGTTGACCTTAGCTGGACCCAACTTCTTTTTTAAATATTCATTTCATAAAGCTCCGAGATGATACCTTTTTTCTTTTTATGTCCCCGTATCGACGGATCGGGGGCACATAATTTAAGCACTGACTGTTTGCCTGTTTGTATGTTTATCCGTAACCCCGTCTGTACGTTTGTACGAAATAAAATTTTCAACATTGGTCTCAACTTATGAAGGGTAAATGATAGAGCCCTCATATTTGACATGTGTATTTCTTGTGACAAGACTTTTTGTTGGTACCAGTTTTCCAAGGTCATGCGTTAAAGTCAACATCATTTTTCAAGTTCAAATAAGTGAAATGTTTAAATTTCACATCGAATTTGGTTGCGCTGTTGATTTCTTTCAATGCTTTTCGATGCATTACCGAGAAGTAATTATAATTAGATAACTCACCACCGAAACAGTAAAATTGTCAAAAACTTATAACCCGCCTTATTTCTTTTCACCCTATCCAACGCCATTCGGCGGAGCCAAATAAGTGACGTCACAATGAACGTTACATAGCATTCACGTACAAAGTGACGCGCTTAAAGAAAATTTGTCGTAAAATTTTCGCATTTGGTTTCAATTTTGCATTAAAGAAATATAATAATCGTTTGTTTTTCGGGTAGGATCGATTGATATTGCATTTCGTGACCAGCAAAAGCTATATTTTCACTCAAGGGTCTTAAAATTAAGTCATTATAAAAACTCGTTTTATACGCTTAAAAAAATGCATTTTATCTTTTATCTCTTTGGAACAGTTTAAAAAAGATTAATTTTGATTTATCTGAAGGTAACCAATTGTTTGTCGATTTGTTTGTCCGCTACTCCTAAAGAGATAGCTTCCTTTGTTTATCATATGAGCCTGTGCGTGGCATTTCTAACAATTTGGAATGTCCGTGACGGTTAAACATTGAGAGGCCAAGACAGCCACAAACTGTAAATATAAAGTTACTCGATCGTCTACATATACTTGGAGACCTTATATATCTACTCAGCGCACAGTGAAGACTCTGGTCAGACTGTGCGGATGCTGTGCGGATGCACAGGCTGGTCAGAGTCTTTGCTTTGCGCATATTTGAAATTGTTGGAAATCTCACGCACAGGCTCATATAGTCTTACTCGAAAAGCAAACGATTACTAGTAGGCCTTTTCATTTCTTAAATGTAAGAATGAGACAAAATGTTCTGAAAGCGCGCCATTTTACACGTTATTAATGTGCAACATCATTGTTATTTAGCTCTTAGATAGCTTAAAAAGTTCTAATGAACGAAAGCAGAGTATACATTTACTCTAATTTGTTTTAATTTCTCTTGTTGGCAATTATTTTCTCATGTTTTCCTCGATAATCCACCAAAAAGCATTAATTTCTTATTTAAGCAATTTCAAAAAAGGATAGTTTAGCTTTTATGAAATCAACGATACGCCCGTTTTAAAAAAGCTAATATGCATTAATATTCTACGTGATGTGCTTATAACAAAATCAAAAGTTTACTGTCAAATTAAAACTTATTATGAATATATACCTTTGATTTCTATGTAATGCCGTGAGCACCAAATGGTCAATAGGTAAATCAATCACGGTGTATATATAAGTAGTAACAAAAATTAAGAGAACTACGATTCCCTGATGCGCTCACCTGAGTTAAAAACTTTTAGACTCTTTTATTGAAGGTAAAATCTTAATTTGATTTTAAACTAAGCCTATTCGTTTAAGCATATTGTATACAATGGTTTATATTTGTTTTTAAATCAACTCATACTTAATGGGTGAAATGCATGAATACGGACACCTTGGGTAGGTGACCTTGACCTTAACCCGATTTAAAGTTTATACATGTATAGGTGTTTTTCAAAACTGAGCTCTGACGTAGGCGTTGAGTCCATGCTCATAGGTATATCGGGTATGCATAAAAAGCACACGACAGGAATTGAATCTGGTTCTTCCACTTCAATTATGAAAGTACAGTTATGAGTTAACCTTGCAATTAAAGGCAAGCAATAACTTAGTTTTAAAGGTATAAATTGTAATTATTGCAAGTCTCTTGTTTGTTTCATCTATTTCGACATAATAGCACGTGAATCTAAAGGTTAAAGGTAGATTTTACGGCTCACCGCACACAATCTACCTATAATTACATTTGTATTAACACAGGAGCATTATATTCAGTATATAAATATATGTGACCCGTCACGCAAAGAGGGACCATCTGGATAGTGCGTAAAGTGTCTACCCTAGTCTGTCTGCGCGGATTGCGCAGACTGACTAGGGTCGAAACTTTTCGCACATTGCTAATTTTCTGAATCTAGAATGATTACTCTATCTGCTTATCAAACAATTTTTAAATGCGACCTTCGGTTAACCTGTTCTGAGATCAATCTCTTTTTCAAATGTTTATTTTACGGAGATCCCAACTGGTCCCTTTTCGCGTGACGGGTCACATATATATACATGTACTAAGTATGGTGCTCCTATGTTAAAATATTTGGAGAAAAAAAACAGTCAAAAACTGTGTCAGCAGTCGCCTGAGAATAGCGGCCCAACTGTCGTTAGCGGCCAGCTTAGGTCCTCTCGTCCAATTTTGCTTTTTTAAGTTACTATGAATAGCGACAATCTCTCCTATGCAGCCGGTGATCACATTAAGTTGCCTGAATTGCACAAATTTCGTATCCCCTTAAGCGGTCAAGCAACTCGTTAAATTGTAACCGGTTATTTCCGTTAGGCGGCCAACTCCCGTATGGGGCCAATTTTGTTTTGTCTTATCCATTGGGTGGCCGCTATTGACAGTTAAGACTGCTTTAAATGTATAAGTTTTAAATTGGATCATGGTCAAGGTCACCTATTCAAGGTATCCGGATGAACGAATGGCTGGTCTATGATATAAGCGTATAAAAAATATAACATGGTTGATTTTTTGCTGAAAGTTATTTTTTTTTAATTTTTTGTTATTAGTTAAAGTTATTTTCTTAAAGATCACACAGTCTGAAGATCACATTGTCTCATGTTTAAAGGCTTTCGTCGTAGATAAAAGTCTGTTACCTTACGAATGCATGAGAGAACAATGAACCTATTAGCACCAGTTATAAAGAAAACTTTATCATTTTAAAACAACTTAAGAATTGTGAAGGACGATGGACAATTAGAGATCCTGTCCTGCATTCGAGATGATAATATTCGACTAATAATCTGTAGTTACGTTAAAAACGGAACACAGCACAAAATGATCGTAAAAAGTTTGTATACCGACCACAGGACAGTGTTCAGGTGAGCTTCACCGAAATGTTGTTTTACATCAATGACAAATCGGTCAATACTTCGATGTATTGTGGTCGCCACATCATATCAAAATGTTCAATACAAAGACCAAAGAAGACATCGGCCTAGACCAGACTGATTAGACATATATATCATCTGTCATAAGATTTTGTTTGATAGAAGCTGATCGTAACATTATCTTTTAATAGAAATGTTATTAAGCGAGCCTTTACGAGCTGAATAACTTTAACTATTCTAGACGAGATTAAGACCAGTTTGCATAAAAATAATAACTTTTACTTTTCTAGACGTGGTTAAGACCAACTTGTCTCAAATGAAATCGATTAACAGATTTTTTTTCGTATACTTATAGAAACACCATTTATGCACGTCTAAGCCAATTTTGGAACCCTTAGATGACAGAAATCAAAGCGCTAAAAGCGCTGAAAGCCTGGTTTATAAAGAGGCAAGGTGACATTTGAAGGCGTGCACTCGATTTTTCGAATCTTTTTAGCAAGGATTTTTAGGCGAGGGAAACTAAAGGTTCCATTTACCTATTGGGATCGTAAGCCACACTCCGAACTCACTTTAAAGGAAAAATGTCGAACGGTATGCTCACTATATAGCACTGAGTCCGCCAAAACAACTAATTCCCAAGGTATAGATTACTACGCCCGATACCGCTTTGCAGACAGGCGCAACTCACGTTTTTATAATTTTAGTTGAGTTGATTGGTTTGCTACTATTCAGTCAATTTATCCATCCGATAATTGCGTTTAACAATCGTAGTAATGCTGTTTTTCTAGGGGCACAAGCTCGCCGGCTCTTTCTTGTACATTGAATTGAATTACACAAAGAAGTTGTATTTTACCGTGGGAACACAAGAAATAGATAGGGTCAATTTCTCCCGTTCCCACAATATGGTCCACCCTATACACATACCCCATTTCTTTTTAATTTCTGCCCTAGATATATATCAAATTACACTCATGTTGATTTATTATCTGCAACCTGTTCCAAGTTGACCAAGTCTAAAATTTTGTCGTCTGTTTAAGGGTTTAAGGATGGAACAATGCTAATTTAGATTAATCCATTACAAGATAACAATTGTTTAGACAGGTCCAAATTGTAAAGGGTTGCAGATTACATATAATATGTGGACAAATTAGTAAAATTTGTAGCAAAAAGGGTAGATAATATTAGGGAGAAGGAGAAAGTCCTTGTTATGAGCGTTTTCTTCCTTTTCCCTATAAGCAAGGCCATCCGTCAAGATCAAATATAAAGGCTATGTATCTTTAACACAGCAGTGCTTTTGGAAGTGAAAAGTAAGGAAATATCTGGTATACATGATAAGTACAAGGTGAATAATCAAGGTTATATTTCTGAAAATTGACCTCGTGTGTTGTTTCGTCTATTAAGTTCCCTCGCCTTCAATACTATCAGTACTTTGATTTTAGCAAAGCGTAGTGATATGCAAGCATTGCGTTGAACACACATGGCACTGCGTGTCGCAAAAAAGTTAGTGACGTATACTAGACCTATTTTTTGCGCGCGCATGAGCATAAAAAAGCTACGTAGTACACGCATTGTTCGGTTTTTGACTCGATTATTTTTCTCCTAGGCAATTTACAGGATACAGGCTTGTTCCTATGGCCTGCTAAACCAGGCAAAAAACGGAATGGCCTGCGTAAGATGACGTCATGATTTAGTCACTTAAAAGGCAGTCTTACACAAGGATATCTCTAATAGCTTTTCGCTATAGAAGACAAGGGTAGCTTTTAGAGAAAGCAACGTCTTAATTTAGCCAAAGCATCCGACTAAGTAAGATTAACTTTAGTATATATGTCTATGCTGGATAAAAATTGTTGAGATTTTCATCTTTTTTTTCTTTTTCTTTTTTTTTGTGTGTGTGTCACAGGGGTCGCAAAATTGAATCTTAGTTTCATGCTTAACTTTACGACTTCTGGAGACGGTTTAAGCACGTTTTTTGATGTCCCCGAAGATTGACGGTCAAAAAACTCAACAACGACGATCTAAACAAATTGGCTGTGGATTTTTAATGTAATTTATTTGACCAATAATCAATTTGAACCTTAAAGACGCCCAATTTGTTTAGGTGTATGGGCATTAACGACACTTTCAACAACCTTAAATGAACGACAACATAATCAATTAGTTTTATGACAAATTATGTGGAAAGTTACTTTCATTTAAGGTCAAAATTAAGGGCGTGTAGAATAAGATTGTCTCGTTATGTTAATAAACGGAAGAGTTACGTTCCGTTTCGTCATCTAGTCGTCTCGAGGTAGTTACGTAACGTCTGATAATATGTTGCACTTGCATAAATTAAAGACATTAATTCACAAAGAAGAAGTGTGAAATAGAGGATAATTGTTTGTTTCAGCGTTAGATCGATTTATATTCATTGGGTGGACAACAAAAGCTATATTTTCACGAGTGTCGAAGACACGAGAGAAAATACAGCTTTTGTTGTTCGAAAAATAAACGATTATTCTATTTCATATATCCAAAAAAGAGACAAATCGTGTCAATTTTTGGACATTCTCTCATTACAGTGCGTCATTTTGCACGTGATTGCTATGCAACGTTCATGATGACGTCACTTATTGATCTCCTCTTAGCTTGCGTCAGACAGGGTGAAATGAACGCAGATATACTTTTATGATAATCTACCGCTATTTCTCGATAATACAGCGAAAAGCATTAAAGAAAAAAAATTAAAACATCTAAGTAAACACTCATGTCCATTTTACCTAGAAATAACAAAGATAAACGATTATTCGAAAGAAAGAAAGGGTTCTCTGAAGTACATGCTCCTCGTATATGACTCTTTTCGGAGTAATGCGAGGCGTTATGAAATAGGAATTTCGCGCATTTCGGGAGGGTAGGGGAAAATAGATTTTTGCAGTTTATTTATCCATTTACACACAATGTCACTTTTTGACGCTTCAAGACAACCTTTTTGGAGAAATAATATGAAAAACGAAGACATCGTCTACTTCGAGCAACAACTGCGTTGTCGACTATATTTTCGATGGAGACAAAGAATTATCAGAAAGACATTTCATCAACTACGAACTCTTGTCTAACTGCTTAGAAATGAGATCAGTCTTAAATGTTGTCGTCTGTAAATAGTTTATATGGAATTACGAAAAAGTTCATTGGGATTTCTTCGAAATTAGACAAGTTGAATTTGTCACATCGGCAAAGTCTCGTCATTATTAATTCTCCGAATCTATACCATTGTATATAATATAACACTGTTATCTAAAGACTAGGACTATTCTCTATATCTGTAATATTATCAGGTTGAGAATTAAACAGTAAAAAGAAATAGAGGATAATCGTTTGTTTCAGTGTAAGATCGAGTTATATTTCATTGAGTGAACCACAAAAGCTATATTTTCACGAGTGGCAGAGCCACGAGTGAAAATATTGCTTTGTTGTTCACGAAATGAAATATTAATAGACCTTACTCGAAAAACAAACGATTATTCTATTTCTTATATCCAAAAAAGAGAGACAATATGTGACAATTTTTGGACATTCTCTACTTACAGTGCGTCATTTTGCACGTGATTGCTATGCAACGTTCATGATGACGTCACTTATTGAGCTCCTCTTAGCTTGCGTCAGACAGGGTGAAATGAACGCAGATATAATTTTGTGATAATCTACCATTATTTCTCGATAATCTACCGAAAAGCATTAAAGAAAAATACGCTGCTTTTTTTTAAAAACATCCATGTAAAGACTCACGTCCATTTAGCCTAGAAATTACAAAAGATAATCGATTTTTTTAAACAAATAAATAATTAAATAAATCATTTTTCTCTCAAGTACTCGCTCCTCGCATATGACTCATTAGTAAGTATCCTTGTGATGCAGGGCATCGTTAAATGGGGAGTTTTCGTAAATTTTCGGAGGGTAGGGGAAGGAAGACTTTTCGTAGCTTATTTATCCATTTACATAATATCCCACTTTTTGACGCCCCAAGACAACCCTTTTGGAGAAATAATATGGAAAACGTAGACATCGCCTACTTCGGGCAACAACTTCGTTGTCGACTATATTTTTTGAAAAGAGACAGAGAATTTTCAGACAGACATTTCATCAACTACGAACTCTTGTCTTTATCTTCAACTGCTTAGAAATTAGATCGGTCTAAAATGTTGTCGTCTGCTAATACTGTAGTTTATATAGACATACCAAAAAGTCCATTGAAATTTCTTTGAAATTAGACTAGTCGAAATTGTGACATCGGAAAAGACTCGCCATTATTAATTCTCCGAATCTATACTATTGTTTATCAAGTGGTCAGCGCAACACTATTGTAAGTGCCTGTAAATATATAGGCACTTACAATAGTGTTGCGCTGACCCCTCGATATACTATGACACTGATATCTAAAGACTCGGACTGTTCTCTATAGATGTAGTATCATCAGGTTGAAATAAAAACAGTAACAAGAAGAACAAGTAATTATTTTTATACAAAAAACCTTTAAAGTATTAACGGCAGTATGACAATATATGTTAACGACTATGGGCCAACTTATTTCTCAACCCGGGCGGGTACTGTTGCCCGCAATATCAGAGAATCTCTCAGAAAGCGGGCTACCAGCTCTAGACTGGTCCACATATCGACTATCAGAATAGCCTAGAACAGGCTATTCTGATATTCGACAATGAGACCAGTCTATACCCGACCCGAAAGCGGGCCAGAAATAAGTTGGCCCTATGTTTCGTGATCTAGAGGTCAGATGAGGGCTGGTAAATAAGTTCACGAGAAAAATGTCATTTCCGAATGAAGCAGGCAGGGACACAACTGAAAAGACAAAAGTCACATTTTGTATTTGGAATGGAAAGAGTATTTCATGATGAAAAATGGATCACAAATAATGAACTAATAAACTATTTAACAAAATGATTTTAAGAAATTGGTTATTACATAAATTACATAACTGTTTTTGGTTCCAGAATTATCTTACTTTTTTGTTCAAAATGTAGTAGTGTTTTAAGTCTTAAAAAACACACGTTACAGAAACTGGAAGGACAGTTTGTCATCAAACCTTTTTGTTTTCAGAATAAGTTCTGGCCATTTTAAGCACTTTTAAACTGCAACCAATTTTCCCTTAACAATAACATAACTACTCTTTTTTAAGAATTACATCAGGACCCGAGATAATAAAACTCTTTTGTGCATAACTGAGAATTTTCTCAAAGTTCATCTGAAGGTTAAAGATTTTTAACTGTCGTTAATACAAGGACATTGAAGATAATATCAATACGTGTTTTTAAATTCAGCATATTAATTTCACGTTTTATGTTCTTACATTCATTTAAATTCTAAGTTTGCGAAAATCTGGAATGAAAAAATATTTATAATATAGGACCTTGATTTCATTTAAACTTTATATAATTCTTAACTTATGACAAAAAGTATTCTTTATAACGAAAACTTTACACTATATATTATTATGTGACCCGTCATGCAAAAAGGGTTCATCTGGGAACAATGTAAAATAGATATTTGAAAAAGAGATTAGTTATAGGACAGATTAATTAAATGTCGCATTTCAATTTTTTTTTCGCAGAGAGGTAGATTGACCATTCGAGACTCAGAAAATCAGTAAAGTGCAAAAAGTTTTGACCCTAGTCAGTTTGCGCGGTTCGCGCAGTCTGACTAGGGTCTATACTTTACGCATTACCCGGAAAGTCCCTTTTTGCGTGACGAATCACACATTTATCCTACATACAATTTGCGCTGTCATCTTACCTATAATATTATCCAATTAATGCGGCCCCAAGAAGCGACGCCCCAAAACCCACGGAAGCCGCGCTGCCCCCACCCTGGGCCAGAAGACCAGCACCCAGAAGGGCTGCGCCGCCTCGTAAAAACGGAAATCCCCGACTGTATCCTCCGTAACCTCCGTAATAACCTCCGTAACCCCCATAACCTCCGTACCCACCGTAGTATGGATAATATGGGTACGGATAATCTGTAGAAAAACGAAAAATGAAACATATTTATAGATAGGCAACAGATAGCCGTAACAACAGCTTTGATCTAGCTGTGAGTTCGACATTTCGGTCGCGAAACGCCGATAAGACTATGTATCAGCAAAATATCAGCAGATATCCTCCGTAGCCCCCGTAAACTCCGTTATATAGATATTATGGATGCGGATAATTTATAGAACTACGAAAATCACTTGAAATATCAATAAGTTTTATGATGGGCGATATAATCGCCATAACAAATGCTGTAATTAATCTTAGTTACGATATTTCGGTCGTCCAATACCGATAAGCCTTTGCATAACAAAATCGGAATACGTCGAACAGTTGAAATCCTTAATTGTTATCCTCCTACGTAATTTCCATTATCCATATTTCTAGATGGGTACCGAAATTGATGTAACCACGATTTTATTTATGTTATAGTTACGACTTTTCGATCACCGAACAAAGATACAGCTCTGCAAGCAAGTTGCTTCGCCTAGAAATTAAAAGCGATGAAAGGCCTTTTTGTGTGCGTTTCTGGTGTTGTTTGAAACGCCCCGCACCTTCGTCTAATCGACCAAATCATTCCGTGATAAAATTTTACTATCGCGAAGTTTGATGTGCCTGATTGGTTCACGAGGACACGCAAATCTATTAAATAGAACAGTGCTTACATCGATTCCATTACTGGAAGGTAATAAACATCAAAAATTAAGTTCATTTTGGACGAATTTTGCGATTTTATATCAAATCTCTTTAATTTGAATCTAAAACCTATCCATTCCAATCATTCAATTTCTTTCCAAAATATTAAGAAAAAAAAGGAAAAAAACAAAAACAGAAAAATCTCTGACTTTGTCTATTTCACCACGTTCTTAAGTTAAGAACGTGGTGAAATAAACAAGGTCATTTCTTTTTTATTTATTTCATTGTTTATTTTTTTAAGATTTTGGAAAAAAACTGAAGAATCTTAAATAACCTATAATTAAGAATCTTAACTGTAATTATGGATACTTACAATATTGGGCCTGTGTGGAGACGGCACACAACACAAGAATGACAAGACAGATTACTGTGGTTTGCTTCATCTGAATACAGAAAAAATAAGTTTTCAGACATAAATGGAATACCCACATGACCAAAATGCTTCATCAAAGCATAAGTTAGGGTGATTCATTTTAACATTTTTTTTCCGAGAAAATTGGCAGTACATTGTATTTCGGTTAAGCAATATATCGCAAAAGCCGAACCAGTAGCCATAGCTCAAAGTCGCTTCTCATACCATTACACATTTTGTAGCCTCCGTCTGCCCATAGCACGTAGTTGTGTTAGTTACTACATACCGGCGAAATTCCTAAAAGAAACACATACTCAGGTATTTGTAATTAAAGCCCCAGTCTGCGTTTAGAGTAGAAAAATGTCTCTTTCACGAATATTCTTTGGATATTTTTTCATGATTTAGTCTTATTTAAGTGCCAATTACGTACACTTTAACACAAAGATTTGGTAAGTGCGTGTTGTTCTTAGTCTATAATGCCGGCTAAAGCGTATTGTACTATAGGAATACTGATACGACGTGAACAGCATGGGAGGGGTTAAGTTAGTGGATCCGTAATAGTTCCGCAACATTTCGGAACCCATGATTGTTGACCGAGATTTAATATAAAATCACTAGGAAACCTCGGAACCTCTGTTAAAGTTCCTTATTTCCAAAATGTTACCATACTATTACGGGTCCACTACCTTAATACAAGGCAGAATTGCTGCATCATTTTATAATACCAGTAGTTTAGAGTCGGGTCTCTGTACAAAAAATTCATTCAGGATCCACGCATTTTCGACTTTAACACAAGATCGCTTTAGATGAACTGTGTTTGAAACCAGACACGAAAAGCATGTAACCCCTTTGGGCTTCTGAAACATTTTCTGCTTCACCAAGTAGGACTCATCTTTGAATGTATAATTTTTGTCACATAGCTAGCAATTGCCTCTTTGGCCAAAAGCTACCGCAGATTTCCATGGTTATACAAATATAAAATCACGATAAATGACGTCATCGAACCATTTAGATATACATAGCATCCCTTTTGAAACTAACCTTATGAATTTGAAGGTTTATTTCAGAAAAAATAAGCTAAATTTTTAAGACAGTCATATGTAAAGCTCTTCTAGGAAAGAAAGTTCATTAGGCGCACCATAACTCCTAGGACAACGTTTCATTTCCACGTTCTGTAAAGATTAACTTTTCGCAAAGCCATATCTTTTTAAACATATTTCATTGGATTTTGTGAATTTTCCCTGTCAGTGTTTGATATCACTCACTATTATACACAAATTTATCAACTAGTTAAATAGAATTCTAAAATAATTTACATATCGACTAACCTTGCTTTCTGTACAGTTGTGTGAACGTCAATTTGGTCAACATTCAAGTCACCTACATTCAATATATACTTGCTCAAGAAACAAGGGGAATACGAGGACTTATGCGCTCGACTGGCAAAAGAACCTGACTTGTCGAATAGTTAGAAATGCGATATTCTTTAGACAACATTTTCCACCCGCCCAGATGCTATTCATGATTTCCAAATGTTAACTTTTAAATCGCTTTTGACACTTAGAAAATACCAAAAAAATGGAAAGGGTCCCTTACATAAAATTAAATTTCAGATGGGGCTTTCTACTTCTTTTACAATGGAACCAATTAGTATCAATTGATTCCAAAATCTGTGGTAAATTTCAAAAACGTAAGCATGGAGATATTCATTGTTAACATTTGATCAAGCTGGCTCCATGGTTTGAAGGAAATATCATTGAATGAAACAGGAATGATTGATGATACGTATGTACATTTCAGTAAACTGGAAAGTACCTCGGGCGCAAGAGTAGTAATTTCGTGTAATTCTTCAGGTAAATTGGCTTCTGGTGGCACTTTGGTTAATACGCTTGAAGAAAGATTTATTCCTTTAATGTTGTCCGAAAACCTGTGGGGATATTTTTGGAATGTATAAATTGAAAACAAAACACAGCAAAACACTGCGTTTTGTTTTCAAATTATAAAATGCCCAGTTTTAACCTTTCGTTGATTTTGTTCTTTCGCAAGCTCGTCTTCAGCAATGTTTGTGATGTCTTGTAAACCCACGTGCAAAACGACGCGCTTTCGTGGTTGCGCCATTATCATTCCCGAAGTCTATTCCGTAGAATCGCCGAGGGCTCCCGATCGATGTTCATAGTAGCTCATTTCAGAGCAATGTGTCCAGAAGAGCTAACAATCGTTTATAAAAAGTCAATGACATATAGGGCATTGTTAACGTAAATATTGCTTATTACGTGACGTAAAAAAACATCAATCAAGGAAAGTAAGAAGTTGTTGATCCTCTTCGAACAGTGACTGCTTAAGCAGCATATTTGAGCAATGTTCAAAGGCAGACTATGGTTTACATTTTGTAATCATCTATCTTTATTTTCAAAGATTGAACATAAAGTAATTCATGTAAGTTTCTTTCATTTAGTTTTTCCGTCTTGAATGACGGTAAATTCAGAGTTGATATAAAAATGATGGATGCAAAATATGACAATCTAAAACAAATTGGCTATCGATTTATCATTATTTTATCGATATGATCGATAAGTGATCGAACTTTCATAAGTCTTTGTTCGTTAAATGTGTGAGACTCTTCTTACTTTCTACCAATCCGGAAAATTAATGTTAACACTCGGCATACTATTATTTGATAACAAAACGCAGTAATTTACTGCGTTTTGTCATCAAATCATAAAATGTCCAAATATCTGCATACACTAAAATAAAGCTTCGGGAAAATTATCTTTTCCTCTAGCGTATTGACCGAGGCACCGCCAGAATCCTAATCATCTATTGTGGCAATATAGAGTTCCAAGCATAATTTCTCGCAGCCGACACACACGGCTTTACAAGTCTATTCCGAGGCTGTTCGGATTACTGTCTGGAATGAAACGAAATGCAATTTTGCTTTAATTAGGTCCAAAGCTTTCAGCCATTACTAGAGACTTGCATAGGCACATCCTAAACTTTATGGCATTAAGGTATTTCTTGTCCTAACATCAACAACAAATCGAGCCTAATTTCAGCGATTTGGTGCTGATTCAATGATATCCCACAGACCTTATGCAGTATCCTTTACAAAGAATACCATAATAAATAGACAACAAATTTAGTATACCTTGAACTATTGTTGTAAGAGGTATACCCCATCCTTTCCGATTTTTAGCTATTTTGAATTAGCTTACCCAAACCACAATTCTGCGCTAAATTTTGACGCCTAGCTCTTCCAGCCATGTACCCACATTTTCGGTCTGTATCAATAAAACAAGGAAGAAACCGTTCAGACCTTAAAACGCTCATTCTTGCAATATTATTTGATATAAGTGAACAAAAACATTTTTATCCACCAAAATGCATTTGAAATGCTCTTTGTTTCATGTGTGTAAGTAAAGCTGGCACTTCATTCGTCAATCGACATTCAGGTCAACATCGAAAGTAGGGCTGTAGAGACCACAATATGTCTACATTCGCATAACATTATGTAGACCTAAGAAGGTCTCTATCAACACTTCAATCAACATTTAGGTCTACATTCAAATTTTTTAATGTAGAGCTACGCAATCGTAAAGTTATCTAAATCCCAAATCAAATAATGACGTCATTGCATTGCTTAGTGTTACACGCAAAAAGACGCGCTTTAAGAAAATTTGTTCAAGATTTAGAAGTTTTGTCTAATTTTTGAGATAGATTTTGCCTTTCGCGACCAACAAAAGCTTTGTTTTCACTCGTGTTTTTGCCTACCGTTTTATTTTCACCGATGGAAGTAACAAAAATTCTTAGAACACTGTATGAATATGCGAAGCGCATTCGTGCATTGGTGTGATTGAATTTTGTCTGTTTCATGCCTCTATGAAACACAAGAATATTCTCTTCATTCCTCATAGTTTGATGACATAAACCAGATGAAAAAAGCGAGTATTTCACCAATTTTGAGACATTTTGTTTCTAGAACTTTTTATATACAAGGATATTAATAGCTGCGTGCTTAATCTTTTGCGGCCAATCAGAAAACTGAAATTTC
The DNA here is from genome assembly GCA_948146395.1 of Fragum whitleyi. Lineage (NCBI taxonomy): Eukaryota > Metazoa > Mollusca > Bivalvia > Cardiida > Cardiidae > Fragum > Fragum whitleyi. The sequence goes on from OX411555.1 coordinate 17,527,588, forward strand.
AAAAGACGAAACTAAAATTAATGTGACCCGTCTTTCAAAAAAGGGACCATCTAGGAACTCTGTCAAACAATTTTCATGGAAAAAGATTTTAGATCCAGGACAACCAGAGGTCGCATTTCTAAAGTTTCTACACAGAAAGGTAGAATGATGATAATAAACACAGAAAATCAGAGAAGTTGGAACAATTTTGACCCTTGTCAGCCTATGCAGTCCACTGAAACTACTTTTCATTATCTTTTTTAATTTGAACCAATCTCAAGTTTTTGTCGCCTTGAAAAATACAATAAGATTATTTTCTTTCCTTTCTCAGTATATCAATATGTCCGCAGATGAAATATATGCCATACACGTTAATTATTGCATTCTAATGTACATATAATGTACAAATAATGTTCATATTCATATCTTAGTCGGTAATAATAGTTAACCGCATTGTTTCTCTGTTCTATACAAAGAAATGATATTGTAAACAGTGGCGGATCAAGAGGGGTTTCGGGGGAGGGGGTTCGAAACCTCTCTCTATCCAAATTACGAGGGTTGATCTAAAAGTTCGTATAATGAGGTTATAAATCTACAGAAAAGCTTACTGTTAAAACAAAAAAAATATGCAGTCTTTTAATACATCATCTGTGTGATAGAAATGAAAATTTTTCAAATGCTTACATTCAATAGCGGCTGTAAAGGGCATATATCAAGACAGAGACCCTACATGTAGGCGGGGAAGCAAGAACGTCAAATGCGACGTCATTATTAACTCTTTTCTATATAGCCTCTGCTAACTCTTATTCCTTTCTGTACCTGGTGCACCAACTAGGAGAAATTATCCACATAACATTTGGTACCTAATTAGTTTACAATTTCTATATGCTTGTTATTTCTAGTAAAGATGAGATCCAGATATAGGGCTTTTATTTGGGAAAATAATGAGAATCATTTGGGATAAGTTCGTCCGTACAAGCTCAATGACACCATTCTAAATCCTTCGACGAAGCCTAGTCCTCTTTTAATATTCAGAATAGCTTTACGAAAAATTATCTTTTTGCACATTTTTATCGTTTTTCTAAATCATCTGAAATATTTGGTTGGTGAATAATAAACGGCATTCATATTTTGGTTTTGACGTCTCGTCATTTTTTTCTCGACAAGTCTGTGTTTTAAAATATTCTGGGTCCATAAAAATTCTCCCAACAAGCTTTGAAATACAACAAATAATTTTTTATTAGCGTCTTATTCAATTTAGCCAAGGATTTTTCAACTACATTATCAGAAAACTTTCAGAAACATTGATTAATTTAACAGGTTTCAATATTTTTTCACGCTCCCCCGCATAAGCATACATGCGTTACTATGGTAACGTATTCGTAGGCCGCTAAAATTAATTCTGTAAAAATAATACTATTTATGAGCTCTGTAGAAACTAAACTGCACATTCACCAATTTATTTACTGAACAAGCCAGAAATGCAAAAGATATTAGCTCATTATACGAACTCCTGGATCATCCCTCGTTGATCAGCTGCTGATTGTAACATCCCTAAATTTGCATAAATGTTTACTTTTCCTACTATCTTTCAGAAAATTCTTATGAGAAGGTTGTGATTAATTCTTTCGCTAAAAACTCGACTGCTTTATGATCTGTCGGCGATCGGTCGGCGATCTATCTAATAACTGTCGATTTAATTTGTATGGTCATAACGGCTGTCCAAAAATACCACGCAGTTTTAGATTGGCAAATAAACAATGTCGTATTGTTAACAGATGATATTGCCGTCATATAAGTTTGTTACTTGTCGGCAAGTTTTCGTTGATTTAACGGCGATTTTTCGCTTTCTTTCGTTGGTGAGATTGTCGGCTATTTTTCGTTAATTTAACGGTTTTTTGGGTTGGATTTTCCTACTTTTTTGTTGTTGTCTTTCAGTTTTGATTCGAGATACACATAGAACATTTGCCGATATGTCGGCAAATTTTCAATAGCAGTAGGGTAACAAACAGTGCTTTTCGATCGACCTACTCATGTAGAAAACCGTGCTGGAACCTCCAGTGACCACGGAACAAAACATTGGCAAATTTTCGTAAGATCGACAGGTTTCCAAATAGTGTTATGTCAAACAAGGGCCTAACTCCCATTACGCAATTTACGCAAGTGTGTAAAAGAAAAAAATCTTCTTTCAAAAATATCATCGGCGAATGATCATAACATAGAAACTACAGCTTAATCAAGTTGTAGTTACGATGCTTTGAATATTCACCAACGCTCAAATCATAGGAACGGAGGAGATGGAGGAGATTAATCTTTTGTCACAGTCCAAATATCGCCTTTATCCTAGTTACGCCAATATCAAAATCAGTTGTAGCAGACGGACAGACGGACACTGGTAAAAAATTATGCCCCTGATCTATCAGGGAGGCATATATATATATATACCATCAAAAAGGGGTGGGGGGAGATGGATAAAATATACCAAGCAGTCGCAGGTGTGTTTTTTCAAACCCGCGTTTGACAAAGGCAAAGATAAGTACATGTACCCATTTGTCGACAGGCTCAAACTCTGAATAAAATGTTCAATAACAAATAAAGTAATAACTTAATTCGTTTATTAACAATGATTATAGAGTATTAACGACAATACAAAAATGAAACTATTCACGACAACGCTCCACAGTCTGACAGGCAAGTGAGGGCCGGTAAAAATGTACAGAAACCACGTCGTCTTGGCTGGAACTTGATTTAGATATAGCGTCACCTGAAATATGTTAAATGATATGGTGTATGGCAGAGAGCAGCCTTGGCGAATTGATTGCAAATGATATCCCGCTTTGCACGTACACGTGCGTGCAAAGCGGGGAACAATTTGCAAATAGCTTGCCGCGTTTTGTTATCCTGCACGCAAGGCAGATCGTTCATGGCAAAAATAGGCCCTTCATGTTGTACACACGTTTGAAAGCGTTTAAGAAATAATGCAACGCGTTTAAACGTTTTATGAACGTCTTCATCTTCGGCACATTGCAGATTTGTCTAGTGCGTGTAGAGGTCTGGGGACAACAATAGTCTTGATCTAAAGACAATTTCGTTTGAGTTGAGGGTTATATAACTATGGAAAGATGATATATTACACAAGTTCTTGTCAAAACCATGACAAATATATTCAATTAGGAGAAATATTATTTCGTAAAATGTAAGTCTAATAGAAAAAAAATGTCCTCTCTTTACTTAATTGTTTTTACGGATAAAATGAGATTCGACATGGATTTTTTAAAGAAATACTAGGGTTTATCTATAACAGAATTTCTTCATGATTATGTATAATAAATATGTAAATCGTCACGCAGAAATAGGACCTTTTCGGAACCCAATCAAATAAACATTTGAACGAGAGACTTGTTCAAGAAAAGTTAGTCTTTCAAAAGCTCTCATACAGGAAGGTAGAATGACCATTCTTCATCGACAAAATCCGCATAGCGAGAAAGGCTCTGACCCCGGTCAACCTACTTAATCCGCACAGTCTGATCATGGTATACACTTTTCGCATTTACTACATTGTCTATTTTGAGTTACGATTGACATGCATATAAATACCAATAAAAACAGACTTACCTATAGGTTAGCCCAATAGAGATGAGATTCCAAAAGCCCCACCAAAGGCTCTCAAACCTGGATTCAATCCTGGGGAAGCTAGAACTCCGAGTCCCAAACCGGCCCCCAATGCTCTACCAAATCCAAATCTAGGCTGATAACCACCGTATGGGTAGGCATCTAAATGAAAAACAAAAGATTTTAATATCTGTATTTCAAAGAGAGGCCAAAAATGTATGTAATAATATCTTAGTCTGATATAATGAAACGTTTTTTTTGTTTGTTCTAAACTGAGGATTTTTTGAAATTTAGAAATCAAATTAATGTTTGAACATAAATGATATTATTAATAAGTTGTTATTTGTAACAACTTATTAATGTCATCTTTCATGTTTAATCTCAAGTTGAAATTTGAGAAAATTTCTTTGTTGAGCTTGAGAAAAGCTTTATAAACTCAGTTTTATAAACTCAGTCCCGAACTTTGAATTGAACACCAAGAGTAGTTAACATGAGACACCTTTGGTAGATTTTGTAATTTGCATTTGTGCTTAACTTGCGGTTTTATTGTGAACAGAGCAATACTTTTGTGTTCAAGATGACAAAACTACGGTCGAAACTTTCGTATTTTGCTGATTTTCTGAATCTAGATTGATCATTCTACCTTCCTGTTCAAGAATTTAAGAGAGTTCAGATTGAAGTTTGCCTGACAAAATCTCTTCTTCAAATATGTATTCAGCGAAAATTAAGAATGGTCCTTTTTTCGCGAGACGGGTGACATATCTAGAGGAAAAAACAGATTGGTTACAGTTGAGATCAACCGGAGGTCACGTTTCAAACATTCTAAATCAGGCTGATAGAAATATCATGCTAGATTCAGAAAACCAGCTAACTTTTGCGAAAGCTTCGACCCTCAGTAGTAAGCGTGTGCAGTCCGTGAAGTCTGACAAGGATAAACACTTTGCGCCCCAGTAGGATTGTCCTTTTTCGCATGACGGGTATATCTTGCTCGAACTAAAACTTCCTTTAAGCGACTACTTTTATCAACCACCCACTGCGAAACTCCGAAATTGCAATCAAATTCACGATTAGTCACGAAAATAATTTGCAACTTGTAGAAATAAATAGTACAAAACAGATAGATCTTGGTTTTAGTTACGGTCTCCAAAGGTCGAATTTCAAATATTCTTTCAACGGAAGATAAAATGATAATTTTAGATTCAGAAAATCGGCCAAACGCGAAAAGTTTCGACCCTTGTCAATCCGATCAGTCCGCGCAGTCTGAATAGGATCGACACTTTAGGCTATTCACAACCCAGATGGTCCCTTTTCGCCTGACGTGTCACATATTAATGGGTCAACGCGAAAAAGTTCTAACTGACTGTAAATATATAGACATTTACAACTGGTTCGCACTGAGCCATCGATATGTTAAGAAAAGAGATATCAAGCTACTCAACCCCTTAGGCGGCTGCTTTCTTGAATTCAATTTGTCCTTATCAATAACAAGAATTGGCTAACATAGATTGTTCTTAATAGTTTCAACGACATGGATGAAAAAAAGTCTATTTCTTCTGCTATGAAAAAATGCATTATTTTAAGTTTACTTACGGAAGAATTGGGCTTCTGTGTTGGAAACGGCACACAAAACCATGAGAGCGAGACAGAGAACAGCGGCGGTCTTCATCTAAAATAAAACAGAAATAGCGTATTAGACCCTTGTCGTCTCCTTTCTATCTAAGCGCAATTCGGAAACACACATTCGGAAAATCACTCGGACGTTTCCGTAAAAGTATACATAATTGTGACGTAGTGATTTTGGTTAATTTTAGGTTATTCAGCTTCCTGCGATTCTTCAACCAATTATTCGCTCCAAATAAACACCCAAAATTAGATTTGTAACACTTGTACTTTGAAATCTTTATATTCATTTTACTTTTAAAGATAATATTTCATTAGGCGAATAGAATGAGTGGCAAGCTCCTATTTTTTTTTTTTTTTTTTTTTTGCAGACAAATAAACAATTTTTTGGTCATTTAAACAAAGTGTTGTCGCTTAGAAAGTAGGTAGAATAGGCTAAGATCAGACTGCACACCTGTGCAGGCTGATCTTAGTCTATGTTGTCTTCCAAACATTTACATTATATGTCGTGAATAGTATGAAAAAGAATAAAACAACTTACCTTGAAATCTTTTTATTCCAGATTGTCCAAAAGCAATGAGGTACTCTTCTTTTCCCGCCAATTTATAGCTACAAAGGAACACCGATGACGTAATAATTAACATAATTGAGATCTAACACGTGTCATTTGAATACTAAAAATGCATAATATTTGACACGACTGTATTGATTGATGGGTCAAAATGACATCTTTGATTTGGTGATACAAAATACAAAATAGTCATCTACCCCATAACGCCATCAACGTACATCAACACATATTGCACCCTTACATAATCCATCATTAAATAACCCGGGATATTTGCATATGCAATGAACCCGCCATGTCAATACTTTTTGAAGACTCTCAACTAATGGGGATTGCAGGCGAAATTTAATTTGTCCCTTATTATTACTGGTGGATTATACTTGTACCCGATTTAGGCATACTTAGGTCTTTACAGGTATCCTACACTCATACAGTAAGAAACAACGTGAAATTGACAAGATTAATGAATTTGGAATGATCGATTTGATGAAAACAATGTTTTTTACGATTTCTAAGCGTTTTTAACAAATTCGGAGCGAATTTGAGTGATATAAGTGAGTGTGTGTTTGGAATGAATGATTGGAGCGCTGAGCGAGTAATTTTGAATTGGTTTTTATAGAGAAAACAAAACAAATCAAAACAATAAGAAAAGGCATTGTGGATTACGCACATCCATGCACACGCTACCAAGAGTATTTCCATCATAAGTACCTCCGAAATTATCAATTTTTTTTATATTTTTTTTCAATTTATCATTTCCATAGATTTGCATGACAAGGACACTCATAGTCAAGTTCCGCCTAAATCTGAGAAAATAAGACATACGTGCACTTGTATTTGCAATTTTTACGGGTTGAACAATAGACCTTTTACCCTTAAAAATATACACAAGGTAAAAATTACTGCAACATCTAAATTATAAAGATACAAAAGTTCTTTCCGTAAAATAAGATGTAAAGATCGTACAGCATATTAGCGACATATATTTGGTCGATATAGTTGCGATAATGTATCTCTCAATAACCTGGCAATCATTTCTAGACCTGTAACTGAAGTATTAAGATACTGAACCTCGAGTGTAATGAACTTAAACAGTGTTTACCGAGGTATTCCTAATGATTTTCATTAAGAAACCTCGGTCAACATTGTGAAAGACCATGTGTTTCGAAATGTTGTGGATTTTTTACGGTTTCACTACATTAAGGGCAATGTTTCGAATGGAGCGCTGTGTGTCATAATTTTGACAACTGCACAAAAAAAGAATTTCATCTTTTTCCTTGTAACAAAAATAACAAAATCTATCTTTAACATGCTTACCACAATGCGCCTACTCCCTATTTTAGGTACTGTGATGCTATTCTAAATAAGTTGAGAGTTTTATTATTTAAAACGATAAAGTAACTCTCAAAGTAAAACGTGTTTAAAACCTACTTAGAAGTTCTTAAAGTATCCATAAAGACATAGCAATTTTAAAGCTTCGCCCAGAACTTATTGTATCTATCTTTCAGCTTAGGTGAAAAAGGGATGCCGAATTCGGTGTGCCGTGATTAATCCATACGCGAGAATAGCCAAACTGATGTAAACTATTTCTTTGGACAGAAATCCAACTACTCTTTACTACGGGATTGCATGGATATTCCCAATAAGTTTTCTCTGTGAGTGATGCCGAATATTTTTGACAATTATGTATAATGCTTTATAGATCGAGATAATGGAAAGGGATATTGGTGAATGGTTTTTTTTTTTTTGAAATATGTTTTACAAACATGGATTTGCTTATGTATGGTTATGAATGTATGGTTATGTATGGGTTGGCCCTTTTTTGTATGTAAACCATTTTTTTTTTATAAAACATATTGAAAGACAATTTTTTTTAAACTAGTTCATCAAAATATGTACGCATATATAAGTTCAAGCATTGTTCTAACTACATTTACTTTTATATACGCGTAAATAGACAAACTGATGTTAACTAGTTCTTACGACAGAAACCCTAATAAATTTTACTTCGGGATTACATGAATTTTCCTAATAAGTTTTCGCTGTGAGTGATGCCGAATATTTTTGTAAATATGTATAAATGCTTAATAGATCAAGATAAAGGAATGGGACATTGGTGAATGTTTATATATATATACACACAAATATATGTTATACAAACATGGATTTGGTTATGTATGATTAAGTATGAATGGTAATGTATGGGTTGGCCCTTATTTTGTAAACCACATTTTTTCTATTTTTACAACATACATATATTTAAAGATAGATTTGTTTAACAAGTTCATCAAAATATGTACGCATATATTTAGTTCAAGCATTATTTCAACTACTTACATATACTTTAAAACGACTATCGGAATAGAGAATTATTTGAACTAAATGGTTTAGCTACATTATAAGGATACGACTTTTATCTCACTCTCTAAGAATTGAGACTGAATTTCACTTCCTCCTTCCATGTAATACACCCACTGATATAATACATAAATAAATTGATAAGTTTTTTTACCTACGTTCAAATGTTTATGAATTGTCTATATTCCTCAAAACCAAGTTCAAAAAGGACTCTAGACAATCCTTTTAAGTTCATTAAAGAAGCTTTTGCACGACGATCAAGTTTCATAAATAACGTTTTAAATGAATAATGACTGTACTGTCACCAGTATGTATTTAGAACTTACTTCTCTGCTGGAATTCATCCAATACTTTACATATATTTGAGATCATTTGATAATTCAATCTACTTTTTAATAAAAAAAAATGTATTGAATATTGATACTTTTCTTTTGTGATTTATTGTTATTGATTTTCTTAAAAATTTTATGACGAGAAAACTTAACTCTAGAAGAAGAAAAAATACAAATATTTTAATTTCTTCTATCATGCAATGAATCCTGTATTGACCTGATATCGCCTAACTGATAATATAGCTTGATATCAGACAGTCTATTTTTAGAAACAATTTGCATAAACTTCACATTAATGTCTTCAAGTTTTAAGGGTGTATTATGATTTAGCGCTGAAAAATGACTGCATGATAAATAGAATATCATATAAGTGTCTTAAAATATCAATGTTATCTGGTCTCGGCTGTGAGAAATTATCATGACTCGGCAAAGCCTCGTCCTGATAAATTCTCCCAACCTCGACCAGATAACATTGATATCTTAAGACACTAACCTGTTATTCTTTATATGTATTTACTACAGATGTCAGCTCTCTTTTTCACAATTACGCCACAAGTGCCGAATGTTTTTTATCTTCAACTCAATAAAACATGAAAAGTTTTCACTATTTTTCATTTTCACGAAATATTTATCATTAATTGTTTTGAGTACAAAATTATGGTCTGAGGATCTTAAATTCTTCCTAAACCAGCTTGTTTTTATCTTTGGGGAAATTCAAATGGCAGCCCGAGAGACGCGTGAGATGATGTAATAATCTAAAATTGACTGTAATATGCATGCGCAGAAAAGACATTCATGTGAACGGAGTTACCCACTGGTGGTAGTAAACAAACTTCTCATTTACCGCTACAATAATTAATTTACCATGAAATATCCTTATCCCATTAAGAAATGTGATAAACTCGTGCAAAATACTATATAAAATAAGAAAAAAGTATTTGTTATTTAAAATAATAGAGAATATTTATTTTTTTGTAATCGAATTGTTGTGCACTATTCTCGACGCCATTTTGGAATCCAAGTAACACCGGCCTGACCCAGGATCAGAAGCGTCGAGGTTGAAAGGTTACAATGACATCACTAGTGTCGAAACCGAGGCCGTTCTGATGGAAACCCGGTTAACTCGGGTCGAAACCGAGTCCGATATGAACTTACCCCTAATGAATGATATTCTTTCTAACTCGCCTAAAATTCTTTCAATAATGACTTGAAAATATAGCTTCCTTAAACAACTATTTAGTGTTATTCCCATATGATTATTTGGGTCAAATCAAACCGACTTCCAGTTTAATGAATTTGGATAATATTTTTTTCGATGAATCTAGAAAATGCACACATTTTAAAAATAAGATTGAAAGATTGTGTGATACATTTATACTAAAGAAGGAAAATGAAGACATTGGCATCTCATTTTTATCATGTCATTTAAACTTGTCTTATTATTTTTTCTTTATTTCTTAGAAGTTTCGAAATTTCCTTACCTGTTATATAGCGATCTCAACAACACTCTTTATTCAAATATGCATGTCTTTTCTTTCCATTTGTAACATCTTTTTTTCTCTGCTGATCGATTTCAAAGTTCTTATTTTATAACTTTTAAAAATCGACATATCATGTATTATGACTTACCTTTCCAAAATAATCTTCATGATGCGTTGCCTTTTTTTTTCTTTAATGATAACTCAAGCGGTTCGTGGGCTATTTTTGATGATATTATTTTATCCACTTTAATCTATATATCTATTAAACAATTGTTGTTTTTTTTTAAATAGATGTCTTAACTCCTGAATCAAGACTCGACGTTTCAATTATCCAGTATCTCACAATTACAGTGCTTGCAACATTGAATAATACCTGGTTCTTTTACTCGTATAAGAAGGTCCCTTTTAAAGGTATTCTCTACATAATTTGAACTTACTTTGACAATCCCTGACATACTGCTTTTAGACAAAGACATAGATATATTTCAATCAAGTATTCAGGCCAAAGTATTGTTAACAAGAGTGACAAATTAACGGTAACAAAACTAATGATTCGTCAAGAATTTTGCTATTAATTATGAATTAAAATATTCCGAAAATGGATATACTATATCATTAGTACAATTGATATAAAATTTGAATTGAAAGAATACAGTTCAATAATATTAGTTATTGGATGAATTTTTTTTCTGAGAGCAAATGCTCAAAAAAGGTATCTTGAGACTGCATAAATAGTGTCCATATCATTTTGCTTTAGAAAAGCACAGAATTTGAAAATGGTCTTTATTCTAAACCAATACGTCTAAAAGTATTTTGGTCAAAGTTTTTCATATACATGACATTTAAATAAAAAGTTAAACTCGTCTTCAGTTACGTGAATATTATCAGTTTTACAAATAGGACAAAATCTATCTCCTTCAAGCATAAATTCGTTGAAAGAGCATCTAAATTATCCAAGATCTTAAGAAGCGTGTTCGACAGACGTGTGCTGTGATAAAACTTGGATTGTAACAATGATTTAAAAAAAATAGTGACTTGCTTTTGGTGCATCACCAAAATCACTGTACCATTTCTGTGTTTAGCAATTTATTTATCTGCTTTTAAAAACTTCTCTGCCAGTGCGAACGCTATGAAAAATCCACATATGACCAAAGCAGAACCCGTCCGCTTCTACTAATTGTAGTAACGTATAGTAAAATTGTTTTGGATACCTACCATTTCTCATACGCATTAAAGTTAAACAATATTTACGACAGTAAGGAACATATGTAGTACATAAAGGCAATCTGCCACATTCACCAAGAGCTTACGGATCACACGTATTTTGAGAAAGGTTGCAAAGTCGCTTGTAAAATTGAACATGGACATTTTCGATTTTTTTAACACACCGAAAGGCCTAAATTTGCACCCATAGCATAAAATCGGCACTACAGTTGTAACAAATATTCATAGCTTTATTTGCTTGCAAGGACAGCATTTAGTGAGTTGAGTTTTTGGCTTGGAAAGTCTGCTAGTTAAATATACCCCTTAATATTTATAAAAAAGGGTACTATTTCAATCATATGTTTATCATAAAACCATTTCTAGTTTTTCTTAGTTATCAAACCATTCCTAAAAATATACTTTTTTGTTGTCTTGGTTGATTTCTAAACCAATAAATATATACTGAATAGCTCTATTGTATTAATTTGTCTTTGAAGCTGAATAATTGTATCAGCGAAACTCTAAACGTCATCAGCAAAAATTGAAATACTCATTTCGTTTATAACTTCCAAAACAATGATTCCTCAAGAAAATGCTTTCGTTGTAAATATCTAGCTTAGTCATTAATTAAAAGAGCAAAAGTATTTGGACCGAGAACACACCCTTGTGTTGTACCTATATTCAATTTGAAATAAGGTGATAGTTTAATACTTATCTAAATACAAGATTCTACTTTACGATACATTGATTTCAAAGTATCTAAAAAAATTCAATTTATTCCCTCACGTCCTTACGAATCTTAAAGTTTATCATGTCTTATTCTATCAAACGCTTGTTAAATCTGTAAATATGCTGTAGAATCTTCCTCTATTTCTAGACAAATATTTTTTTATTTTTTTTTCATCTTCATTTCACCTTCCTTCTTAACTATTACGTTTTCATAAGAGATTGCAAGTTAATGCTGAAGATTCACATGTAAAGTTAGCTTCATCGTGAAACTGACCTTCATCTCATTCAAAACCACCCTAAATCGCTCATTCAGCACTCCAATCATTCCTTCCAAACACTCATTCAAACTATTCCAAAACGAAAAATATAGAATCAACAACGTCATTCAAAATAAATTTCGATAAAGAAAAATCGCAATTCCCCTGATATAATTCAAATTGTTAGCTTCTAAAAGGTTCTTTAAGAAATAAGAAGTTATCTATTGAATTTGTATGCATACTTTATTAAAGGGAGGTAATCAATATCGCTAATTTTGCTCATCTTGAACAAAATTTGCGATGCTGGATTACCTTCCATAAAATTCACTCAAAACTCGCTCCACACACTCTTTCATTTTCATCCCGAAATCATTCCAAAATCATTCACCTTGTCAATTTCACGATGTTGTTAACAGTATGCGCTTAATTATTGAATCTACAAGTATGATGTTACAGTTTTTCGACAATGGTCTTTATATAGACAAGAAATAACACCAGCAACTTATTATCTCTTCGATGAATTGTGCAGTACATTTTTCATATCAATTATACACATTGGTAGATCTAGCGGGAGGTCGTTTAGGAGGTCTGGACTGAATCCCCTCCAGGATATAAGCAGAAATGTATAGGACTACCCTTAAAATATAGTGAAATTTAATATTGACTTATGAAAACTAACGACAATTGAAGCTTAACATTGTTCGTTCCCGTGTGTTGCCATGCAAATTTTAATCGTAAGAATATGCCCAATTCAAACCCTGTATCCAAATATGTATGTAATAATACACTTTTTTTGGTTGGGCGTGATACGCCCTTGGATGTTGAAAAGGATTTAAGAAGAGAATTTTATTGCAGAAAATTGAAAACAATAAGTATTTAAAAAGTTTTGTCCTGGTCAGCTCTGAATGGTTGGAAAAAAGATACTTCGTAATAAAATGTACCGAGAAAAAAAAGACTAAAAGAAAATATCCCTACGATATTGCTGAATAGAAAGGGTCTTGAACACCTTTCAAAAGAAATTTCGCACTCATTCTAAACAAAAATTTTGTTCTCAATGCAAAGAAAAATGTTGGTATCGCTGAAGATTGCTACGGAGAAAAGGTTTGATCTAGCTCCAGATGAAAATTTAATTTTTGGTCTCGCTGTTGGAAAATGATCTAACTGTATAGAAAAAAGACCCTTGTTTCGGTTTCAAAAAATGAACGATTTCCTCGGGGAGATAAATCTATATATTACTAAAACTTTTAATCTTATTTGGAAAAGCATTTTGCTCTTGGTGCGAAGATCACATTGATTGCGGAGATAATCTTAATTTTACGACAAAGCAAAATTTGATCATGCTGTAATCATATTTTTTATTTTCATTTCCCTACGATATCGCTGTAGAGTGATTGAAATCTTGCTATTCCTGGGAGGTAAAATTTCGATTTCGCTGGTAAGAAAAATTCTTGCTCGACGCAAAAAGATGATTTTGCTACACAGAATATGCTTGTCTAGCTGGGGATGAAAATTTCAATTTCAGATCTCAATGCTGTGATGTAGAAAAGGGAATCATTTCGTTCGGAGAATCTCTGTTCTTTCTCTGCAGAAGAATGGAGCTTGCAAAGAATTATTTATGTCACTACAGAGGAAAGTTTGACATTGTAGAATGTTTTTAGAAAGAGATCTAATTTGATTTCTTGGAAAAATCAAAACTTTGATCTTCCTCCAGAATAGATTTTGATATCGCAACAGAGGAAAAATTTTAACTGTCCGTAGGTGAAATTTGATCTTGCTGCAGATTAAATTATTCATTTGTTAAATATTCTCACTGTAGATTAATCATGATGCCAAGGAAAATTTAAAATCTCAACGCAGAGGAAAAGACAGATCTCGTGAAAGAGAAAAAAATATTTTTCTTTGGAAAAAAGTATGATAGAGCTGTGGAGAAGAAATGGTGATATTAGTGGGGAGGAAAGTTTTTGTCTTGAAGGAAAGGATTTTTTAACTATCTGCAAACCTTGATCTTGCTGCAAATAAAGTTTTTTTAACTAGAGTCGAAAAAAGACAAGATTGATCTTTCTGCATAGGAAAATTCCGACACTGATTGAGAAAAAAGTTCGCTGCGGGGAGATTTGACCTTGCATCGAAAAAAGAGAAACCTCGTACTTAGGAGAATTTTGATCTTATTGCAAAAAATGTTTATCTTGTTGGAGAGATTTTTAATCCCTGCAGATTTTTCTTATTTCGCTGGAGAGAAAAGAATAGACCTGAATGCGAAGAGAACGTTTATTTGAAGTGGGGAACAAGTCAAGATATGTATAATAATACCTTAAAGTAGCTGCGGAGAAAAGAGATCTTTTGTAGAGAAAAAAATCTTTCCGCGTAGAAAAAAACCTTTGGTCTCGATGGCGAACAAAAATTGTTCTCGATGTGGATAAATATCTTGAATTTTCCGTAGATAAAGATCTGAACCTTGTTACGGAGAGAAGATGGATCTTTCTGCGGATGAAATTTTCTTCTTGTTACATGATTTTATCACTCCCTGATGTGGATAATAAGCATTCTGTGGAAAAAATAGAATGTGTCATGGTGGACAAATTTTGATTTTGCAAGGTGAATGATTTTTGACAGGGTAAAATTTTCGATACACTGCGGAGGGAATTTTTTTTATCTCACAGATTCATATAGTATGTGGTCATAGAGTGATGAGATAGAAAACTGAAACCATAAAAATTCATGCCGAGGATTTTGCTATCTATTGCTTGAATTATGACACTGACCGAACAAAGTCAATGCATGTAGAATATTCTACAAAATCACCCCCTCTAGCAGACTATCGTTGGTAGTTGACGAACATGTGGTATCTAAATATTTATGAAAGCTGTAGATTCGACATTTGGGTCACCCGACATCGATATACAAAATTTACTACTAGTTACCTGTATATCCATACACATCTTTTTCCCCTTTCTTAACATAGCTACTTCGACTTTTACCAAAGACTCATCGACAAAAGAGTTACAAGGGGTATCAGTGCTTTGAATCCATCTTTTTGTCACTTTTAGAAAATATGTGATTTATTGGCGGGCAGGCGGTTTAGAAAAATATCATGGTTGACAGTGTCGAGGGATTGTTTACGTACAAAACAAATTTTAAATGTACAATTTAAACTTAGTGATCAGATCAAAGGACAATCTTGTGAGTACCTGTACGGACAAAATTGACATTTGATCACTCAATTACACTTGTACATCTTAACAGTATTTTTATTATAGCTCTTGATCAAACTATCGGTATTTAGTAGATTTTGTATCAGATGAATTGTTTATCTTTTCGTCGTAATGGTTTGTCTTTTATCGTTGTTGTGCCGGAAGATTTATCTTTGTTGTGCCGGAAGATTTAACGTTGTTGTGCCGGAAAATTTATTGTTGTTGTGCCGGAAGATTTATTGTTGTTGTGCCGGAAGATTTATCGTTGTTGTGCCGGAAGATATTGATCACATGTCAGATTTCGCAGTGATTTCCAGGGGCCCGTTTCACTAAACTTCTTAAGAAAAAAAATAATCGAAAGTCAAAATCACAAATCATACCTGGTGTTTTCATTCATTATTAGATTCTGCCTTGCAATATCTCATTGGAATCGTCTTAAGACGACGATTCCAATGAGATGACGCATGACGAAACTCCATAATTAGCTACTACTGTAGAAGAAATTCTAAATTTTGACCTACGCAAAAATGATCGTAAGATATTTAGTAAAACGGGCCCCAGGACCCGATATTGATCCTTCACCTCACTTAGGCCTACTTACAACTTGTTATTATTCATAGTTTCTACTAATTTCTCTTTTGTTCGATGGCGACGGTAGCTTTTAATATATAGAGGATAATCGTTTGTTTAAGTGTAAGATCGATTTATATTTCATTGAGTGAACAACAAAAGCTATATTTTCACGAGTGGCAGAGCCACGAGTGAAAATATAGCTTTTGTTTTACACGAAATGAAATATTAATCGATCTTACTCGAAAAACAAACGATTATTCTATTTCTTTAATGCAAAAATGAGACAAAATGTGAAATTTATAGGACATATTTTCGTAAAGCGCGTCATTTTGCGCGTGATTGCTATGCAACGTTCATTGTGACGTCACTTATTTCGCCCCGCAAAGATGACGTCAGATAGGATGAAATGCACAAAAGCAAGGTATAAGTTTTTGATAATTTGACTGCTTTTGCGGTGAGTTTATCAAGTGATAATCTACAGTTATTTCTCGATAAATCACCGAAAACCATTAAAGAAATATATGTAATAGCTCCAAAAATCTCGAGCATGATGATTTTGCGTCCCTGCGAAAGAAGCAATGGGACAATCCCAGTGGCGGACCAAGAGGGGGTTCTGGGTTTGAAACTAAGCCCCTCCGAAGCTCAATTATTTCATTGTCATGCAGAATTGCATTTAACCCTTCCCCTTATGTTGACGCCATATTCCTATTGTGAACAAAACTTTGACGGACAGTATAGATCAAGACCAGAGGTGCGTTTTTTAGATTAAGATTTTTAAGATATCTTAAGATTTTAAATCGAATTATCTCGCGCGATTCAGTTGACATTCTACGACGCAGCCCGAGATATCCCGACTAAAAATCTTAAGAAATCTTAAAATTCTTAATCCTAAAAAACGCACCTCAGTCTGCACAGTTGTGCAGTCTGATCTTAGCATACACTGTCTGTCTCCTAGTAACATGTCATTTTTGTGGAAAAATCGAGGTAGACTTATTTATATGTTCTGAAAATAAGAAATTTGTTTCAACTAAATTTAAATTCAGCAGGATTGTGGTTAAACTGTGTCATGCTACTAAAAACGAACACTCTTTTTTGTATGTTCGAACCCCTTTGACAGAGCCCCAGAGGTTCTACAGGTTGCCTAGGCCGCTATTTATTGTTTTGCCTAAAGGCTAACACCCCCAACCTTGCGACAATGGGGATCGAATCACGGACCTTCAGGGCACGAGTCGAGCACCTATACCATTCGGCGGCCATCGAGATGTTTAACTGTGCACCTACACGTTAGAGACATTGAGGTTTAGAAGTAGTCGCAATGTGTACTTTATCCCATTATTATATAACTGTACGTGAGATTTCCAACAATTTCAAAAATGCGCAAAGCAAAGACTCTGACCAGTCTGTGCATCCGTACAGTCTGACTAGAGTCTTTACCATGCGTTTGGTAGATAGATAAGGTCTCAAAGTATCTATAGACCAACCAGTTACTTTATATTCACAGTATGTAGCTTTCTACGCCTCCCATTGTTTGCACCTCACTAAAATTTCAAATTGTTGGAAATGTCACGCACAGGCTCATATGTAATAGACTCTATATCACATTTTGGTATATATACAGTTAACAAAATCGTGAAATTGACAAGGGGAATGGTTTTGAAATGATTTAGGGATGAAATTGAATGGGCGTGAGGAGCAAGTTTTGAGTGAATTTCATGGCAATCCTTTATCGCAATTTTTTTTTTCAGGATGAACAAAATTAAGGATATTGATTACCTCCCTTTAATAAAATACGTATACAAGTTCTATAGATAACTTCCTATTTCTTCGAGAACCCATTGGACGCTTTAAATTTGAATTTTGTCAGTGAAATCGAGATTTTTCTCTATCCAAGTTTATATTGCAAGTGCAATATTCTCAGGTCTCATTTTTGACTTGGTGCTAATGCAACTATAGGCACCGTGTTTGTGCTATTTGGTGGACCACGATATTTAGATAACAATGATTGACAAGAAGAAAGTAACAATTTATAAGTTTATTAACGTTGGTTAAAGTATTAACGACAATACAAAAATGGACGTTTTTACGACAATGTTCCATAATCTGACTGGCAAGTGAGGTCCGGTTAAAAAGTTCGCATCAACCACATCGTCTAGGCTGGAACTTGATGTTGAATCACCTGAAAAATATTTGATAACATGTTATTCATACAAGTGGAGGATGTATGACCATAACGTTGGAAAATGTTTATTAATTTTAAGCTTCTTCTCTTGCATGTGGCGGCAAGTCTTTATCTTTGATGTAGGACAAATTTTGTCTAGTATGTGATGGTTTCAAAAGCCTTAATTCTAATGGGCGATTTCGTATGAGGGTTTTTTTTAACAATAAAAAGAAGATATATTTGTAACCTCCTAGGCAATATTAAAAAACAAACTCAACTTGAAGAAATAGATTGTCAAAAAATGAAAAATATTGGCCTAATTGATAGATTCAATTCCATATTAATTTGGTTGTTTCAGCATTGGTCAACCAGAGGTCGCATTTCAAGAATTCTTTCATTGGAAGGTAGATTGAATATTCTAAATTCAGAAAATAAGCCGATTGCGAAAAGTTTCGATCCTAGTCAGTCTGCGCAAACCGTGCAGGGTGACTAGGGTCGACACTTTAGGCACTACCAAGTCTCTTTTCGCGTGACGGGTCATATTTTCACTGTCAAAATCTTACCTGGAAGTTAGCCCAAAAGAGAGGTTATTCCAAAGGCCCCACCAAAGGCTCTCAGACCTGGGTTCAATCCTGGGGAAGCGAGGATTCCGAGTCCCAAACCAGCGCCCAAGGCTCTACCAAGACCGAATCTGGGCTGATAATATCCGCCATATGGGTAGGGGTCTAGGATAAGAAATATATGAAAAGAACATTTAAAAAAATGACTTTAAAAAGTGCTACTTATTGTAACGGGACCAACGATTATAATACTGTTCCCGTAGCCTATACAAAACTGAGATTTTTCCCGAACGTCAAATTTAAAAAAAATATTGTTTTGTTTAAAATTAAACCTTAGGATAAATACTTGTAACAATTTAACATCATAATGGTTCACCTCCGTCCGTACATCTTACCATAGTAAAACTGCAGAATTACATCTTTTAACTTAAGTCAAATATTAAGTTAATCATCCGCTGAGTATGGAAAGGGTTTCTTTAATCTTCGGCCCCGAAACTTTTGATACATATAGAACGTATTCTGTTTATATGGGGTTTTAACCATTTTCGTCATCTTTAGTTTGAGTTAGTTTACTTTTAGATTGTTTTTATCGTGAAAGGGCAATCCCAATGTGACCTGTCAAACACAAGGAGAACATCTCGGGATTGTGAGAGATTTCGAACTGATCAGCATCCTCCAACAGCACGAACTTGTCTTACCTTAATCGTTTCTTTTCCCTTTTCACTTAAAGCATTATCGTATACATGTATATCAGAGTTCGTGATAGAGTTTGAAATTGAGCAATCATTGACCCCTTCCCAATGATATTCTTGGGTCAAGACAACAGAAAGGGTAAATTATGAGTAGAATTTTACAAGTTTAAGGGCGTATTGACATTTCCTTGCAAAGTTATGAAGAAAGCAATTAATTTGTAAACATTTGCAAAGAATTTTAGGTATATTATCAAATATTTTAGGGGAAAAAACTTGTTTTGCACCTTATATATTTTTCTTTGGGAGGGGGTTGGAGTAATTCTAAGAGTCGAATTAGGATATATGCAGATTTAAGGGGGTCAAAGCCCTGGTTTAAGGGTCAATTACAAGCCCTTTATATGAAATTTTTCTGCCTTAATACAGCTAGAACATGGTGTAAGTGACAAGGTGGAATATTTGGAATGATTTTGGAATGAAACTGTAAGGGTTAGATGAGCGAGTTTTTAGGGAAATAAAAGGAAGTAATGAAGAACGGAATTAGCGATAGTTTATTACATCCCTTTAAAGCAAATCTACGTAATTTTCTATAGATATACATTTGTGTATATTCGCGGAACATTTGGACACCCAAAAATCAACATCTGCCAATAAAATATGGAATACATGTATTTGATTAATCAAATGAAATTGTGAACCATTTTTTTACTAATCCGGGGTGTTTAAGAGTGATTTTCCGAGCGTTTTCGAACGATTCGAGTAAGTGTTTTGAATGCAACAAATGGATCGCTGAGCAACGACCGAGACTCTGATCGGGATGACCGTCAATTTTGCGTTTTATTTGCTGTGCAATTTACCATACATCCTAAATGACTTTTGCCCGACCCGTTTGCTGACAGTGGAACCTTCACGCGAGAAGGGACCACCTAATTTCTTAGAGGTATGAAACTCAAAACTCTACATACTTATGCATGTATCCGATACGCATATTAATACGACTAATAAGTTTTTCTCTCTTAAGTTCTTAAACCAACTGCTAATATTCTGAATTTCAAAAGTAACAATAACAGCAGAAATTTTGATTTTTCAACTAGTGAAAACAAAAACACCCCCCCCCCCAAGGTTTATCGTTTAATCACATTGATAAATCGAGGGGTCAGTGCAAGACTATTGTAAGTGCCTATAAATATATAGGCACTAACAATAGTGTTGCAGTGTCCCCTTGACATGTAGCTGTAATATATACAACTGTAGGCCTCAAACGACCAAGAGAAATGTCTCATCTATTGGCATATTCCTTATAAGACAGGTGCAAAAAATAGCCCCCCCCCCCCCCCAATCAATGTAAACTTTGAAGTGGAAGTTTTCCTTGCATTCTTTTATTTCAAATTATCTCGCAGATTTTTTTTTTATTTTAATGTATTTTAAGCTTACTTACGAAAGAATTGGGCTTCTGTATTGGAGACGGCGCACAAAACCATGAGAGCAAGACAGAGAACTGCGGCGGTCTTCATCTACAAATAAAACAAAAGTAGGAAATAAGATAATTGTCGTCCCCTTTCTACACATTCGCACAATTACATCGATAATTCGTTAAAGGAAAAAAGAGGACCAATCACTTTTGAAAATACTTCGTAGAAATTAACTTACCTTTGAATCTTTTTTAATCCAAATATTCCAAAAGCAATGAGCTATTTGTCTTTTTCCGTCAATTTATAGCTACCAAGGAACATCAATGACGTAATTAACGTTATTGAGATCTTACATGTGTTTAATAATGCATTTGACATGACTGCGTTGATTGATGGGTCATTTTGAACAAAATGACGTTCTTAATATGGTGATATGCACCTATCTTTAGCTTGATTTATTGCACTGACCAAAGTCAATGCATGTAAAACATTCTACAAAATCATTTCTCTAAATAGTTCAGTGTCGTTTGGTGACAAAAAGCTCACAACTGCAGCTTTTTCAAGCTGTAGTTACGAGGTTTTTATCACCAACGACAACAGAACTTTACTAAACTTTATAACTACCGTTTTTATTAATTTATTTGTTTATTTATCAATTTCCTGAAAACGGGTTATTTAAGGATTTGGAATCTAAAATATCTTTCCTAGAGATGATTTAGATGACTTGGTGACTGATTGGCTAAGACATACCTTGCCAAACTGAATCCATGGTCACTTACTCAGCATTGTTTAAAATAGTGCTAAACCATATTTGTGAAAAAAAATTACATAGACATTGTCTTGTAGAATTTCCGGGCCTGATTATTCTTTTGTCATGATTACAGGAATTCTAAATTTCTCTGAACAAAATCACATATGTCGGAGCCCCATAAAGCAAATGGTTGACACGTAACGAGAAAAAGTACTATGTTGAAACTCCGTAAAATAGATATTCGAAAAAGCAATCGGTTCCAGTGCAGGTCAACTCGGGCCGCATTTCAATGTCATTTCAATTTTTAATTTCATGTCACAGGAAGGTAGAATGATCATTCTTAATTCAGGAAAAAGCCCAAGTGTGAAAAGTATCGATCCTGGTCAGACTGCGCAATCCGCACAGTCTGACCAGGATTAACACTATATGCACTTCCCAGATGGTACATTTTCGCCTGAAGGGTCACATATTTGATAAAGAAAATATATCCTGCAGGGGTCAACC
Source organism: Fragum whitleyi (assembly GCA_948146395.1). Taxonomy (NCBI): domain Eukaryota; kingdom Metazoa; phylum Mollusca; class Bivalvia; order Cardiida; family Cardiidae; genus Fragum; species Fragum whitleyi. The sequence goes on from OX411555.1 coordinate 17,549,565, forward strand.
GGAAGCCACTTTTGAAAAAAGAGGGTAGAATGTTCACTCTAGATACATAATTTCTATTTAAATCGACACTTTTCCACACCGAACAGCATGAACATTGTCTACCATAATTCATAGATAATCTTTTCTCACGAGACCGATCACATGCTTTTGGGGGTTCGTTTTAGCAACTATTTGCTGTGAAGCAAGATGGAAACTGTAATATGAAGGGAGAAATATGAGATGGCCCCAGAAAATGCTAATTCATATGAACATTCATGAGACTCTAAGTCCCATCAACATATCGTCGCTTTCCTCCCAAAACCTCGTAATTGTATGTGCATGAAGCTGTAATTACTTGGTTTCTGAAGAATATCAAGCGACGACGATATTATGAAAATATTAATAGTAAAACGTCTTTTATTGAAGAGATTCGTGCTTTTTGTTTTGTTGTTGTTGTTTGTTTATTAATTTAGACATAGAAGAGCGGTGCACATTTCATTGCCACCAAAGTTTAGTTTGACAAGAACAGCCCTGCTTTCGGTCGCAAAACGGTGCAAACAGTTTCCCAATTATATCACGCTTTGCACGCGCACTTGCGTGCAAAGCGAGGTATAATTTGCAAACTGTTCGCACCATTTTGCCATCATGAACGCAGGGCAAAACAACATACACCGTCGTGTCCAAGGGATGACCTGACATAATCAACCGTCAAAATTATTGTCGCAATGATTGTGACATTGGAAAACCGTAAATGCGGATCAACCTATCAAAATAATGTGATTTATATCGATCTGCTGTCTGTGGAAATGAGAGGTCGAGCTGACAGTAAACAATATAACGTTTAGAACTTTGCCGTCGTAGGTCATATGTATGGGCCATCTAATTATACCCCGGATTCAACCAGAGCGTACAGTTATTAGCATCGTGGAAATGACAAGGTGAAAGATTTTGGAACGATTTAGGAATGGAATTGAATGATCATGTGGGGCGAAATTTGAGTGAATTTAATAGGAGGCAATCCTATATCGCAAATTTTATTCAAGATGAACAAAAATTAACGATACCTCCCTTTAATAATATATGCACACATACAAGTTCTATAGATAGCATCCTATTTGTTCAAGATCCTATTAAATGCTTGCAATTTGAATTATTTCAGTGAAATCGCGATTTTTCTCTATCCAAATCTATTTTGAATGAAGTTGTTGATCTTGTATTTTTCAATGGGATGAATGGAGCGCTGAGTAAGCGATTTAGAATGGTTTTGATTGAGGTGAATGTAAATTTCACGTTGTAACTAACTGTAGATTGGTCCCCATCTCAACTTTCAGAATAGCTTATTCTGAGCTACTTTAATGCTGGACGTTGGGACCAGTCTAACCCGTGCGTGAACTGGTAGCCCGCTGTCTGAGAGATTTTTCAACATAGCGGGCTATCAGTTTTCTCCAGGGGCGGATCCGGACCAGAATAGCCCTAAATATTTCTTTGTCGTTGTACCTGATCTTCTTAAAGGGGGCCTTCTGTCAGTAGGTTTAAACAAATTCTTTCCAACGAGTGGACAGAACAGACTGATGATGCAGCTTATAACCAGCATAGCATTTGCACACGACGTGAGGGCTTTTGATCAGTCAAGATCGTTGGCCGATTCTTGAAATCAAACACGGGGCCTCTGATCACGTGGCTTATACTAGCACTCAGAATTTGGAAACCATACGATGATACAGAGCAACACCGGCTTGGGCAGGCAGCATAATTAAGGACGTGGACCCGTTATAGTTCCGCAACATTTCGGAACTTATGATCTTTCACAATGTTGACCGATGTTTCCTAATGAAAATCATTAGGATACCTCGGTTAACACTGTTAAAGTCCATTACTTCCGAAATATTGCGGAACTATAACGGGTCCACTTTCTTAATACAGAATGTTTGCATACGCTTCAGGTCTAGATGCCATTCGACTTTTTAGAACAATGATAAGTCCAACGCCTAGAAAAACAGAGAGAGTTTTGGATATGAAACACATAACAATCAAAGTACCGGGTGTATAAAAACATAATAGTTGAATCATTTTAAATAAGTTTATTTTATCTTAATGATAATTTGACGCCTCTTTAATATAATACATGTAGTGTAATACTTTAAGGAAGATGAATCCCATTTTATTATCATTAGTAGTAGTAGTAGAAAGAGTATTGGTAATAATCATTTCCTCAAGGAAAGGACGGTTAGCTACATGTACTCTAATCCGTGTGCAAAGTGGGTTACCAATTCGTCAGCATTTCGCGAATGTTTTTGATCCTGAGAGCAAGTCAGCTACATTTTCATTACTGATTCTTTCGTGTCACCCTTTTATATCTTTGAGAAAAAAGAACTTTTAAAACTATATAGACGGATAATATCTTGGTTTGAAAGCGGCGCACTTTGATTGAAATACTTCTTTGGCCCAGGTCAGTCTGTGCTCTCTGAAATGAAAAGGCTCATTTCCTCATATCTGCTTAATAGACCCCCATTCGGTTTGGTGTGTCATAAACGCTAAATCATGACAGGTGATATCTGTCCTTCAAATGGAACGTACCACAAGAAAACGGGACATGCCGATCTCGATCCTTTCTTTGTATCGGTCATTCCGTAATGTAAGAAGGAATTCATCTCTTAAAAAGACGTCAAAATATCAAGTGAGCCTGTGCGTTCCATTTTCAACAATTTTAAATGTATATAACGTGAAGACTTAGAGCGGTGTCGGGTATTCTCGGATGGCGGGTATTCTCGGATAGTCACGTGTTTCTCCTATGTATAACCAAGGTACATAGTTCTTTTGGGTTTTATTTTGTTCTTCAAGATATATGATCTATTTACATATCTGCATATGACATAAAATCTTATGAAGGAGGGAGATAACATTTATTACATAAGACATTGTGGGAAAAGCTTTAAAATTAAGATAACTGCTAATTTTTTGTCTAGCTTCATCTTTTTCTTTCATCACTTATTATGGGATTTGTAAAAGAACCATAAAAACTTTTCACACATGGAGATATTTACTACCTAAAACTCCCATCTTTTTAGATGAAATGACACTGTAGGTAAACATGATTTGAGTATCCGAAAGACCCTACAAAAATGTTGCTTTCGGGTCTTCCGGATACCTTCAGACTCCCCAATATTTGCGCATTCTTCTTCTTGTAAAAGGCGCATTCTAACTTTTCAAGAAAGTAATCATTCGACGAAAATATTGTCAAACGACGAATTCCAACAATATTTTTGCCACAAAAATAGTAAAAGATCTGTCAGTTTATGGAACTAAAGATACGGATGCCGTTTTTACATCGTACTTCCCAAAACAAGAAGAATAAGAAAATGGCATAAAGTGTTTTCATTAGAAATGATTAACGTATTAATTAAAGAAAATCTGAAATGAACGTATCTTTCTACTCTTTTTGGTCAGAACTAAACGATATCAGTACATATATTTCAACACACATCCATTTATATTGTTTGCGAATTCTCGAATTCTTTTGGGTACGTAAGGCTCAGAAAATAAATAATAACACGTAGGTTTGAAGCTGGTGACTTTTCTCAAGTACGTTCCTATTCAATAAAAAGTACAAAAACAATAGCTGAAGCATACTCATTGAATTTTTTATAAAATGATCCCACTAATATCTTATATTTTTCTTAATACTCATTAAACGGGGTTGATAGAATGGAATAAGATCAATGTATTTCGGAATAGATCTAGATTCTAAGTGTCTCTGCGTTTATTTGCTCAAAAGACCATTATCATCTTGAACTCTTCCAAAAGACATAATATATATATATATATATATCTAAATGCTGTATCTATAAATACATTTCATTTGTTTAATTGTTTTTGTTGTATTTAGAGATTAATAAAAGATGCTTCAAAGATGTTTGAATCCAATTCAGATTTAATATTATTTCACTTATTTTAAGTATCCGAGATTACCCGCCAGTAACCAAGATCAGTTGTCTCAACATGGGTTTCTTTTATCTGTTTTGAACAAATTATTATTTTGCTAGAGTAACTTTTCATTACTTAATCCTGTCAAGAATAGATAGCAGCTGTCAATAAACGCCTCAAGATCAAAAGTATAACTGTCCATCTGCATTTTTTTAATCCGAAATGTCCTAGGTATCCGGAAATACCCGACACCGCTCTACATCAACCTTAGCAGTCACGCTGTCTGATTTTAGTATTCAATGCGCACTAATTTGGTAGTAACCAACAATAATAATGAGGGAATCTATGCAGGCTGATCTTAGTCTATACTGTCTGCCAAAGATTTGTGTATAGCAGCAATAGTGTTAAATGCAGGAGAATGGTTAATGCAAAATGATTTCCTATGGGTAAACCAGCGAATCATCGAATCATGCAAAGTATGTCATTGAGCTTAATATTTTGCAGTACTAAAAATGCATTTTACAATGTATAGACTGTCGCGTGAAATTCATATAAAATACTGCAAAGCATTTCGTCTTTTTCTGTGATATGGACTATATAAGCTTTATGTAAGCTATTCTATAAAAAAGTTAATGAGCTATGAACATTTTGCAGTACCAAAAAGACATTTTACATTTATGTAGAATGTCGGATTCAAATGCATACTAGTATCAAATACTACCAAACGTTTCGCCTTTTTCTGTGACATAATATGTATGAACTTGTTAATTGTTGTATTAACATAATTACTTACATTAATGTGGTCACTGTCTAAATACGTGACCAACAAATAACGAAAAGTGAGGCCTTTATTGGTCAATAAAACAGGTGTAAAGAACCTATGGTGACACTCGTTCTATTGGTTTAATTGGGAGAAAGATTGGAAATTTCATAAGTTAAGTTCAACACTTTACACGTCTGGAACTGACTTATCAGACATGCAACGAAATCTCCAGTTTAGTTTAAATTGTATTCTCGATTAGTGCACAAATAATAACATGCTCGTGAATCAAAGTAAGACCAAGTGTATGCTTATTAGGCCTAGAAATAAAATTACATCTTCTAAGCTTGATCTGCGTATCAACAATGTCCCTATAGAAAAAGTCGAGTCACAAAAGATTTTAGTTTTGAATGTTGACGAACACTTAAAACGGGCTGATCATATAGATAAAATATGTATGAAAATAAACAGTAAAATAACCTTGCTGAAACGAATATATTTTTACGTATAGGATAGAAAACGAGGGTCGTGGTATATGGGAAATAGACACGAGCGTCAGCGAGTGTCTTTTTCCCATATGCCGCGGCACGAGATTTTCTATCTGACTTAGACCACGCTTTTCTTATACTTTCTGCATTTTTTACCAGAACCTCTAAATAATGAGAAAGAGTAAATATTGCTGTGATATTACTCTAAACAAGTGTGAATATGCTGAAATCACTTATGAATCTATTTCCGTTATCATTTTCTGATCTTTTGCGACTTGCGAAAGTCTTCAGGAAAAAAGAGCTTCATAAACTGCTCGTTATCTTCTTCAAATGACTCGGCCTTATAAACCTATCGAGATTCATTAGCAAGACACACTACAACTGTATATCTGTAATTAGACCACGCTTGAAGCGAATCGGCCAATCAGAGAGCAGTATTTCAAAAATATAAATCACAGATACAACTCCTAGCATTGTATTCACAGATATACAATGAATGTGTGCCGTGCACGTGAATCTTGACAGATTTTGTGTGCCGTGTCATTTTAAGAAGGTGTCGAGCATATTATATGATCGCTTTTCCAAAAGACTTTCTACAGTTGCATACATGCAAAAGAGCTGCAATAAGTAACAATAATAGATTCACAAGTATAGTTTCGGCGTTATTACACATAATAACAGTAATATCTGAGCGAGTTTTACTCGTTTTCGTTGTCCAGATGTTCGGATAAAATTAACAGATAATGTTAGAAAAGCGTGGTCTAAGACAGATAGAAAATCTCGTGCCGCGGTATATGGGAAATAGACACTCGCTAAAGCGGCACTCGTTTTCTATCCTATACATACAACGCTCGGAGTTGTATCTGTGATATATACTTATGAAAAACTGTTCTCTGATTGGCCGATTCGCTTCAAGCGTGGTCTCACTTACTTTAGAAATGAAACAACTTTTTATAGTTCATATATACTTCAATGTTTTGATTAATGTTGTTCTTTCTGGGAAAGGACGACTAAACGAAAATTATCAAAGGTAACTCTGCTCCATAAAAAGGCTGCTCGCATCTTGCTTGGGGCTTCAATTAAAATATACTCTTCAAAAAAGTTCTTGGACATTTGATCTATATGCAGATTTTAATTTCAACATTAATATATATGTATGAGCAAAGTCAATCAATGAAGGTGAAGTCAAGGCATCTTGACACTGTATTAAAACAAAATAACTTGTCAAGATTTGTAACAGAGAGGTTGATTAAGGACGTTACGTCGCATGTGTCTTATAGTGGCAAACTTGACCTCTCGTATCTGGTACCACACTTTCTAACCGGAGATCCTACTTAGACTGGAAACCTAAGTCTTTCTTGACGTAGCAGTTAGATTGAAAAATCACGATAACGTTACGTTATTCGACGATCTGGATGAACGTTGTTTCCAGCGTCAGACTGATCTGGTTCTATACATAACGCTGTGAGTCATGTTTTAGTGGTGCAAGAGGTACAATATAGTCTGATAGGAAGCAACAAAGTCTTTTGTAACGGTTTGTCTTATAGAGACAGCTTTGTGGCGACCACTAACTTTATGACGTTGTGCCTCCATCCGCTTGACATGTTTTCATTTCAGGCGTGTGCCCAGACGTTCAATTTCAAAAGCAATCAAACTATGGCATTTTTCCACAACATAATGGAGAGCTATCAGGACTGTCTAGTTAATCTCGACTTCACGTGCTGAGTGAGAAATTCAGATTTTACGTTATTTGACGTTGACGTCTCTATCGAGAAACATTGTCGAGTAATTCATCGTGATTACATGTGAAATTCTAAAATTATAATTACTGTTCACAAAGCAATCAAATTTTTTCGAAGTTTTTACATGAACTCAGAAAAATCGTATGTTTAATCAATGTCAAAGAACTTTTTTGAAGAGTATATATCTTCAAAATTCATTTAGATAAAGTAAAATGGTTAAGTTTTGATAACAGGTGCAATTACCACACCGCGTTATTTATATATAAGTCTTTGAATAATTTAACACCTAAATACATCACAGACATAATTTCTTGATATTTTATTTGCAATATTATAAGTGTTCTGAATGACGTTAGAGAGAGGCAGAAATGTATATAGTTTAGTTGTCAGATAGTGAGATAGAGTCGGAAAATAGATGAGTTAGATCGATTGTGTGTGCGGGAGAGAAGGCGACATTGTAAAAAAGACACCTTTTTAGCCTATTGTTGTTTGAAAATGATGTCTTAATGTTTTAACTTCTATTAAGAAATCTATCATTATTATTATAATTATTATTTTTTATCATAAGCACAGAAAAGATTTTATATTTTGGTTAACGAATTCAAATATGTATTCGATATTATAATCAATATTTCGATTTGGTAGAATCGGACTTCAAGTCTGTTGTCAATTTTATTGTCAGTTAGGCAGATTTTCCTGGGAAACGAATAATTTTATGTCTTGAAGCTTTTAATGAATATTTAGGCCAGTCAGAATGCACGAATTTGGTAGATAAAACTTAGCCAAAATTGGAAATTTTGAAGTAAATTATTTTGTTCGTACTTGTACTGGTGTGAGAAAAACCAGGAATCCATTATTAGGTGCTCAACCCGCCGCAATATAACTGAAAGATTGTTGAAAGCGGCGTAAAACCTCTTTCAAACAAACAAACAAAATCGTAAAATAAGAAATTAACAAAATATTTATTTGAGTCTTTTATTTAAAAAAAAAATGTTTACATGGCTATTAATTGGCTATTACATCAAAATAAACCTCATGATGTCGACCAAATATGCAATTTGGTTATATTTGTGTGCATCTAAATCAAGAATTTAAAATCATTGTTCAAGTTTTACAATCATTCTTGAAGATGAATTACAATATTGCTGTAACGCATGTGCTATGTTTTAGAAATGAACAGATTTTGCAAAAGAAATAGGAGATACAAAAGGGAAATGAATTTTATTACTAACCTTGCCTTCATCGATTTTTTTTTATTTTCTTTTTTGCTTGTTTTTTTTTTCAGAAATTGATCTTTAGTTCTTTCTTGAATTATAGTTTCTGGTCTATTAAGGCATTCTATCGAGACACCTCTTGTAAGAAAAATAACCGAGGAGGTCTAAGTGAAGATCAAAACTTTATTCTTTTAAATAAAGCGCTTCAAGAAAACTCTCTAAAATGTTTGTTAATCGATAAAGTACTAATACTGGTGTACCTGATCTCTGTTATGAATTGATTGTAAATAAATATTGGTCTCTTTCTTTTCTTTTTTTTTTATAAGAACGCGTTATAGGTCACCGATACCATTATAGTTCGTCAAGATTTACTTTCAAAGTAGGTTAACAGAGCAAAAATTAAACACCAAAGCATCATGTAATTAAAATTGATGTGGTTTCAAAGATGGTGCCAACAAAATATCGAAGTCCTAACCGTTTTGTTTCTGAGAAGACGATCCTAAAATATTTTATTACTTCACCATTTATGCTTTCTTGGTATAGCCCGGCGTTCAGGTTGATAAAACGGTGCAAACTCTTGGCAAATTATACCCCGCTTTGCACGCAAGTGCGCGAGCAAAGCGGGTGTAATGTGAAAACATCTTGCTATATTTGTTTCCATATATGCAGGACGGGTTCGAGGTTTTTCATATTCAACAGAATTCTTTAATTCCATATTAACAAATTACTGTTTTTGTAATGCAACTTCTGGTAGACCACTACTGCATCCCACCAAAATTTCGCATATACCTAATAATACCTCTACCGAGTTCCCAGATGAACGTTTTCCCATGAGGAGTCACATACTTGTTTTGGGCAATAGGTAAGAGCGTGAAATTCGTCACCTCAAAAACTACAATTTGATGCAGTTTTACGAGATATTACCACAACTAGGACACGATTTATATTATATAGTATTTAGTCATTATGCAAAGTCGCGTGCACAGGTTGAAAACCGAGTCATAAAAAACAATGTATCGCCACTTGTCGACCAAATTGTCGAAAATACAGGCTAATAATCACACAATTACCACGTTGTTGTGTCCCATTGACAAAATTCTTACCTTCACCTAGTTTGGTGTTTTCACATTTTGTTAAAAATAGTTTCATTGTGGTATAAAACTAAAACCAAAATATATCATTGCATCAAAGGCTATTCTGATTCATACAAAAGTGTGATTCCTTTATGGGGGAAAATTGACTTTATTGCAATCAATACAACGCCATTTCGTATAATATCAAGTAAAACATAATAAGATCATACAATATTGATTTAATTTTTCTCTTATTGGTAACATTTTACCCCAATTACAACAACAACAACAAACAAAATAGATCCATACTCATTTCTTTTTGTTTAACAAATATATTGACTAAGATGTAAAGATTTCATATGTAACATCATTGAGAATTCAGATAACATTGTAAACATATTTCTAGTATGAATGATCATTCTACCTTCTTTTTATAATTGTTTCGAAAAGCAGCATTTGGCTGACCTTTGCCTGTCCATTTTCAAATGTTTATTTTGCGAACTTCCCAGATGATAATTTACTTATTAATATATTCAGAGGAAAGCACATACGTTTTTTTTGTTGTTGTTGTTGTTGTTTCGAGTGTTGACGCCATATTCCTTATGGAATGCTTCGCAAACGCCCACAAGAGTTTATGCTTTATTCGTGTTTTGTTGTTGTTGTTGGGAGGGGGGGAGGGGGGAGTTTTTGTTTTGTCTTTTTTGTATATAGACATCTATAATTTCAGAACTTTCCTAGTCTGTTCATAAACCACCCTCTATCATGTGCAAATTGAGATGTTCTTTTGGGGACCCATTAGTGTTAAAAAAGAATATAAGATATACTAGTTGTGATGATCTTGGCCCGAGGTTGTAAAACTTTTCTCAGACTCATCTGAGAATTTTCTCAAAATTTGAATATAAATAAATGTATGAAAATGAAGGATAATATTAATAAGTTGTTATTTATAACAACTTATTAATATTATCTTGTATGATATTGAATACATTGAAATGAGTAATAAATCAGAATTACTTCTTTAATTTCAAGTTGAAATAAGAGAAAATTTTGAATTGAGTATGAGAAAATTTTTATAACCCACGGCCCTGAAGATGGAAAACTCATTTATGAGCTCGGCCGTTTTGTGACAAAACCCGAGGTTTCATGGCCACCTTGGCGTCGTTCGCTTTTGTGTTTGCGTTGATGTCGGCATAAGCGTTGGCTAGACAAACTTGAACCTTGGTCATATCTTTATTGTTATTGAAGATATCTTCATGTTACTCAGTATGTGTGGTCCCAATCAAATGGGCTATCCACACTATCAAGAGGGATAACTCTGGAATCATTTTTGTAAGAGTTGTGCCCGTTCGATATTTTGTATCGTCAAGTACCTGCAGTCGAGCGTTGCATCCTTAGGCGATGCTCTTGTTGAAATATTTGATTTCCCATTAATTTATCTTGTAACTTGATTTATCGAGTTATATTAACTTTCTAATTAGAGGAATCTTTCCTGAAAGAATTACTTGTTTCATATCAATCTACAAAACTAAATAACTAAAAACTAAATTTTTGACGGTCCTTTCTCTTATGACGCGTTACAGTAAATCAACATGCAAGGTGATATATATGTCCATCTTTAGCACTGACCGCAACCTAGGTTTATAGTAAATCCTGAGGAATTTCGACATTCATATGCAATTTATTACCCTAAATGCAAGTCATTGTTTACCGCATGTTTATAAAGTCATAGTTCCGGGTTCCTAATTGTTAGTAAAGCTTTGAATTTTGTTTAATTTGGACTTGTACTAGGTTTGTTGCAATGATTTTTATTTAATTTTTCGGACCTCCTTACGGCAGGTTTAAAGTGCGAGCTATAGTTCAGACAAACGAAGAAAAAACGCTAAAATTTATCTATTATTTATAACCAAAGCTTTTTTGTCTTATTTTTTGAACGTGTATGAAAATTCGAAAGAGATTCAAAGAATCATACTTGGTATTTATATTTAAGCCCCTTTCATAGTAAAAATCATTTGAAAAAAATATTCAAACCTGATTCAAAGATTAAATACGAGGTATTTGTAAAAAGCAATAGATCCCTTACAGCCTCAAAATTATTGTTTAAGGACGATTTCTAGATTTTATTTCCTGAGATAGAATTTTCTTATATTTTCATATTTTGTAGATTAAAGTATGGCGATTGCAAAATTGGAAAGAAAAAAGGGGGTCACCGAATCAGATTTTTCGTAAAACGTCATAGAATGTCATAGGTATCGGGTAAATTTTTGTCCATTTTTTTCCCCCGATTTTCATTTCTTGGTAATGACATAAAACCATAACACGAGCAAATCTTATCAACTCATATCAATTTTATTTTGATTTAATTGATAAGAAGTTTTTTGCACTGAATATAATACACAATTATCGATTGAAAGGAAACATAGTGATTTTTTAGGTATTTTTCCCCAATTCTTAAAAACCGGGAATATCGAAAATGAACGAGAGTATTTTCAAAATTTATTACTTTTGATCAAATTTCTCAAAAACCCTGAGATAGAAAATTTCATTTTTTCTATATTTTGTAGATAATTATATGTTCGTGTGATATTGATATTAAAAAGGTATGGTCACCGTGCTAATTTTTTAGAAAAAATACAAAATTCTAGGTTACCCAGTTTTTACGCTAAGGAAAAAAATCACTCCTGATTCTTTTGCTCGTGCCAATTTTATGAACAGAATCAATTATATTTAATCCTTCTTAAATTGGTCGATTATGAAGTTGAATTCCTCAACAATTAGGGTATCTCTTTGTTTTGCGTCAACAAATTCCCAAGGTCAAATCATATGAAAAGGTCAAGGTTATATATCAAGGCCAACGTTACATAAATCACGCAAAGATCTAGTAATTTCAAAAATATTCAAGCCTATTGAAAATAGAATACTAACATATTGAATAATAATTAATCTTGTAAATAAGCATCATCAAGTTCCTTGATCGAAGTCATATGGTGAGATCAAGGTCATCTACCTCGCTCACACCCTCATCCCCAAATAAATTTCAAATACACCAAGGCCTGTTAAAAAAATTAATCTAAACATTGGACATTAAAAATCTGACAAGATCATTTGACAACGACAGGATCGTTTATCAAGATCAACCTTTCAAAAATTAACCCCGTCAAAATGAAATGTGACGGTTACATGTAGCTATCGGATTCACGACTGGTAACGTTGTTTGATGTTTGATTATGCGCGGGAACGTTAACGTCACAAATACCTACAAAAACGACGCTTACGTCATGTCCTTTATTCCATAAAATAAAATGGCTGCGATAATTTATGTGATTATTTTTAGTGATAGGATTTATTAATCGTCTTCATGAAAGTATTTTCCGCGAAATATGAAAATTTAGAGGGGTTTTGTTGTATTTTTGTTACGTCCGAGATAAGTGCAAAATTGGAGCGCTTACTCCTTTTTGAAGAGTTCGATGCGCAAAGACGTTGCGCAAGAACGAACTCCCGAAATCGTCCTTAAAGGTAGTGGAACCGTAGTACATGTAGTTCTGCAACATTTCGGAACTAATGACCTTCCACAGTGTTAACCGAGGTTTCCTAATGAAAATCATTATGAAACCTCGGTTAACACTGTTAAAATTCGTGACTGCCGAAACGTTGCGGATCTATTACGGGTCGAAATATTGTCAATCCCTTAGATTGCGTATTATTTGTTACACGCTCATTCTTGGCACAGATTCTATTTTTTTAAATATCAGATGAAAGTTGGCTGAGTCAATAATCGAATTCACAGCTCTAGATTTGAAAGTCTTAGGGCGTTATCGAATGCGCAAAGGTACCAGACTGTCAGTTTAAACAACTCGTTACCAGGCTTTTAAAGATCATGGAGTTTTTTTTTTTTTTATTTTACTTTTTTGCTTTATGATATTTAGTAATACTTTGTTAAGATAGTATTATTTTGATTTCATAGAGATATGAAACTGATATACCATATATAATATACATTTAAGTGAGGATCGGTTTTTGCATTAAATCATTCAGGTGCTTAAGATTTTGGTTTCACAACTACATGAAATTTAAAATGCCTACTTTATTTCATGAATTTACTTTTTTCAGCCTCCACCATGTTCAAGTTTCTACTCGCTCTAGCGTGTATCGCCGTTGCCACAGCAACCGTCTATCAAAGAGGTAAAGGATACGGTCGCGGTGGATGTAAGTAGTTTTGTTTCAAATGATATAAGAGGTCCCTGGCACAGTTACTTACATCATGAAATTGACGTTCATATCAATCAAAACTATTCCAAACCGCTCACTCATCGCTCCATTCATTCATTCCAAACACTCACTCAAACCATTAAAAATGACGAAAAAAAAATAAGATCAACAACTTCATTCAAAATAAATATACGTAGAAATCAAAGCACTAAAAGTACTGATGGTGGACGTTTCTGTTGGCATACAAGAGTGATTCTTCCATTCGTTACGAAAAGAGAATTTGTTCGTGTAAAATTAAGATAAAAGCAAACCGACCTGACCCAATTGTTTGAATTCCTAAACCTTTTTGCGTGGCAAAATAGTTCGTAAATACATGTATTACATTACAGAAGAAAAAAATGGTAGAATACGCTACAATAATACATTATATTATTTTCTAGTTTTATGATTGCTGTACATATACTTTTGATATTAATGCAACTTTACAAAGAATTTTATTCAGCGTGGGTGGTAGTGTTAAAAAACATATCTTGTACATTCTTTGTGCATTTTTATCTACCATTCTTATATACGAGGGGGTATCAAAAAGGTCTGAGACAATTGCAATATCTTTTTATCAATCGACGGATATTGATGAAACTGTCGGTAATTATTCGTATGGATTAGAGTGCTAATTATACCAACATATAACTAAATATGACTACGCGTCTGTTAAGGAACCGTCGCTATGGAAACCGAATAATGCGCTTTCGGGGGACTTTAAGTTTAAACTCAATGTTGAGAAAGAAATTCCTCCAAAACGCACAATATACAAGCGATTTAAAAAATTCAAGTTGTATTGAAATAAGCATTGAATGCTTAACAATTGTACTTAGAGCCATGAGGCTCGACGCTAGAAGAGGCCTAATCAACCAAGACGACGTTATTTTTTTCGGAAAGAACGTAACGATACAATACAATACAATACAAATACCTTTATTTCTTTCACAGTTTACAACATGTTTATAGAAACAAATTGCAAAGACATGCGAGCAAGTGAATCAAATGTAAACTATACATAGGTAGTACGAACAGATGGGGAAGGTGGTAAAAGTTCGTGTTAAACTTAGCGTTTAGATATAATAGTATTCGAGCTTTCCCTAGTTTAACCGTTTATGAGATGACACGTTGTCCTCTCCAATGCCATGGTATATAGCACTAGAGCAAACTACGTGCTAACTCAAAATATAAATCATAATCAGTGATCTTTTTGTTTTAGAATGCTTTAACCGTTAAACAAGGTAAAACTGGACCGTTCACGACTGATGATAGATTGAAGAATGTAAAGGGTCCAGTTTCCCCTGTGATGTAAGACCCGTGTAATAAGTTTAAATCTATACATATAGCGCGCGCATATTAACTTGAACCTGACCTTTATGCAGAATAAATAATTAGGCACATGAATAAATTCCGAAGATACTTCGACACGTGACGATCAAGCATGGACATTCCGTTATACTGCACAAATTACAGGTATGTGTGGAGTTAGTAGTTTACCTATATACGGGGGCGCCTAGTCATGTAGCAAACGATTCGATTTCAAAAGCAATTATTGCGACTGAGGGAGGGGATTTCATTACATTTCCATTCAAAACACATGTAAAGAAATTTGAAAATTAATATTTTTCTCATCTGCATCTTAAGATTTTTAAATAAGAAACTGAATTTATGTATTGATTCACTATTTCATGAGGGTGACCAAATATCGTCGTTACAGTGAACAGCATGTGCAATAACGGGTTAACAAAGCTAACACGTGCACTCCAACTTAACGTTTGGATTTCGCAGATAAGTCGTGTTTTGCCGAGGAGAAACGACCGGTATTTAATTTATTTAAATCACAAAGGCCAGGTTTAGGTCAATATGCTTCCACTATACAATTAAGCGAATATTCTTAGTTATACTGATGAAAAAAGAATACGAGAGAAAAAGTTGGGGCACTTGAAATGGTAATAACAACCAATATGGGTTATTTTCAATAGAACGCGGTTTATTGCACTCACATTGCGTGTCAAGTTGAACGATAAAGATCAGAATAAAATCTCTCAACACCAATTCTGGGGTTGTTGCATTTAACTGTACTTCTGTTTGAAACATTTAATGCGTTTGGAGTGGAAATCCAGAGTCTCTTATAAACGTTTTCGCAAATCTCAAACATCAATTTTTAACGAATTTTACTTGAAAGAGTTGTATGTATTTGTAAAGATGTGCACTGACATGTTGGGAAGATTTAATTTGTGTGATTTGATATGAGTTCACTGTGTATAACTTATAAAAAAAATGCTGACAAAAGCAATCAAGAGAGTGTCTGACGTTCATGACGTCACTATTTTGCCCCGAGACGCCGCCCCAATCTCAATTCAATTTGACATGGAATTGAGTGTATTCGTGCAATTCTACTGAAACTTGGTAAATTTGTAGTCAGAAGACATTAAATTCAACTCGTGCAATTTTCTAAGTCGTCGGATATCTACGATAGAAAAAATGATTAAAGTCTCAAAATAATTTGATAGCCCCTCGTATGCTTGTTCTTTTATAACATGTTCGTCAATCGAAAACGTCTCTCTTTTCTCTCTCTCTCTCTCTCTCTCTCTCTCTTTTTTTTTTTCTCTCTCTCTCCTCTCTCTCTCCTTCTCTTTCTCTCTCTCTCTCCCTCTCTCTCTCTCTCTCTCTCCCTCTCTCTCTCTCTCTCTCTCTCTCTCTCTCTCTCTCTCTCTCTCTCTCTCTCTCTCTCTCTCTCTCTCTCTCTCTCTCTCTCTCTCTCTCTCTCTCTCTCTCTCTCTCTCTCTCTCTCTCTCTCTCTCTTTGATAAAAGTCTATTCATTTAGAAAATATTATGTTCAAGTATAGTAATAAAAATTTGTTTCAGATGGATCGGGTTACGGAGGTGGAAGAGGAATAATTGGTGGAAAAGGGGGAATCTACCATGGTGGAATAATCGGCGGAAAAGGTGGCATTTACCATGGTGGATTGATTGGTGGCAAAGGGGGTATTTATCATGGACAGGGCGGGCTCATAGGTGGTAAAGGCGGCATTTACCACGGAAGCGGTGGTATTATTGGTGGAAAAGGCGGCATTTACCACGGAAGCGGCGGTTTAATTGGTGGAAAGGGAGGCATTTACCACGGAAGCGGCGGTTTAATTGGCGGAAAGGGAGGTATTTACCACGGTAGCGGCGGTATAATTGGTGGTAAAGGAGGAATTATCGGCGGAAAGGGAGGAATTATCGGCGGAAAAGGTGGTTTTATCGGCGGACAGGGCGCTGTTATCGGCGGAGGCTATGGTTCTGGTTACGATGGATATGGAGACTTGAACGGTTTCGATGGTTATGACAACTATGGTTTCGATAACTATGGAAATGGAGGCGGTTTCGTTGTCGGCGGCGTTGCCGGAGGATTTAGAGGTGGAGTAGTCGGAGGAAAAGGAGGCTTTCGCAGGAAGGGAGGATAGTAAGTTTTTTTTGTAGTTGTTTTTGTTTCCATTTAAACTTAGAAAAATTACCAACACTGGAGTAATTTGCTACAATTATTACTCACAACAAATTAGATCTAATTTGTTGTGAGTAATAATTGTAGCAAATTACTCCAGTATTGGTAAAAATTCTAAGTTGGAGACAAAAACTTTGATATTTTTGGGGTGTATTTTTAGAAATTGCGTATTACTAAAATTTTGGTTTCCCTGCATTTACGTCATTCATAAGGTAGTTTTTGGTGGACGTTTACGTTCACCAGTGTTAATACCACGTTTGAACAATCCTGTCAGATGTTAATAGGTTTTCAAAACAGTAGTACTCATTAAGATTCAATTTACTCTTTTTGAAGAATTGTAACCGTCTGACAACTATGCATTTCAAAAATGGAGTGAAACAAGGAGTCTACGTAACTTGTTGCAACCTCAAAGATATCTTTTAAGTGTGAAATCATATTCAATTTTGAGATCGGGTGAATTTTTTCCCTGCGTAGAACTACTTTTCTGACAGAGTGAGTAATTTGCCCCTTATTTCCCAATGGTCAATGGGAGGGAACTCATGAAATGAAATTACTGGAATGTTAACCTCCCCTGACTCTACTAATGTATATAAAACAAAGGCAAATTAATGGAAATATCGATATACACATGAATACGGATACAGTCTGAGCAAGTAAAGTAAAGTAAAGCATTCAGACCATGCGATAAAGGCTACCAGAAATTATTGTGATCGGATGAAAAATAATTATTTTAATGGACGGAGGTCATTTCTCTATATGTTATTTAGTGGAAACTTTGAAAATCATTTTCTCAGAATGTAACTGATGGTTTTCAACCAAATTTCACTGGAATGATCTTTTTGAGTAACCCTTTATGAGTCTACCAAAATTACTGTGATCGACTGAAAAATATGTATTTTATGGGCAGAGGTAATTTCTCAGTATGTTATTTTGTGTAATCTTTGAAAATCATTTTCTCAGAATGTTATGGGTGGATATCAATCAAACTTCATTGTTATGATCCTTACCCTTTATCATGTAGCCAAAATTATTGTCATTGGATGAAATATATGTTTTTTTATTATTATTAGCGGAGGTCTTTTCTCTATCTGTTATATAGTGGAAACTCTGAAAATCATTTTCAACATCAGAAGAATCCGAAATATCTAAAAATCTAGTCAAAACTTTTCTTTTTCTTTTACAAGAATTTCAAGCCTGTGGAGCGACCCAAGCCATTCATAGCTTTCTAGTTTAAGCAGATAACACCATAATTTTAACAATGTGATTTCGGAGAACTGATTAGCAATACAAAATAAGAATAATAACCTAGATCATCTAATTGTCATTTCTTTCCTTTAATAATAAATGGATCGCAGAATCACTGCTTAAACTACACGGGGAATAATTCCGAAAGTTATCGAAACCTTGTAATTATAGGACTTTGTTGACATTCGACGATATGTGTTGAGAAACGTATATCTGAAGCAAGATGCGAACTTGGGTCAGGTCATTTTCCTTCTATCGTAATTTTACATGTAAAATTTCTCTTTTCTCCACAAATGGAGGAATCACTCTAGTATGCCAACAGATACGTCCACCATCAGTACTTTCATTTTATACTGCCTCTCTGTAAATAGCAGAATCGCATAGAGGAAAATCGTTTGTTTCAGAGTAAAACCGAGTAATAAGTATATGTCATTGAGTGAACAACAAACACTTCATTTTCAGGAGTGGCGGAGCCACGAATAAAAATATAGTCTGTTCTTTTTTTTTTTTTTTTTTTTAAGGAAAATTTCAATCGATATTACTCGAAAAACAAACGATTGACCTATTACCTTAATGCCCAAATGAGACAATAAAGTTAGGACATGTAAAAAAAACAAAAAAAAAAACGCGTCATTTGCAAGCAATTGCTATGCAACGTTCAAGATGACGTCACTTTTTGGGTTCCGCTTAGATGACGTCAGATAGGGTAAAATCAAAAGCGGGGTATAAGTTTTTGATTATTTCACTGGTAAGGCGGTGAATTTATCAAAATGATAATCTACCGTTATTCCTCGATAAACCGCCGAAAAGCATTATTAGCAGAAATATTTGCTTTTCCTCATTTAAAACAATTAAAAAAATGCGTACTAAAACCTGTAATTTCATTTTGGTATGAAAAACAATTTCAAAATTATTCATTTTGAATGAGGAGACTGACTTTAACTTGTTGTTTATTTTATTTTATTTTATTCTTTTCTTTTTCAGTTAAGCCTGGACCAGTCTCCTAAGCCAAGCTCACTCGATAACCGTCCTTAAAAGCGGATCTCTACCTCATCACAGACAATCTTGTTAATAGGTGCATTGTGCATTGTTTTATTTATTTGTAAACATCAAAAATAAATGAAATGATGATATGTTTACGTTTCGGTTGTCATTACCTGTCAATCTGACGACTGTTGACGTCATTCCAGATTGTGTATTGCTTTTACAGATTGCTAGAGTTTGGTTTGTTTATTTCCACGTTTTTAACCACGCGTCACAATAACCCTATTTTGCCGTATAGGTAATTATATAAGACAACGTCTTATAGAATAACCTACATGGCAAATATCGGATTTTTAAACAATTGCATATGTGTTTAACGGCATTTCAGCTTCAGACAATGCATTTACCTCCTGCTTTCGTTATATAATCCTATTTTGTCAAATGAATATAAGTATTTTAATAGAATATCCTATATATCAAAAATATGATTATGAAACAATCGTATAAGTGGAAGCATATTGACCTAAACCTGGCCTTTGTGATTTAAATAAATTAAATACCGGTCGTTTCTCCTCGGCAAAACACGACTTACCTGCGGATTCCAAACGTAAAGTTGGAGAGCACGTGTTAGCTCTGTTAACCCGTTATCGCACATGCTGTTAACTGTAACGGCGATATTTGGTCACCCTCATCAACTAGCGAATCAATACATAAATTGAGTTTCTTATTTAAAAATCTTTAGATGCGGTTGAGAAAAATACAAATTTTCAAATTTCTTTAAAAGCAATTTATGTGTTTTGAATGGAAATGAAATGAAATCTCCTCTCTCAGTCGCAATAATTGTTTTTAAAATCGAACCGTCTGCTACATGACTAGGCGCCCCGTATATAGGTAAACTACTAACTCCACGCATACCTGTAATTTGTGCAGTATAACGGAATGTCATTGCTTGATCGTCACGTGCAGACTTATCTTCGGAATTTATTCATGTGCCGAATTATTTATTCTGCATAAAGGTCAGGTTCAAGTTAATATGCGCCCACTATATGTGGCATTAATCTATTATTTACTGTCGTACCACTATAAACACAACCTCGTCGGTACATTCGCAGTCTTCCATCCAGGGCCAAAAGCTGTTTGTCGTACGTAAGCGTACTAACTATCACTCTGACTCTTTTGGGAAACAAATGACGACATATGGGAAAAGGCAAAGGGGACTCCTAAACCTTAATTATTCCTTAGAACGTTTATTTATTGACGCAATACAAAAAAGGGGTTCCTTTTCTTACTACTACCCAATTTTGATTGAATTAACCTTTGGCGGCAATAAAATGAAAAGGCCCGGCCCGGAAAGAGGTTCGTTTGAAACCTCCGAACCCCGTCTAGATCAGCCACTGGCATAGACGTTACAAAGTAGGTGGTCTGTATCTTGTGATGACTTTTCAGGGTAACTTTATATTTAAAAATCTTCAAAAAGACGACAAGTTTCGATAATCGCTCAGCCCTAGTCAGTCTAAACAGCCCGTGTGGTCTTACCAGCCATGTGGTCAGGATGACAAAACGGAGCAAAATGTTTGTCATTTATACCCCGCTTTGCACGTACACTTGCGTGCAAAGCGGGGTATAACCGGCAAACTGTTCGCACCGTTTTGTCCTTTTGAATGAAGGACAGGGTCAATAGTTTTTGCACTTTCCACTGTAAGCCTTGGTGCTTTATTACCGTTTCGCGTCACAGCATTCAAGTCGAGTCATGTCAAACTTATTTACAAAGTCGGTACAATACAACAATATAACATAAGCTCTGGTGAGCTTTTAACTCGAAATACATAACAGTAAAACAAACCATAAGACAATCGTTTAGATAAATTGATTAATAAATAAAAAACAAAAAAAGCAAACAGACCTGAGATGGATGTCGCATAAATTTAACGCAAGGGAAACAAATGTTGTATCAAAAGACCAGCATTTAACCAATGATTGTCTCCCTTACATTGTATCATGCAGAGACCTTGAAAAAGTGAGAAAACGCCGTCATATAGCGCAGTAACTGTTGGTAGTGCGTCGGACTGTAAATCTAGAGGTCCCAGGTTCGATCCCCGACGACGGCACTCATCCTTTCCGAATATTTTGTCTCCCATCAATTGGTCTATAATTGAAGACCTATGTGAGATAGCAGCTAGAGGCCCTGAAAGGGTCAAGGTTGTACTGTTGAGAGAAATACCAGGAATCCATTGTTTGGTGCTTCAGCCGCCGAGATATAACTGAAAGATTGTTGAAAGCGTTGTAAAACCCTATTTAAATAGACACATTAAAAAGTGGAAATTTTATTAAGAACAAATCTTATCGAAGTACTGATATTAGTGAATCACTTGAAATTTTTACAGTAATTAAAGAAGTGGTCAATTTAAGCCTGCGGAATGAAATATGACCTCTTGAAGTTTCTTTTTTCTGTGATAAATCGCATAGTTAAAAGAAGGGATTAAATTGTCATTATCAAGTAATAACTTCTTTTCCACAATTATTTGTTCAAAACTGGGTCTTCGTGGTTAGAAAAGGGCGCTCACGAACAATTCCCTCCTGGAACCTACACTCGGTAGATTTTAAGGTAATATAAAAGTTTAGACTATCATGAAATACATACAGTGGACACTTTGGGAATCATTTCGGAATGAAATTGAACATAGTGAGTGCGATGAGTAAGTTTTGAATGAAGTTTTGAAGGAAGGTATTTCAATATCGCTAATTTCGTTCAAGATTTAAAATTAGCGATGATCAGTTAACACCCCTATCCACCCTGCATCCCTAAGACTGTTTAGCTCGAAACTTCTCTGGGTTAGCTTTCTTTTGATTTATAGAGGACCCGGCAATTTATTGACTTTCCGGGCCTTTGCCAGTGTCTTGACAAGGTCTGGTATTGAGCAACTTGCCGAGTGGTGTTGTCGTGTGTATAGTTGTAGAGTTTTGATTTATGCACAAAGTGAAAATGTCATTAATACAGATGTTAAAGAATACTATTTGTAAGGTAGCTCTGGTTTAGATCTAGGTCAGATTTTGATAGCCTATAATGTTCAAGTTTCAGTAATAATTAATCGTGTAAACAGCCAAAGGCTTTGGAAATTCCCCATGATAGCCGAAATTTAGAAGATAGACAAGGGCGTGACTGCCAATACGCAAGTGCGTAAATGAATTAATCCTCTGTTGAGAAAATATCGTTTATGAATGCGGATCATAGCCTCCAAACTACAGCTTATTCACCAACGCTCAAATGCGAACAGGGAGCGGACGGAGGGCATCTTTTCTCATAGTCCTCGCCTTTATCCTATATAATATTCTTTACTTGTCGCCTTCTGTGTCCGTATGAATTTCAGAGTCCTAGATAAGCCTATCATGGGAGCCCCGAGTTCTAACCTGAGAAGCGAAAAAGAACGGAGAAGTTTTAAAAACAGAAGACGTGAAGAAAGAAACCGTGAAGAAGTTGAAGCTTGGGAGGAGAAGAAAGAAGAAGTCGACAAACGACGATATGTGGACTGTGATAAAAGATGAATGTCCATCGTCCGCTTCTCTTTTTTTTTTTTTTTATTTGAGCGTTGGTGAATAATCAAAACATCGCAACAGATAAAGTTTCGATTTTATGATCATTCATCATCGATACTTTTTCGAAAGATGATTTATTTCCGACACTTGCCACGGTAGTGTGCGCAATGGTTGTTAAGCCCTTGGTCTATCAAAAATTAATCAACCAATGCTACGGCAAGGAATGTCCGGCTAATCGTGGCTCAGTTTCATCCGAAAGCACTGATTTGTACTGTCACGGGGTTTTGGTGATCAGTGAATTTTTCACGATAACCCGGCGTGAGGTAGGAGAGACAAATCAAGTTCAGTCTACGAGAGAGAACGGGGGTGAACAGCTTATATGCGCAGCATATGATCGGCATATGAACGGGCGTATCGGCATGCATGCATAAATCCAGGAGGGACTGGGGATGGGAGTTTTCAGGACAACATGTCGTAACGACTTGAAACGAGCCCCCCATCTTGGGTTGGCCTAAAATACGAAATGGACTGTCTTGCACGAAATGGGGCGAAATGGACCTTCTGATGGCGAAATGGACTTTTATATACGACGTTTCATGATTAAATTTCTACTTTTTATGAGACAGTTGAATGCTTTATAGACGATTTCACTTATTACAATAAGAAATTTAAAAACGATGCATTTTGATATCATTGGAAGACTGACATTGATTTGTCCCGGATTAAATAACTAATCGACGAAACGGACTTCTTTATTAGCAATGATTAAACTATCCAGATTTCTTCAAACAATCTAATCAACCTCATATAGCTTGGTTTTATACTATCATGATATTTCAATACATTCATAAGATAACAGTTTCTGACAAAATAGAAGACACATTCATGATAGGTTCCTTCATGATAATGGCCATAGAATAGCGCGAGCGAGAAATGGACATTTCGGGTGTCGAAATGGAGTTCAATTTGGACTAAAATATTAGGTTAATAGCATGTAACTTACTTTATCTTGAAGAAAAGTAGCCTCATTAATCAACAGTTGAAATTAAGAAATTATTTAAAAAAATATATATTTTTTTTTATAATGCCAACGTTTTTAGACAACGAATAACGGCGAAATGGATATGAACTGTGACGACGAGTTGGGCTCCAACATTTGACGTAATTTCTATAATCTGATGAATAATTAATAAATCAAACTATAAAATGACAAAATGAATAATTTTAGGGAAAGAATTCACCCAAATTATTGTCCAAGTTTTGAGTTAATGACATATAAAAGTCCATTTCGCCGTAAGAAGGTCCATTTCGCTCCTTTTCGTGGTGAGTGATCCATTTCGTATTTTAGGACAACCGCCCCCCCCCCCCCCTCCCGGCCTGTAAACCTGTGAAAAATGGATTCGCAAATGATTGATCACTTCAACCCTTACCGCTTTGGACGCTGTATTTAAAGAACTAAAACACATGGTACCCTTAAACACAGAGAAACGGACTAAAATACAGGGTACCCTAAACACAGAGAATTAGAATGTCCCCTTGGAGCCGCACAACAAACCGTAAAAATGTAAACAAACAAGATGGCGGGAGACTTCAAAGATTTGGTAAGATGGGTTTTAAATTCAAACCATAAGAATGAACCATTACCTTTCATACATGAATAGTTAAGAAAATAAACTTCTCTGGTGAAGGCTTTATGGTTTGTACGCGACCAAAACACACTTTTTATACCAATAAACGTAAATTACATTCGTACTTAAAATATTTCGATCATTAAACTTACATGATTTCAACACTGCTTTATATTTGACATATTGATTAAACTTCCATTAAAAGTTAATTTTAATCAAATGAACTAAATATTCATGTTATCTTTATTACTCATAAATGACCTTTGATTGGAATTATCTGTGAAATATTGCATCGACTTGAATAAACAAACCATAATGACACCAATTCCTCTGGCTCAGTCCTGCCTTTCATCCATAAGACACAAGGCTTTTTCTAAGTTCTTTGGGAAAAGGCTCTGAGCAATCATTTGGGAAAAAACAATCAACAAAATTGCAATATTGGGATTTATCATGTATGACTTTTTGGGTTATTTCTTGCTAATAATATAAAAATTTTCTTTTAAAAAGCTTTTTTGCAAAAATTTTCAAAGTGAACAAAACATATTTTCATACTATCAAGTTACAAATATGACAGAAAAAAGTTTTTGGGTTGATTCCTTTTCACTAAATTGGGAATTTTTCTCTCAATTGGGAAAATATTTTGGGCCTTTTCAATCGCAAAAAAGCCCTGAGACAAAATATGTTTTCCTCCTCTTTCAGTAAATATCCAGTCATGCCAGACATTACCATCTGCACTGGTGGAGTACAAAAACTAATATCAAACCTGAAACCAGAAAAAGCAACAGGACCTGACAACATCAAACCTCTAGTACTAAAAGACTTTTGTTATCAAATTTCTCCTATCTTCCAAATTCTCTTTCAGAAATCCCTAGATACAGGCACCCTCCCCCAGGTATGGACTAAGGCAAACATGACACCACTCTTTAAGAAAGGAAACAAAGAAGATCCTGCAAATTACAGGCCTATATCCTTAACATGTATATTGTGTAAAGTTTTGAACATATTGTAGCATCAAATCTAACTAAACATTTTGACCAAAATAATATTCTTTATGATTTACAACATGGCTTCAGAGAACGGCGCTCATGTGAAACACAGCTACTGCAACTGACCGACCATCTTGCCGGAAACCTTACTGAAGGAAAACAAACTGATCTTGTTTTGTTAGACTTCAGCAAGGCTTTTGATAAAGTTAACCACCTTAAACTTTTGTATAAATTGCAGGAACATGGAGTTAACAATGCTACCCTTTTGTGGATTAAATCTTTTCTTATAGTCAGAACACAGAAAGTAGTCTTAGAAGGTGGATGCTCATCCAAAGTACCAGTCACATCAGGAGTACCTCAGGGATCGGTGCTTGGCCCTCTTCTGTTTCTCTTATATATTAATGACCTTCCTAACACCATCACCTCCCAAGTTTGTTTGTTTGCAGATGACACAGCCGTTTACTTAGCTATAGATAACAAGCAAGACTGTATCACCCTGCAAGAAGATCTAGACAAGTTAATGCAGTGGGAGAAAAAATGGGAAATGGAGTTTAACCCTAGCAAATGCATTGTCCTAAATATTACTAAAAAGAAGAAAAAGATTTCTTTTGATAACAGGCTACACGGACAAGTGCTAGAGACTGTGGACGATGCCAAATACCTAGGAGTTACTATATCTGAAGATCTTTCCTGGAACAAGCATATTGACAACATAACATCTTATGCAAATAAAACTTTAGGTTTTCTCCGCAGAAACATCCAGACCAAAAATAAGAAGATCAGAGAAACAGCATACAAAACACTGGTTAGACCCCAGGAAGAATACACATCAACTGTTTGGAGCCCTTACACAACATCCTATATCAACAAAGTAGAAAAAGTACAACGTAGAGCAGCAAGATGGGTTCAAAATAATTTTTCTCATTTTGACAGGGTCACCTGCATGCAGAAGGATCTTGGCTGGCAAACTCTTCAATATAGACGAGACATCACCAGAGTCACCACGTTTTATATAATTGTGAATTGTTTTGTTGCAGTACCCATACCAACTTATCTTGAAAGACCAGTAAGTATCACCCTACATATGCACACAAAATCTTTTAGACAGATCCACACAAATGCTTCCTACTTTAAAAATTCTTTTTTTCCTTATACAGTGATACTTTGGAACAGCCTACCAGAAACAATCATACAGCAACCTGATATTGCCGCGTTCAAGAAGAGTCTTGATTCTTTTCAGATAGTGAGCCGTCCCTGAATAACCAAAATTGTTTTACCAGATCTTTTAATCTAACACTCACAATACTTTTAAAATTTGGCACCCTAACCAATGACTAACAGTTTTTATTCCAGCACAGACGCGCACCTGCAAGTAATACCCGAAAGGGGAGTCAGGCAGTATATATAGATAGATAGATAAAGTAAAATGGGAGACAACTCTCACCTCTGTCCTGTATAGCTTTGTAGCTTTATATACATTATCTTATAACTATACAAATATCTGTGTGATAACAACCCGTATGATATTTTTTATGATATCACATAGTTATTTTTAGAACAATAATATCATACAGTTATTTTTAGAAACTTGCATTTCGGTAAGAAACATCGACGAAAACAAGACAAAAAGAGGTTATAAGATAAATATAATACATTCTTAGTGTATTGTATGAAAAAAATATCAAACTCGGTTGTGAGAATTGACAATTGTCTCGGCAGAGCCTCGACAATGATCAATTCTCCCAACCTCGTTAGATATTTTTTTTCATATAATACACTAAGTATGTATTATATATATGTCTGACAAATGCATCAGGGAGATCTTCTTTCACTCACTGGTTAGCACAATAATTTAAACATAACTTAATAGTGTGTGGGTTCGACACTGACTTTCGTCAGTAATTTTCAGCTATGATTTAGTCGTGGACAGTTTGTTTATTTTCATCAAGTTCTTTTAACCAAATAATTTTTAGACAAAGTTGTTTTTTGACAAAAAGGAATTTCGACCATCTGTCATTTCAACAAAATTGCCATTTTGAAGAAGGGTTGTTAGACAAAGTGGCCTTCATCCTTTTAAATGGATATAATATCAAGATTTAATGCATTAAAGTCTTAAAATTTCAATATTCTACTGATATTCTTCTATACATATCATTTTTTTTTAGATGCCTTCACAACCAGAGGAAATTCGAAACTGCAAGATAAAATCTGGCTTTAGTTGTTGTTGTCTGAATAGGTATAGTGACACTCCAGTCCGTTAAATTGTTTTGCCAAGTGAAAACAGCACATTTTGACAAAAGATTTAACTGTCCTAAGCCTCTTTTTTAAAATACATTTTGTAACAGTGGATCATCATTGAAAAAAAATGTTTTTAATTCAAATGTAATTAATTAAGATAATGGTCAATGAAAAATTATTACATTAAAGAATACTGCATGTTTTAGATGTTTTTTTTTTTGTTTTTTTTCAAACTTGGGAGGATAAGATGGCTACAATGCCAATTATGAATTTCCAATTGGCTAAAAGGTTGGCTAATAGAAATTTAGACCCAGGGTAGACCTTATATATTCATTCAAAAAATAAAGTAGCTTCCCGACAGAGCGATTAGACTTATCACTACAGAACTTCAAAAGCCTGTTTCACTTCAATTTGGTCGAAATTGCTTGGTCCAACATAGGTCCATTCAGAGCAATTGTAAAAGTAAATCTACTATTTTGTAAAAGATCCTGGCCAAAAAACTTATCCATTATTTATTAACTCCTTGCTTTATACTAAATTATTGTGGGAAAAAACAGACTATATGTAATCTCTCAAAAATTGGCAATCTATTTCAAATAGAATTAAAACTTCTCGGGATAAGGGTTAATAATGGTCAATCTGACTTATTACCCTTATGATTGCAAACTTTTTGTAAAAGGTTTTATTTTTCAGAGGTATTTATTCATGAGAGGTTTGATAGATCATGAGAAAAGTCAGCGTAGTAGACATTACCTGAAGTCGGCGGCAGAGTGTACATCCAGGGCAGTTGTGTCATTGGAGCTTGCGCCCGATCCTATTACAAATTTTAAACAGGCAAAAAGATTAGAAGGGGTAAGTACCAGGGCAGGGTTTGACACTAAGAGGGGTCTGGGCGTTTGAGACTCTTTGTTTTTCAGTTGGGACTCATTCATTTTGCAAGTAAGGATTACGACAGACTCCCAGTATCAAATGAGAATACATTAAAACTTGCCGTAAGCAACCAATTAGGGAACCATTAAAAAGCGGGCGCTTATGGAAATGGTCGCTTAATACAATATTTTATGATAAAAAAGACGTGTTTATTGATAGCGTATAAAGAGTGTCACATATTTCTGTCTGAATCTTAGGATGTTCGAACCCTTAAGAATCGTATCAATGAGATCATTCTCATGGGTTCTAACATCATAAGAATCAATGATAAACATTTTTTCGTTTGAGAATGCCCACTTTTTCAGAAATATTACTTATGGCGAAGGGACTTTTTATGATGGTTGCTATGTAAATGTGGATGCTTAATAGACGTGGTCGCTGGAGCGAGATCGACTGTATTTTGAAAAACAAATGAAAGGGCTTTTTCCTTTTCAATCCTTGTTGAAACTTGATTTTACACTATAAAAGTTGTTAAGGGAACATTTTCTTGCATCTAGTAGTACATGTAGTTTGAAAGAAAACCATCTTTTCAAAAGAGCAATTTCTTCTTTTCCGTAATGTTTTCCCATTATGAAAAATCAGATTCTTTACTTTGAGTCTGGACTCTTTCTAGGGGCATATAAATTATAATTTACAAACATCTCTTGTATTCTTTGTCTTCTACAGATTGAATTGATTGATTGAATGGAGTTTAACGCCACTTTCAACATTTTTCAGATTGGAGGAGAGACATGTACAAGACTAGCCAAGCTAGATGAAGAAAGAAACTTCAGTAGCTTGAAGCCTTTACCTGGAAGATTTGTGAGCAGTGCTGGGGCTATTCTTGTCACACTGTTGGATTTGACCGTTGAAAAGGCTAGATTTGGAAATAGGTAACTGTATGCTTCAGGTAGCAACAATTTGGAACTCATAATCTTTCACAATGTTGGCTGAGGTTTCCTAATGAAAATCATTACGAAACCTCATTTAACACTGTGTAAGTTCATCACTTCCGAGACATTGAAAAACTATTACGAGTCCACTACCTTAAGTTAAAATATTTGATGTGAATAATCTACTACTGTCTTTTTGTGCATTGAATAACAGAATGCTGATATCTATCAAAATGATATACAGTGGAATATCTATGTGTCGAACTTCGAGGGACTCACCAAAAAACTTCGACGTATAGAAAGTTCGACGAAGAGATACAAGGCGATCTTCGGGACGAAGACATATGAGGCCATCATCACAGTTAGGTACGACCGAAACTGGTGACGAAATAACGGACGTATTTGATTATCGAGATGAATGAATCGAATATAAAAGATAATACTTATATCAATTTACATTTTCATTTGTTTATAAACATCATACAAAACATACATTGAATTCGCAAAGTAAAAACATTTTCATACAAGCCATCTATTTACATGTGCTTACATGTACTTTTAGATCTATGCGACAATGACTTTTGCGTTAGAAGTTTACATTTCGCGTTTCTCAAGCAAAAACATATCTGATAATGATTTCTGCACATACAATTTCCTGGACAAATCATTCCCGGATTGGTTACCCGATCCTTCCTTGATCGTCATGTTGGTCGATGTTGATGGCTGCCCCCCCGTGTCTACCGCGTACTTCACCAATCAAGTCCCGCGCAGTATTGGCTTTACATGCTTCAGTTGTCAATAAGAGATACAAATTTAACGTCGTAGGTCGAAAGCATTTTGCCGATCCTTTCCATTTCAAAACAATAAATCGCTTAACCTTTCACATTCTCTATCTGTTACAAACAATCAAACCCAATCAGGTAAACAATCGATATCCAATACTGAGATCGCGCGTGTTAATTACTGTGGTTGACAGGTTGAATGTGTGAAAATCTACCTTGACTGCAATTTTCATCAATTAAGGTTAGGGTTCGTCGTAAGGAGGTGTGAATGCACACAAACAATAGTGATGGGACCTTGAAATTGGTTCGACGTACTGAAAAATTTCGAGCAATGGATAACGACGTATGGAGGTTGAAATACAAAGAAATAAAGAGTAAATAGATCGGGACTTGAAAAATACTTCGACGTAGAGATAACTTCGTCTAATGGACATTCGACGTAAAGATATTTGACTGTACTAATCAAAGCATTAATTTAGACAGAAGTGATTGCAATATTGACTTTTTATTCAATTGCCACCTTTAGGTGTTATACATTTTCATGATTGCAGACTAAAGGAAGTGGAACTGTAATAATTCCGCAATGCTTTGGAAGTAATGAACTTTAACAATGTTAACCAAGGTTCCCTAATGATTTCCATTAGAAAACCTCGGTCAACATTGTGAAAGTTATTTATCACGTGTCCACTTCCTTAAGCATTGTAACTACAGCTTTTTCAAGCTGTAGTTATGATGTTTAGGTCACTAACTAACAATTTGCATTTTGTTGTAGACTAACTGCCATACATTTTTGAGACCAATGTCGTTTAGTCTGAGGTGGACAGCCATTTTGGAGGTAAAGGGTTGGGGCAAGCGATACATCAATCAGATATCAGGATTATTATAATTGTATGACCCTGCTTTAATAGATGGGGAAGGGGGTGAATATTGTTCTACTGTTGTCTGTCTACCTGTCTGTCTGTGCAAAGCA
This sequence comes from Fragum whitleyi, assembly GCA_948146395.1. Classification (NCBI taxonomy): domain Eukaryota; kingdom Metazoa; phylum Mollusca; class Bivalvia; order Cardiida; family Cardiidae; genus Fragum; species Fragum whitleyi. Next base: position 17,580,647 of record OX411555.1, read on the forward strand.
TAATAAAAAACTAAACTTGTCAATTTCTTCAAGTTTATTCAAGGTAAAATGATAGTATAATAATAACTGTATTTGGCATGATTATAGATCTCAATGGTACACATCCACTGATACCAAGGCAAAGGTCATGTGACAAGGTAAAGGTCATCTGTTAGGATAAGGGTTTTGAAAAATACTGTTCCTGGGGCATTCATCTTTCACAAACACATCTTTTTAGCTTTGGACCTTGACATTTGAAATAAATGTTAAATACAATCTGATGATGTGCCATTGAGTTTAAGTAAGACAAAAATTTCATGATTTTATGAGATTGATAGGTAATATTCTTTAATCCTCAGCAAAAGTAAAGACATTCTGATCCACGAAGAAGCAGTAAAAGCCCAGTCAAGATTTTTGTGTGAAGAACATTTTATTGAACCAAATGATGAAGGTTTGTTTTTACCTCTGTTGTATTAGAACAAAATTATTGAGTTGCTTTCAGATTAGGTGAAGATAACATAAAGTGCCCTAAAGTCGTCATATTTAGCTTTTCAAACACTATTTTACCTAAAGTCGTCAGATAACTGTTTCCCTGCTTAGTTTATCTTAAAACGGAACCATTCATGCATATTTCTATATATAAATATTCATTCTAATATTTAAAACGGTAAGATATTGGTAAAGAAAGAAGGCGGGGGTCATGCTCACGACTTTTGGACCTGGTGGACCTAAAGTCGTCATGACCAGGTTCCTATAGTCGTCAATAGGTCCAAAAGTCGTCACAGACTATAAGCCTGTAAAAATAGTCCAACTTACAATAAATGAACACTGTAAAACGTGCTTAATTTTTATTTTCTAGGCAATGAAGCAACATCGCTCTCAAACCAAGGGTTACAATACGATGTACATACAAAGTTTTGTCCTGGTCCAAATTAAAAAATGCAGACGACAAATGAAATTATTTTCTAAAAGGAATATGGCTGAATTAATCGAGAAAGTGCTGGTAATGGATAGTTTTGTGGTTCATGAGCTGCATTGCTGACAAAGACCCTTTCCACCTACTCCGTTTTATAAGAACCCTTAAATATATTCAAACTATCGGTGAGTAGTTATATTTCAAGGGTCATGTGGAGCCTTCAAAAATCACTAATGAAGTATGACACTGACATTTGCATTTGGGCAGGAATATATTTAAATAGCGATTCTAACCTTTGATACCAACACCAGTGCATTTTAAAAAAAAATACAATACGCTTAAAATTTACACAAAGGATACATTTCGGAAAATATTCCCTTCTGATTTGTACTTGAATAATATTTCTTCTATCAGTGAACAATCCGCCCTAACCTTCGCCTCAAGTGAAGTTATTTTTCCACATGGGATACGTCATGTCTATTACGCTGACTGGCATTTTGTTTCTTATTGTATAACAAAGCTGAGATGGAAATAAAAAAAAAACAGCCTTTTGCCACAACATGAAATATGAAAAAAATAATATTAGGCCTACGTTACAAGAAATATCTGCTAGCTTATTTCATGTCCTTTTACAAGTTCTCTAACTGTATGGATTTACGAACATGTGATATAGCAAATTTCAAAGCAGCATACGCTAAATTCAAGTAGTAAACAACCTAGAGAATTTTTACCAATTTGGTTAAAATACTATGGGAACGAATAAAATTCTTGATACAAATAGTATTTATATAAAAAAATCCACCCATATTATATAAATTCTTAAGAGTTGTATTTCATTTTTAAAAGAATAAAATTGCACTATATATGAGAATTCACATCAAATCCATTACCCTTTAATCAATAATGTTCTTCTTAAATGCATTTACAAAAGACATTATCGCACATTTACACAAAATGATTTAATACAAATTTATTTTAATTCGACTGCAATGAAACGAGCGCCTTTCGAGGGTCGCTCTCGAAAATTCAATCCTAGTGTTTCAATATCCCGTAGAGAGAGGCAGATGAATTGAGTGGGGCTTGTTATATTATATACTTAAGGACAAAAGTTCTGTCCATTTTTGTTTTGTTCAATAAAGCTTTAAATTTGAAGAATAATGACTTTGAAATATTGCTTAGCAATATCGATCTTCAAAACACAGGGACTATTTTTACAGACATGGATCACAAATGACGTTAATAACGTTTTACATTTTTACAAGCTCCAAGCGACAAAGCTTAGTGAAGTTTTGTATGAGAGCCTTTCTGCATTGATAATCCAATATGAAAACACTAAAAAGGTTGGTAGATTTTTTTTTCTACCTTTCAGAAACGCTATTTTCATTTTATCATACGTGTTATGTTTTTGCAGGTTTTTTGTTAGATCATGAAATAAAGACGTTTTCTGCCATTTTTGGATTTATGTAGCACGCATTTAATTAATCATGAGTTGTAAATGAAGAATGCGTCGTTTACCTGAATTCAAGGGTTCATCTGGCTGCGTTTTTAACGACCTTAGTCAGAACGGCTAAACAAACGTTGTGTTGATCCCTTTCCTTTTTCTTAAGAAAAAATTATGCACGAAGCCATTTAGGTGGATACTGTATACAAGTATGCATAATATATGTTTATCAAACTCTGTCCTCGCTTGGATTTGAGCGAGTCGAAATTAGACAATCTAACGAGCTAATTATTATGTCGTTTTATTCTTAGACGGCAGATCAAAGTTTAACTAAACCACCGTAGATCGGAAGGTTTAATAGTCTGCTTTATAATAATGCTACATTCCTCCATGTTCAATTTCTCATAAAAAAAATCTTACCTTATTTGCGTATACGCGAAAAAAGACAAGTATTTTGTCGATAAGTATATATAATGGGTTTGTCCATAAAACAAACCCAAGCGACGGTAGCGCTGGAACTGTGGGCCTTTATCATGTCAAGAGCCGAGCGCCTTTACCACTAGGTCATCGAGAAATTGATTCTAGAGCATGTTTTTCTTTTTTTAACGTCTTTACCGTAGCATGTTAAATATAAGCAGCGGTTAGTTAGTTATGAAACTACTGCTTAGTTCTGTCAAGGTTCTTTTCCTTGATTGATGTAAAGCACCGACACACAGGGCCTTGTCTTAACATCTCATCCGGAAGACAATTAATGTGTGCTAGTGTGCTTGCTCGGGAATAGAATCCATGGTATCGGACTTCATGTCATTAACTTTTGAAGTCAGGTGCTCTTAAACTGAGCTAAATAGGCTGACTAATTGATTCTAGAAACCAAACAGTTGATGTATGTCCTAAACTTGCATCTTGGACCTAAAGTCGTCATCAAGATTCAAGTTAGTTTATTGAGTAAATACCTATGACCAAGTAATAAAGGGAAGTCATACGTTTAGAAAAATATATGATTTGAGAGTCGGAGTTATCCCCTAAATTGTTCACGTGATGGTTTGTTTACATTCAGCTTTCGCGCAACAGCACATGTCTTTCTCTAACAACTTCACGCGTTTCCATCTCTAGTGCGAAAAACACGAGTTCGGGACACTGGTCGTTTTTCAGTTCATTGTAAAAGATATTTAATGCTAAAAGAGTAAAAATGAAACGAAAATCATTAAACTATCAAATAATGACGTTAAGTCTTTCTTGAATTCAACAGATATGACAGAAAACGAGGTCACAAAAAAGTGACGACAATAGGACACTGACGACTTTAGGGCACTTTACGTTATATATAATATGTACTTAGCGTTTTGTATGCAAACAAAACAAAACGAGGTTTGGGGAGTTGATAATGGTCGAGACTCTGCCAAGACAATTATCAATTGCCACAACCAAGTTAGATATTTTTTTCATACAATATACTAAGTATGTATTATATTTATCTTAAAAATCTATTTACCTTGTTTTCATTGATATATCTTACAGAAATGCAAGTTTCTAAAATGCATTATGTCATTGTTCTAAAAATATCCATGTGATATGATGAAAAATATGATATAGGATGATATAGGATGTTATCACACAATATATATTTGTATAGTTATAAGATAAATATGGTTATACCATTCAAAGCTATAGATAAAGGGGCTTTGGATTTTCCGATCAAAGTATTTGAACAGTACAACAGGGCTCATGTTTGACCCTTAAACCAGGGTTTTGACACAAAAATCGGAAATTATCCTATTATGGCCCTTAGAAATTTCTTCCAAGGGGGTCATTTTGACATTTTATGTCTGGTCGTAAACTTTAAAAATCTTCTCCTCAGAAACTACTGGATGAATTTCAATCAAACTTCACAGGAATGATCCTTGGGTGACCCTCTTTCAAAGTTGTTCAAGAAATTTTGATCCAATGAAAAACATGGATTTAATGGGCGTGGCTAATTTCCAAATATGGTAAAAAGTGAGTTTTCTCAGATTCTAATAGATGGATACCAATTGAATTTTACATGAATTATCCTTGGTTGACCCTTTATCAGTCTACAAAAAATTATTGTGATCGGATGGAAAATATGTATTTTATTTGCGGAGGTCATTTCTCAATATATTGTGGAAACTTTGAAAATCATTTTCTCAGAATGTAATTGATGGATATCAACTAAATTTAAATTGAATAATGCTATAGTGACCCTTTATAAGTCTACCAAAAATTATTGTGATGGGATAAAAAATATATATTTTATGGGCGGAGGTCATTTCTCAATATGTTATATAGCAAAAAACTTTGAAAATAATTTTCTCAGAATGTAACTGATGGATATCAATCAAACATTTTTGGTATGATCTTTGGGTGACCCATTATCATGCAGCCAAAAATTATTTTGATTGGATGAAAAACATTCCTTTTATGGGCGGAGGTCATTTCTCTATATGTTATATAGTTGAAACTTTGAAAATCATTTTCAACATCAGTAGAACCCAAAATATCTAAAAATCTAGTCAAAACTTACATTTGCTTTTACAAGAATTTCAAGCCTGTGGAGCAACTCAAGCCATTCATGACTTTCTAGTTAACATACTAAATGTTATTAATTTGAGAAAAAGAATCTGTTAATGGGTCTTATTTGAGACAAGCTGATGTTAATCTCGTGGAGAAGGCTTGCTTAATAACATTTCAATTTTTAGACTCAGTAAAGATCATCTTGTCTCAAATATCTTGATGATAGATCCTATATATATGAGAGGGTATCAAAAAGTCTTACAAAACAGGCAATACACAAGCAATTTGAAAAGTTCAAATTGTGTTGAAATAAGCATTGAATGCGCAACAAGTGTGCTTGTAACTATAAGATAAACTTAAAAAGACATGACACTGGAAAAGGTATAATCAACCAAGTGATGTTATTTTTTATGCCCCCCTTCGTGCCCCCCTTCGAAGAAGAGGGGGTATATTGCTTTGCACTCGGTCAGTCGATCAGCAGGTCGACTGGCCTGTCCATAGACCTTTTTCGTCCAGAGCATATCTCAAAAAGTATGCAAGCTAGAATCATGAAACTTCACAGGTAGATAGGTCTCGATGTGGAGAAGTGCAGTGCATAAGAACCATAACTTTACTCATCGTATTTTGTGAGTTATTGCCCTTTGTTGTTTGGCAAAGAATAGGCTATTGACCTGCTTTAATGGGGGGGGGGGCATAAATGTTTTATTTTGGAAAGAATGTAACATAGGGGCTCTTGAAATGGTACTTACATCTAATATGGGCAATTGTATTAATAGAACATGGTTTACTATTATCCCCGCTGTTTTCGGCGAAGGGATATTGTAATTGTCTCCTGCCGTCCGAGGTTCCGTCACTAAACTTGTCCGGAGCATATCTCCTAAAGTAAAAAAGCTATCAATTTGAAACTTAATGGGTGGATAGATCTCATGGAGGAGAAGTGCAGTGCACAAGAACTACAACTCTTGTTTGCATAATTTTGGAGTTATTGCCCTTAGATATTTTATTACTTAGATTTTGTAGGGGGTCAATCTCATAATGTACAAAAGAATCCTTAATCTATTAGGCTTCAGTTTACTATCAAGCTTTCACGGCGGGGATGGCCATGTCCAACATGGCACTTGTTGTACTAGCATTGTGTTTTTCACAAGTTTTAATTGAAAGAGTTGTATGCATTTTTAGTTCACCTGAGCATGAAGTGCTCAAGCTGAGCTATTGTGATCGTCCAATGTCCGTTGTCCATCGACAGTCTTGCGTCATGCATTGTCCACAATTTCTTTAAACATCTTCCTCTCCTACACTGGTGGGCTAATTTTGATGAAACTTGGTAGGAATGTTGGTTGGGTCAAGCTCTACTAAAGTTGTTCAAATAAATGAAATCTACCCTTAACTTTCCCTTTACCCTTAACAAAAAGGGTGAAAATAGGAAAATCTTCAAAAATCTTCTCTGAAACCAGAAGGCAGACAGCTTTCATATTTAGTATGTAGTATCATCTTGTGGGCCTTCACCAAGTTTGTTCATATCAACCCCCTGGGTCATATTTGGGCTCCACCCTGGCACAACCCTTTTTACATAGAATCAAAGAGCAAAAGTCTATAAAAATCGTCTTCTCTGAAACCAGATGGCAGACAGCTTTCATATTTGGTATGTAGCATCATCTAGTAGACCTCTACCAAGTTTGTTCATATCAAGACCCTTGGGTCACATTTGGGCTCCACCTGGGTGCATCCTTTTTAGCTCACCTGAGCACAAAGTGCTCAAGGTGAGCTATTGTGATCACTCACCGTCCGTCGTCAGTCCGTCTGTCTGTCCGTCCGTCCGTCAACAATTTCTTTAAACATCTTCTCCTCCTAAACCATTGGGCCAATCAAGCTGAAACTTGGCAGGGATGTTCCTTTGGTGAAGCTCTTTAAAAGTTGTTTAAAGAATTTAATTTCGTCAAAAATTCTGGTTGCCATGGTTACATAATAGCTCAAAATGGCCGAAAATGTTAGAAAAAATTCTTTTCCTCCTAAACCACTGGGCCTATCAAGCTGAAACTTGGCCAGGATGTTCCTTGGGTGAAGGTCTTCAAAACTTGTTAAAAGAATTTAATTTCATCAAAAAATCTAGTTTCCATGGTAACGGAAAATCTGAAAAATGGCCGAAAATGGCTGAAAATATTAGAAAAATTCTTCTCCTCCTAAACCACTGGGCCAATCAAGCTGAATCTTGGCAGGGATGTTCCTTGAGTGAAGGTCTTCAAAAGTTGTTAAAAGAATTTAATGTCATCAAAAAATCTAGTTTCCATGGTAACGGAAAATCTGAAAAATGGCCGAAAATGGCTGAAAATATTAGAAAAATTCTTCTCCTCCTAAACCACTGGGCCAATCAAGCTGAATCTTGGCAGGGATGTTCCTTGAGTGAAGGTCTTCAAAAATTGTTAAAAGAATTTAATTTCATCAAAAACTCTAGTTTCCATGGTAACGAAAAGTCTGAAAAATGGCCGAAAATGGCTGAAAATATTAGAAAAAATTCTTCTCCTCCTTAACCACTGGGCCAATCAAGCTGAAACTTGGCAGGGATGTTCCTTGGGTGAAGGTCTTCAAAAGTTGTTAAAAGAATTTAATTTCATCAAAAACTCTAGTTTCCATGGTAACAGAAAGTCTGAAAAATGGCCGAAAATGGCTGAAAATATTAGAAAAAATTCTTCTCCTCCTTAACCACTGGGCCAATCAAGCTGAAACTCGGCAGGGATGTTCCTTGGGTGAAGGTCTTCAAAAGTTGTTAAAAGAATTCAATTTCATCAAAAACTCTAGTTTCCATGGTAATGGAAAGTCTGGAAAATGGCTGAAAATATTAGAAAAAATTCTTCTCCTAAACCACTTGGCCAATCAAGCTGAAACTTGGCAGGGATGTTCCTTGGGTGAATTCTTCAAAAGTTGTTAAAAGAATACGCCATGATAAGTGAAAAGTTGAAAATTTACGAAACTTAAAAAAAAACCCAAGTTGCAGTAGGAAGAATTTTAACCAACCTTAATGTACATCAAACAAATTCTGGTTTTCATAACATGGTTGACAAGTTATGGGTGACATACCCAGGTGAGCGATAAAGGACCATCATGGTCCTCTTGTTTACATAGAATCAAAGAGTGAAATGGCATATCCTTTTTGCTCTTGGCTGAAAACATTCCAGGGTATTCATTTTTTTTTTTTTAGATTTCCTTGTTGACATCTGCCTATTTAATTACTTTGATGTCCCAGGGGTCAAAGAGACTGAGGTGAGGGATCTAGGACAATTATGGTCCTCTTGTTGAAGATGTGCACTGACCTTTTGGGAAGATTTAAATAGTTGGACTTGATAGGAGTACACAGTTTATATCATAAAAAAAATATTGCTGAACAAAACAATCAAGAGTGGATCTGACATTCATGATGCAACCATCTCATTTCAATTTGACATGGAATTGAGTGCATTCATGCTATTCTAATGAAGCTTGTATGCTGTCAATATCAAAATTTCCCATCAAACAAACATGTACTATGTTTTAAATCTGAATTTATCTCTAAAGGTTTTTGTACGGCGTGGTGGCGTTTGGAGGTTTTGATCAAAAGAGGGTATATCAAAAGGCGGAGTCAAAAGAAGAAATCTGTCCTACAGCTCCTACCGGCTGGTCAAGTGATAGCACAGAGACTAAAAGGTATTCAATAAGTGATTACATGATTTTGGATTAAAGAGACAATTCTAATGAGTACCCACAACGTAGGGTTTCATTGAGAAATTAGGATTTTAGACCTGAATTATCCCCTATAATCTGTACCTCTGGATTACAACACAATGAATTTCAAATCTATTCCAAAATTGACTTTCATTTGTTTGTATGGGATTAAATGTCACTTTCAACCAAATTTCAGTTAAACTGCTTCTGCTGGTGCACCTAGCCATGACCTCTTGTGGTTTGTGATAATGTTAACGGGATAATTTTGGCGATGGCCTTATTTAGCTATATTAGCAGTCAAGCTAAGGTGTAAAATGTGCAAAAATAAATCCCCACCAATAAATCGGACCAAAAACTTCAAGAAAATGGAAACAGCAAAAAAAAAAAAAAAGCGGTATATAGTTCCATTACATATACAACTTTTCACGAAGGCACCAGCTACTTATCTAGATAAGGTACCATCTTGAAGGCTCAGCGCCAAACAGTTGTAACTGCCTATATGTTTATAGGCAGTTACAACTATTTTGCACTGAGCCATTGATCTTTCATTTGCCTTTTAGTATGAGATGAAATCTAATGATGCTTGTCACAATGACTTTTGTCAATTCTTCATTGAAAATTGGACCAAACTCATGACCTCCGGTTGACCTCAGGGCGACAAACTGAGCTTACTGGGATTGGCCCCAATTCAAGATGACACACCACAAAAGATAGAACATTCAATAAAACTTATAAATGGACACTCTATTTTTCAGGTTAAAAATATTTATTCTGTTATTTTAACATTTCATCATTGAAAATCTAAAAATCAATCATTCAAGATATAGATTAAATAACAATTGCATTGAAATTTGGTTCTAATAAAATGTCAAGGGTATCTAAACAGTATGACCCTAAATTTGAAATTAACATTTGTTTGGGTAATTTTCACTCTTTTGACACTTGCGAGGAGCATAACAGGGATATCCTCTTTTAAACTTTGGGTTACAAATTGTATATACATTATCTTTCAATTAACAGTGATAAAAACAACATTTGAAGCTGTTTAATTGTATCGAAAATTTGAAAATCACCAAGTAATGGTGATTTGAAGTTTTTTTGAAAGGACAGTACCGGTCTTTTTATGCCCTCGATCGAAAGATAGGGGGTTATATTATTTAACTGTTGTCCATCTTTCTGCCCGTCTTTCCATCCGTTTGTCTGTCTGTCTTCAAAACCTAACCAAAAAACTTAACATTGCCAATATTTTTAAGGCTATTCAAGATACAATGCTCATATTTGGTATGATGATAGATCTGAATGATACACATCTGCTGGTACCAAGGTTAAGGATATCTGTCAAGGTCAAATTTCTAAAAAAAAAAAAGCCATTTCAGGGCCATACGTGTTTCACAAACACATCTTGTTTTCTTTCTTTACAACACCCTTTTCATTGAAATCAATGAAAGTTTTTTGTCGATGTATAGGGAATGGTTTCACTTTTGTGAGAAGGCACTTGATCAGCAATCAGGTGGCATTTGGTATTTGAACTCATAAAAGGAGTCACTTGTCTGTTTATAAGTTTTGCGTAGTGTACATCTACTTGTTCTTTGAAAATTAAATACATGTGACCTGTCATGCTTAAAAGGATGGCCGACCATGTTGAGACTGGAAAATCTGTTAAAGAAATAATTGAAAGAGAGATTGGTTCCACAAGACGATACAATGAACATTCTATTTTAGAAAATCATCCATATGTGAAAAGGTTTGACCTTAGTCAGCCTGCACAAAGTTCGCAGTCTGACTAAGGTCGACTTTTTACACACTATTCAGATAGTCTCTTTTTCATGAAATGTCATGTATGTGAGCCATCATGTGAAAATGGAACATCTCAAAACTAAAATCTAAAATGAAATCGCAAAAAAGAGATTTGGTCCAGTAGGGGTCAACGGATTGTCACATTTCAAAAGTTCTTTTACAGGAATGTATAATGATCATTCTAGATTCAGAAAATCAGAAAAGTGCGAAAAAGTTAAGACTCCTGTCAGCCTGTGCTTTCCACGCAGTCTGAAGAGGGTTGACATTTTATGCACTACTGAGATGTTCCTTTTTTGTGTGACGAGAGACATATTTGAATAATTATAAAGCTATGAGATTTAAGAACATCATTTTACCATACATTTAAGGAGTCAATGGACAGAGGATTAAACTTACACCAGAAATGTGTTCAAAAGATGGTAATCTACAAGAATTAAACCCTCTAGCAGAGGCCCATACTTCTACAGAGTCTACTTCTAATGAATCATTGACAAGAAAAAGTATATACACAAATGATGAAGGGAAAGAAGGGTATTTTATTTTTCGATCATTCCAGTTATTTGAGAAAATGTAAAAATTGATTCACTCTGGGCACTTCAGTATTATTGACAATAGTGTTTTTGCCGTCATAGTGCAGTGGTGTTTACTCTAGACAGGGGGATTGGGGGATTCCCCCACTTTTTCAAAAATGCCCCATATTTTCAAAATTGATGGGGGATTTTTCCCTATAAACAAAGAGCAAGGAATACCAAACATTTGTCAGTTATCTAGATTTCGCATTGAAATCCCCCTCACTTTTGAAATCCTAGAATAACACTGCAGTTAGTAGCGCATTGTGTTCTCAATCACAAAGTCAGAGGTTCGATCCCTGATCGTTACCAATGGGTTGTTAATTGTAGCCCTATGTGGTATAGCAGCTTGAGCCTAGGAAAGGTTGTAATGGTAATACTGGTGTGAGAAATACTAGGAATCCATTGTTAGGTGCTGCAGCTTCTGTGGTATAACTGAAAGGTTGTTGAAAACAAGATTAAACTCCATTTAAACAAACAAGTAAATACAATGGTGTCTTGTTGTTATGCATTTTCTTTTTCAATTTTGCTTTGCTTTGAAGTGATCTGTATGAAACTTTGCAAAATTGTTCAATTATAAAAGGTAACGAGCAGTGTATTTCTGCATCTTATACTTTGTAAGTGAAAGAACTTGTTCAACTCAGAGCTATTGTTTTCAGGATGCTGCGCATGTTATTAATAGTTAGTTCTAAATTGAAGTTGTGAAAGATAAATGATCATTACTTTATGAAAATTTGAGCACTTTATGGCACTTTGACAAGGGGTGTGGAATTTCAATGCCTGACTTTTCGGACACGGTCTTTTCCACTTGCGGGCAAGTACATTTTTCAAGGCCACTTGTCGGTGGACAAGTGAATACCAGAGCAGAGCAAGTCATCCTATTGTTTGTATCAAAGGGGAGAAAACATTGTCTTTAATGAAGAAAATGCTGGGTTACAGCATTTTCTTAATCAAAAAACAATGTTTTCTCAATATTTATCAATTCATTTATTTGTGGGCAAGTTAATCCTGGACAAGTAGGAAATTGACTTTTACTTGTCCGTTGACAATTGGAGAAAAGTTGTATTTCCACACCCCTGACTTTGACAGTTGCACATATGCACCAACTAAACGCAGTCAACCTAGTCTGATCACAGTCTTCACTTTTGTCATCCTCAAACTTGCCTAGTCCTTGTAATCGGTATTTTTTCCTTTTTATACACCCGAAGGGTGGTATTATGTTATGGCCTCGGTCGTTTGTTTATCTGTCCATCTGTCTATCTGTCCGTCCGTTAGCAATTGTTTGCGAGCGCAACTCCTCCTTAACTATCAGCTGAAACTTGGCACAATTACTCTCTATCATGTCTAGTTGTTCATAAGACCTTTGAAAATCAAATTGCTCCAGTCATTCCTGAGAAATCTTGAATTATCTGCCCTTGAATTTAATGAAAATCACTGTTTTTTGTGTGCACAACTCCTCCTAAACTATCGATGGGAATGAGCTGAAACTATGCACAATTACTCCCTATGATGTCTTGTTGTGCTTAAGTTTTTTGAAATTCACATCGCTCCAGTCATTTCTAAGAAATCTTGAATTATCTGCCCTTGAATTTAACGAAAATCACTGTTTTTTGTGTACACAACTCCTCCTAAACTATCAATGGGAATGAGCTGAAACTACACACAATTACTCCCTATGATGTCTAGTTGTGCATAAGACTTTTGAAATTCTCATCGCTCCAATCATTTCTAAGAAATCTTGAATTATCTGCCCTTGTATTTAACGAAACTCGCTATTTTTTGTGTGCACAACTCCTCCTAAACTATCAATGGGAATGAGCTGAAGCTAGACACAATTACTCTCTATGATGTCTTTTTGTGCATAAGACCTTTGAAATTCAAATTGCTCTAGTCATACCTGAGAAATCTTGAATAATTTGCCCATAAATTAAACAAAAATCACTGATTTTTGAGTGCAACTCCTTTTAACTATCAATTAAAATGAGCTGAAACTAGACACAATTACTCTCTATGATGTGTAGTTGTGCATAAGACTTTTCAGTTCAAAATGCTTCAGTCATTCTTGAGTTATCTTGAATTATCTGCCCTTGAGATGATGAAAAAAAAAAATTCTTGTCAGCTCATTTTCTCCTACATTTTTGATGGGAATAAAAGGAAAATTGCCACAATGTCTCTGTAGGTTGTCTATTTGTACTTAGGACTAAATATATTTTCATATGTAAAGTAGTTCCTGATTTATCTGCCCTAGTTTAAATTTACAGATTGTTTTGTGTATGTGCACAACTTCTAAAAATTTAATTGGATTGAAATGAATCTTGCCACAATGTAACCCTGATATTTGGGTGAGCATAAGACTTAAGAAATTCAAAAAGCTTGGGTCTTTCTTGAATTATCTGCCTTTGAATTGATTGAAATTCACTATATTTCTTTTGTGAGCAACTCTTCACACTTTGAATTGGAATGAGCTGAAACTTGCTAAATGACTGTTTGGCATATAGTTGTGCATAGAACCATTTTCAATTTGCACTCAAAAGGTCATACTATGTTATGCCCCAGTCGTCTGTCCGTCTGTTTGTAATTTTTTTAGCTATCATTCAAGCTCACATTACTGACAAGCCAAGGTTACTGACAAGCCCCATCGGGCGTGTATGCGCCGGTCTGCGAAGCTCTTGTTCCTTTATATTTCCCAAATATAAATTCACTGGGATAGGATTTAAAACCCTTGGATGATACAGGGAAGGGTTAATTTATTAATATCTCTCTACTTTGAAGGTTAGTTATGCTGGTGGACACACAAGAAATGGGTGGTGAAAGGGCAGGCCTTGGAGAGGTAAAATTCAACCTGTTAATACTTTCCCCTTTGCAGAGGTTTTGAACTTGCCCAAATTTCCTTCTTTTGAAAGGATGGGTTTTTTTTCAAACTACATATTGCACATCACCAATAGCTGTTTTCTTTATGTTTTAAAGTAGGATGATAGGAGGTTCTGATTATTCATATTATTTATTATTAATTATGCACCCATTATTCCAGCCATGGTAAGTAGTGTAGATAAATGATCAAAACATTGTAGCTACAGCTTACTCAAGCTCTAGTTACGATATTTTGATTATTCACCAACAATCAAACCATGAGAAGGGGGAGCTGGTGAAGGGCATTTTTGAATAAAATAAATGTTTTGTCACAGTCCATATATCACCTTTATTTTACCATTTGGTGCAATTATGTGATTTCATGGGAAAAGGAGCCTTTAAGTAAATTTTCTTGTTAACAAATCCTCTCCTTCATTTTCGTGAAACTTTTTTTCTTGTTATATTTTGATCAGCACTTTTAAGACATAGGCTTTTCAAATATCAGTAGAGCAGTTTCAGGCCCTTGTTGGCCTCTTATTTAGTTATTGTCCTTTGTTAGCTTGCCCGGGACGAAAGTCTCGGAAGAGCTATTGTCATACCCTCGGATGTCGGCGTCCGCATTAGGTTAAAGTTTTTCATTTCTATCAATATTTATCCTAGAGGCTTTATTTTTTACAGAAACACTCATTAGGGCATAGGCTTTCATTTGAGACCAACATCCATGTCCAAATAACCTTTAGACTGTGACCTTGACCCTTTCAAAAAAACTTTAACCAAAAACTTTAACCAAAAACTTTAACCAAAAAAACTTTAACCTTGCTTATATTTTCTGAAAGCTTTAAACCAGAGACATCATTACTTCATATGCATACTCATTAGGTGATAGGCTTTCACCATAGACAAAGGTCCTTGACAATTTGACCTTGACCTTGACCCTTTGTGGACTTAGAAAAACTTTAACCAAAAAACTTTAACCAAAAACTTTAACCTTGTATATATTTTGTAGAGCTCTAACCTAGGGACATCATAGCTTCATATATATACTCACCAGGTGATAGGCTTTCACCTGAGACCAAGGTCCTTCACAATTTGACCTTGACCTTTACCATTTGTGGACTTAGAAAAACTTTAACTGAAAACTTTAACCAAAAACTTTAACCTTGCTTATATTTTCTGAATGCTTTAACCTAGGGACATCATTACTTCATATACATACTCATTAGGTGATAGGCTTTTGTGAGAGATCAAGGTCCTTGACAATTCGACCTTGACCTTTTATGAACTTAGAAATACTTTAACCGAAATTCTTTTACCAAAAACTTTAACCTTGCTTATATTTTCTGAATGCTTTAACCTAGGGACATCATTACTTCACATACATAGTCACCAGATGAAAAGCTTTCACAAGAAACCAAGGGCCTTGACAATTCGACCTTGACCTTGACCTTTTATGGACTTGGAAAAACTTAAACTGAAAAACTTTAACCAAAAATTTAACCTTGATTATATTTTCTAAATGCTTTACTCAAGGACATTATTACTTCATACACATACTCACTAGGTGATAGGCTTCTAGAGAGACCAAGGTCCTTCACTATTGACCTTGATCTTGACCTTTTGTGGACTAAGAAAACTTTTAAAGAAAAACTGCATGTTTGATACGAAGAAATTCCATTGGTAACCTCATCTGCTTGTAGGCTTTCACTTTACCCTAACCTTATACATGCAATTAAAACAAAAAAGTTTTTATATTTCTTAATTACTACTCAAACAGATATATATTAGATCATGGACTTTAACATTGAAAGAAACCACTTTGAACTTCGGTCTTCGGTCAAGCGCTGTTTGTGACAAGCAGCTGTTTGGGCGAGCTATGTTGTCCGCGGACAACTCTTGTTCAATGTAGAACTCATTGGATACTTTAGATTTTTCGAAAGCAAAAGAGATATTGACAAGTATTATGCCAGTGACCTACCCTTATTTGGGCATTTATGTTTGATAAACACCTCTTATTATAACCACATCTACGAAGTAGAGGGGGGTATATTGGTTTCACCATGTCTGTCCATCCATCCATCCACCCTTCCGTAGACCTTTTTGTTTCCGGACTTTAACTCAAGAACCAAGTGACCACCATCAATCATGAAACTTTGTACAAATGTTGCCTATGACCTAAGGAAGTGCCCTATTATTTTGGGGTCACATAGGTTAAAGGTCAAGTCCACAGTCAATCTTTTTTTTTCAATTTTCATTTACGGACTCTAACTCAAGAACCAAGCCACCTAGAATCATGAAAGTACATGCAAATGCTGCATATGACCTCAATATCTGTTACAAACACATACTGCACTATAAGCACTTGCATTCTGAAAAAGTGTTTGTGGGGGGGATAAGTCCGCTGCGCGACAGTTCTAGTTATTTATTCGTTTAGCTGTGTAGGTTACTGGACCAGAATGGTGTTAACTACAGAACTAAGAAGCTACCAACGGGTGATTACAGCTGGATATGGAGGTGCGGGGATGATGAGGTAACTCTACCTTGTCTTGTGGAGAGAAAGAGAGCAGGTAAGAGAAATAGAAATATTATTTTAGTGCCTTAAAATATCAATGTTATCTGATCATGGTTTTCTGAGAATTTATCATGAAAAGGCTTTTACAACTTCATATTTCAGGAGGAATTTGATGTAATCACGTCCATTTACAAAAAGACTGAGTGCCTATAGGCAGATTTGAACTTTCAAAACTTGGTTGTGGACTTATCTTTGTTGGTAATCATAGAATAAATAAACACAATTCTTGATTTCATATGTTCAATATGTCATGTTATTAGCAGGATTTAAAGTATGGTTTGTGAAATCCAAGGTTAAGAAATTTATTTTCTTGATGATGCACTTTTACATGTTTTTATGCTCCCCAAAGGGAGAGCATATAGATGCCTTGTCTGTCCGTCTGTAATTCCGTCAGTCCATTTGGATTTAAGGCCTCGTCACGGGAAAAGGGGACTTAGGGTTAAAAAAGTTTTTCTCCTAGTCTTATGGTCAGAATTTAATGAAATTTCATATTTGAGTAGCAAATCAGATGCCCTTTACTATAAACATTTTTAAATTTACAAAAAAAAATATATCATTGAAAAAGGGGGCTAAATGCTTGTTACAGTTATTCTTTCTATTCTCCTACTCTTATGTTCAGAATTTGATGAAATTTCACATCTGAGTAGCAAATCAGATGCCCTTTACCATAAACTATTTGAAATTTGTGTGTAAAAATATGTCATGCAACAAGAGCACCAAGCAGGTGCCAATGCTCGGCTGTCTATTATTTCTTAGGCAAATGCAAATATATGAACTTGGTATCTACAGAAAGGTCTTGTACCAAGCAATACTCATTTGAAATATGATGGCTCTTTGACTTACAATTGACCCTAAAAATGACCTTGACCTAGACTGATGACCTTGAACTTGGTACCTACAAAAAGGTATTGTCCCAAGCAATGATCATGTGAGATATGAGGGCTCTATGACTTACTGTTGAAAGTTATGACCAAGGTTAATTTTTTAAAGAAATTTGACTTTGAAAAATGACATGACCTTGACTGATGACCTTGAACTTTGTACCTACAGAAAGGTCTTGTCCCAAGTAATGATCATGTGAAATATGAAGGCTCTATGACCTACCATTCAAAAATTATGACCAAGGTAAAATTTTGTCACGCCAGCGCCAACGCCAACAACAATGTCAATGGGAACGACGCCAAGGTGATCATAATACCTCAGGTTTACTTCAAAAACAGCCGAGCTAAAAAGGGGGTTTAATGCTTGTTACCTTCATGTTAGCTGTATAAGATAACACCTTATTTGTGTCCTTGCAATCTGACCACAGAGCATAATTATCTTCTTAAGTATTATATCTATCAACTTGAAACTTTATGGGTGGATAGATCCTATGGAGGACAAGTGCAGTGCACAAGAACTACAACTCTTGTTTGCATACTTTTGAAGTTATTGCCCTTTGTTATTATTGATACTTGGGTTTTGTCTGGAGCATATCTCCTAAAGTTTAATAGCTATCAACTTGAAATTTTATGGGTGGATAGATCTGATGGAGGAGAAGTGCTATGCACACGACAACTCTTGCTTGCATAATGTTGGAGTTATTGCCCTTTGTTATTTTTGATACTGAGATATTGTTTGGAGCAAATCTCCTAGAGTATAATAACTATCAACTTGAAACTTTATGTTTGGGTAGATCTAGGAGGTAAATCTCTGACAGTACAAAAGAATTCTTAATCTTTTAGATTTCAGTTTACTATCAAGCTTTTTTTGGCGGGGGATATCCATGTCCAACATGGCTCTTGTTTTTGTGACAATGCCTTATTAGGGGAGCATAATCTGTCTCTGACGGCTCTTGTATTCATATTAACCTTCATCTCAATTTTGCTGGTTAAATGTTTTTGATATTGCTTATGTGTGTTTATTTTCTTGTTAGATATACAATGGTTCATTTCCTTTTAAACGTGAGTAATATCTTAATTACAGGCTTCACCTTTTGACATGTAGTTCACAGAACGTAAGATAAATCAATCTGTTGACAACAATTTTCTTCCATTTATATTTCAGATGACATTCCATGTACCCTAAAAGAGGGAAGATTCTGGTCTCAGATCAACAAGATGTTAGACTGGAAGAGAGGGTTCACAGACAGAGGTATAGACTGTAACCTTCACTATATACTGGAGAGAAGACCAGAGGAGTATGTTGTCAAGTGTACGGACGGGTGTATGGGGATTGGCCAGTGTGGAAATCCTACACTATCTCAGATCAAGGTAACAGAGAAGTGTAGCATGCGATTATTTTCTGATACATGCTGATCTTAATCATGTCTTCAATAAAGATATGTATCCTCACCAAAGGGTGGAGTATATAGCCTTGGCTTTGTCTGTATGTCTGTCTATCATTCCATCTGTCTGGAGCAATTTCTTCATAACTCATGGGCTGAATCGAATGAAACTTCTCATGTGAACTCCTTACTATAGAATACCAATTTTTTTTCCAAGTGATTGAATTTGAGGCCCCGTCTCGGAGAGAGGGGCCCCAATATAAACAATCTCCAATTTCTCATTAATGAAATTATAATAATTGAATAGCAAATCAGGTGCCCTTGACCAATTAATATTTAAAAAAAGTTTATCAAAAAATGTGTCAATGAAAAAGGGGACTTTATGTAAGCTTCTCAAAAGAAATTAAAATGGCTATATCTGTTGAGATAGTCTTCAAATTCCACATTTGGATCAGATGTGACAAGACCTTTCTGTTGATATCAAGCTTCTGGTCATCATTCAATATCAAGGTCATTTCTCAAGTTTACAATTTTGAAAATTCAAAACTTTTATATTGTTCAAAAATTTAAAATGGTAAATAATATATCCTTTATATTCCAAATATGTATTACTTGTGACATGATCTTTCAGTGGATATCAAAATCAAGTTCATCAGTCAGATCATCTTGCAAAATATTGTATTTATGAGTATTCTTCCACCATTTTACAGATGGTTATAGAAGACCTTAAACATCACCCAGAATTGCTGGTCAAAGAGACAGATAGTCTAGAGATTACTGCTGTGTTGATGAAGTCTTTGACAAATGAGTTAGAGCAGAGGTTATTATCCTTTGTAGTGGTTCAAACTAGGGATGGTAACAAGTTCCAATTTAACTAATCAAGTACTCTGTTATCTTTCAAATGGAATACTTGAGTACTCGTATAGAATTGACAACTTTTGATTATTGACTCTGTTTTTTATACGCCGCCAGAGGCGGACATATATTGGCGTCATCTTCTCCGTCTATCCGTCCATCCATCTGTCCGTCCATCAGACCATACGTCCGTCCACTTTTCTTGTCAACGCAACTCCTCCTAAGTTTCTGGCTGGATCTTCTTGAAACTTGGTCAATTTTATTACCTCAATTGGTAGATGTGCATGAAGGAAGGATTCTATGGTTTGTTGATTTTTGCCTGAGTTATGCCCCTTAAAAACTTAGTATATGGGTCCACTTTTCTTGTCAACGCAACTCCTCCTAAGTTTCTGGCTGGATTTTACACTGGCTGGATCTTCTTGAAAATTGGTCAATGTTATCACCTCAATTGGTAGATGTGCATGAAGGAAGGATTTTATGGTTCGTTTATTTTTGCCTGAGTTATGCCCCTTAAAAACTTAGTATATGGGTCCACTTTCTTGTCAACGCAACTCCTCCTATGTTTCTGGCTGGATCTTCTTGAAACTTGGTCAATGTTATCACCTCAATTGGTAGATGTGCATGAAGGAAGGATTTTATGATTCGTTGATTTTTGCCTGAGTTATGCCCCTTGAAAACTTAGTCTTTGGGGCTTATTGCCTCAGTTATGCCCCCTTAAAATTTGGTCTCTGGGGCTTATTGAAATTGCAGCCTTGTGAATGCAACTCTTCCTAAGTTTCTGGCTGGATCTAAATGAAACTTGGTGGATGTTTTAACTGAAATTGGTAGATGAGCATGAAATAAGGATTTTATGGTTCATTAATTTTACCTTAAATTATGCCCCCTTAAAAAGTAGTATCTAGGGCTTATTGAAATTGCAGCTTTTTGAACGCAACTCCTCCTTACTTTTTGTCTTTATTTAAATGAAACTTGGTCAATGTCATCACCATAATTTGTAGATGTACATGGATCAAGGATTTTATGGCTCATTTATTTCCCTGAATTATGCCTCTTAAAACGTGGTGTCTAGAGCTTATTGAAATTGCAGCCTTGTGAAGGCAACTCCTCCTAACTTTTTGTCTTGATTTAAATGAAACTTGGTCATTTTGAATTTGGTTCTGTCAAAATAAGTAGTGTCTACAATTGTTTTCGTGAAACAGCAGCAAAGTGGCGGCGTATTTTGTGACAATGGCACTCTTGTTCAAACATATCATCATATGGTATTTGCGGCATATCTTCTGTCAAAATGAAAGTTGAGATTATATTTGTTCGCTAACTTATTTGATGAAACTTAAACTTGTTAGAGACACGCTTAGAGAGGCATTTCTTGCTGCTATTTTTCCATGTTAGTCATAGTTTTCATACATTGTCTTCACAGCCTTTGACAGACCTAAAGCAAGTAATTACAGTTTTATTATGCTTGAGTTACAAGTTTTTGTCATGACAGTAAGTAATCTGTCTAGCTGAAGAGATTGTGATCATTCAACTGAAAGGGAAATGTAGTAAATATTCAATTTAAAGGGGCAAACCTTTATTCGGGTATAAACATAGAATGTGTAAAAAATTATCACACTGGTTGACACTGAGAACAAAAAAATTGATACGTGGACGTTCGATCAAGTACTCGATTAATCAAGTAATTGTTCCCATCCCTAGTTTAAACTAATTTTTATAGATTGAAGATTAGAGATGGAAAAATAAAAAAATAAGCTTTATCTATCTTTGGTATATGTGAACTACCTGTAAATAAATATATGAAATCTTTACCCATGACCACTGAATTAATACAACCATCCGTGTGTCTAATACTTAACGTTTTAGATTAAACTGTTAACTGAACATTTTTTCTATCATCCAAAAGAATTTTAGTACATGGTACAAATTTCAGAATTTAGGTCTATCTAATCTATGCACACCATTTAATGTCTAGACCAAAGTAATCAATCAAGGTCAAGGCTATCAAAGAAGGTCAATCTTGGGAAAGATACCATTTTAGGGGATTTGAGATGTCAGCACAAAACTATTGTTTTATTTTCAGATTCAAATGTTGTATTAAATGATAAGTGTGTCATGTATGTAATTCCTACGTTTTGCAAATGCATTTCAGAGCTTTAAAGGGTGACTTTAACATGCTGATACAAAGAACCTCAAGGCTGAATCCACCTATCAAGGAAGAAGCTGAATCAATCCATGCTACTGGTATCCCTGAAACAGATATGTCATTTGATGAACAATTGAAACTAGCTCTTGAAAATTCCTTAAAAGATACTGGTGCTAAACCTAAATGTGAAGAAACAGGAATCACTCACAATGACAGGATGTTAGATGATAAAATTAATGATAGAGACATTGAAAGGTCATTCCAGACAAATAAGGTCCAACCAAAGAGTGGAAGACATGATGAATGGAACAATGAACCTCTGATAGATACACCTCTGATGCAATATCACTGTACCATAGAAACATCTGTGACTTGTCAACAGTTAGATAAGGGTACAAAGGTTGATGAGTACAAAAATGAATATCGTCCAAAGATAAACAGGAAAAGAATTCATAATCTACCCCTTGGAGATGGGTCTGCAACTAGTTTTAGAGGTAAATCAAGTAAAAAATCAAGAACAACAATGAACAATAATGTTGAAGACTATGAAGCAACTGCAAGCAACTTGTTTCAAGCAAATGCAGATCAGAGAGGAAATAGCAAAGACTCACTTGTTAAAACTTCAGAGTTTAAAACAGTCCAATCTAGTGTCTGTGGAATAAAATTAGATAAAACAGATGAAATCCTTGAATCTTTAAAACAAACATCAGTTATAAGATCCCCATGTGATAAGGTATTTAATCAAGCCAAAGATAAGCTAGAGGAGAAAGAATACAAACCAAAGGTCAGATTGAAACCTATCAAAATGAGTTTGTCTCCATCAAAACTGTTTATAGAGACAAACATTGTAAATGTTAAAGAGAAATCATTATCTCCATTGAAATCTAGACTAAGTAAATCAATCAAGACAGAATCAGGATTTTCAAAATTGAATTCTGAAGAAAAAGATACAAGTATTGATAAAAGTTTGCAGATTGAGAACAGTGCAATGTATAGCTTTGGTATTAATAATCCTAGACCTAAGACAACATTTGTGTCAAGTGAAACTCAATCTGTTAGAGATGTGAACACTTGTCCTAAAGGCAGTATTGCTGAAATAAATGATTATATTGATAATGTAAGTACAAAATCAATTGAAGATATTTTTGCTGATACATCTAGTCAAGAAAGTGTTTCAGTTTGTACATGTGAACTTGAAGATAAAACTGATGAAATATCTGAACAGGAATGTGGGAGAAAAGTCAGTGACTGGCTGCTGAAAGAATGTACATCTAGCACACCTAAACATGATACTGATAGTTTTGGTATTAAGGATTCCAAACTCTCAGTATCTTATTCATCAGATGATAGCAATCACAGCAAGAATAGTTTACCAGATCTAGATTTTAAACCTGATAATGCTAGTTATCCAGATGGTGAAGATAATCTAAAAGGAGCTAAAACAGAAAGTGATGTTGTGATAATTGATGATGATGACTTAGTAGAAGTTTCAAGACCAGGACTAAGTAAAAATGTCGACAAACCAAAGCAGAAAAAATCTAGAAAAGCTCATGACTCTGGTTATGAATCAGAAGGTTTTAGACAGAGAGGTGCTACCAATGCAGCTAACAATGACTTGTCTGCTTCTAGTTCTGATTGCGTGCTTGAATCCAAAGTAGATACTGTGTTAGGAATTCTCCCGCATTTAAAACGTAATCAAGTCACAATTACTCTTAAAGCCTGTGATTTTAATGTGGAACAGTGTATATCTTTTCTACTTGATCAAAATGAGATATTTGGTACTGAGGGTAATTCAGACAAGTCAGTAATTGACCTTACAGAATAAACATTGTCTATTTTAAGCTGAAATGATTAAGTTTTAACACTTTCCATGCCCTATAAAATCTTAGCAAATTTGGTTTAAAATCTAAGTGCTGAAAACTCTGGATGTACTTATTCAGAGTCCACATTCATGTTTCCAAGAAATTTTCAAAACTTTCCTTGTTTGAAAAGGAAAATTAGGTGATAAGACAAAGATCAGACTGCCAAATTCCCACCTCCTACCAAATGAGGAATTATCTGGGTTCAGCATGATAAGGGAAGAAGGGGTTTACAAAATATTGAAATATAAAACTCTTTAGAGTATGAAACCTATAACCTTATCACACATATTTTTATATTTTTGACCCGTCACACAAATAGGGACCATATAGGAAGTGTGTACAGTGTTTAACTTGGCCAGATTGCATGGTCTGGGCAGACTGACCAGGATCGAAACTTTTCAAAAATCATAGATTTTCTTACTCTTGAACGAATATTCTACCTTCCTGTATAATTATTTCCAAAGTTTGTCTTCTGGTTACCCTATGCTTGATCCATTCCTTTTTCAAAATATTTATTAGTCCCCTACCGGTGTTCACACCGGAGGGGACTATAGGTTTGCCCTCCGTCTGTCCGTCCGTCTGTCCGCTCAAATCTGGATCCCACGATAACTTAATAACTAAGCAAGCGTTTTTGATGAAAGTTGGTATATGACTAGATGGCAATGTGTAGATTATGCACATCATTTTATTTTTGTTTTTCGACTTAAATTGAGTGTGCTGTGGTTACAGAAATAGTGAAAATATGGCCAAAAATGGGATCCTGCGATAAGATAATAACTAAGCAAGCTAGTTTGATGAGACTTGGTATATGACTATATGGCAATGTGTAGATTATGCACATCATTTTATTTTTGTTTTTAGACTAAAATTGTTGTTGCTATGGTTACGGAAATAGTGAAAATATGGCAAAAAATATTGGATCCTGCGATAAGTTAATAAGTAAGCAAGCTAATTTGATGAGACTTGGTATATGACTAGATGGCAATGTGTAGATTATGTACATCATTTTATCTTTGTTCTTTGACAAAAAGTGTGGTTGCTATGGTAACGGAAATAGTGAAAATATGGCAAAAAATGGATCCTGCAATAACTTAATAACTAAGCAAGCTAACTTGATGAAACCTGTTTTAAAATGTAAAAAAAATTATAAGCCATGTTAGTCAGGGTGGTGATGCAGCAGTATTAATCACCTCCAGTGAAAGTTCTCATTTCTTACCAACAAGACTGAAGAAAAACATCTTGGATCAGACAAGGTAACTGTTATTGATACTATTTCTTGCATCTGTCTATTGCTTCCATGAATTGTATAGTGGGCACAGCAGAGACAACAACTCATGTAAGTCTTGTTTAACCCTTTAACAAGACCTGGTTTTGACGTCCCTGATAGAATTGGCGTGGGAAAACATTGAGACAAACAAAGCCGGTAGGGGACTTATGCCCATGTCCAACATGGCTCTTGTTTTACAAAGTTCCCAGACGGTCCCTTTTCATGCAACAGGTCACATAAAATATGAATTTATTTTGTATAAAATTAAATTCAGTGTGATAAGTCTTAGTTTCATACTTCCATGATTTCTTCACCCCGAATAATTTTTGTTTTGACAGGTCTTCAAATTATAACAACAGATTTAGATTAGCATAAACTTTAAATAAAATGCCGAAACTAATATCTTTGCAATATTTACTTCGTATATGTGTTCATCATCACAAGAGCTATCCAGACCATCAAGGGGAAAACTCAGAAAGCATTTTTGTAAGAGTAATGTCCCTTTTTTTACTACGATTTTTTGCACTACCCACCACCTGCAGCCAAGTGTTAGCACCTGTGGGCATTGCTTTTGTGGCCACTTTAAAGTTCAAGTGAAATTTTGTCGAGTACAAAATAATTTAGTGTTAGCAAGCTACATTTAACTCAAGTTATCATAGCAATCAATGTAAAATATGTAAGTATAAACTAAACTACTAAAGCCAACTAATTTCAAATGCCCACTAACCCTTCGGGCCTTGTCATGCTGAATAAAAACTCATGAAATTTAATCAAAATCAGTGTTTAAAGCACTGAATGCACTAACTGAGTATCAGTATTTCTTTTTGAAAATGTGATCTTAATCTGATTTACAGTGCAAAAACAGTTTGTATAGAATAAGATCAGACTGCACATATGTGCAGACTGATCTTTGTCTATACCAGCTGCAAAAAACAGGAATATAAGGGTTTGGCATGACAAGGGTAAACATTACAAATAAATACTTTGAAGTTATTGTCATTATAGTTTACTACCTTATAGGGTTCATAAAATAGAGAATGTGCTTTTTAGCTACAATGGCCAAAGGCCACTGGGGCCTTTGCCATAGCGCTGTGTCTGTCATGCATCCGTCCATGAGTGTGTGTGTGTCCAGTCTTTCAAATTTGTTCAGGGATTTTTGATACATTGAAAAACAAGGCTTGAATAGGTGTGGCTACTTTCCGAATGGTAATACCATATATGACTTTTCTCAGAATCTTTACTGATGCATATCAACCAAATTTCACTGGAATGATCCTTGAGTGACCCTTTATCAGTCTAAAAAAAAAAAAATATTGTAATCAGATGGAAAATATGTCTTTTATGGGCAGAGGTCATTTCTCTCGATTTTATATAGTGGAAACTTTGAAAATAATTTCATCAGAACTTAACTGATGATTACCGAACAAATTTCACTGCAATGACCCTTTTTCAAACTGCACAAAATTAATGTAATTTGATAAAAAAAAAATAAGTATTTCTAACAGGCAGATGTCAGTTTTCTATATATTTCAGCATGTGACTTATCATTCTTTTAGAAACTAGAAAGCCATGAATGGCTTGAGTCGCTCCACAGGCTTGAAATTCTTGTAAAAGCAATTAAATGTTTTGACTAGATTTTTAGATATTTGGGGTTCTACTGATGTTGAAAATGATTTTCAACATGTTGAGAATTGACCTCCACCCATAAAATGTACATTTTTCATCCAATCAAAATAATTTTTGATACACTGATAAAGGGTCACTCAAGTATCATTCCAGTGAAATTTAATTGATATCCAAAAATCAAATCTGAGAAAATGATTTTCAAAGTTTCCACTATAAAACATATAGAGAAATGACCTCTGCCCATTAAATGCATATTTTTTCATCCAATCAAAATAATTTTTGGTAAATTGATAAAGTGTTACTCAAGGATCATTCCAGTGAAATTTGGTTGATATCCATCAGTTACATTCTGAGAAAATGATTTTCAAAGTTTCCACTATATAACTTTAGAGAAATGACCTCAGCCCATAAAATACATATTTTTCATCTAATCACAATGAT
The DNA here is from genome assembly GCA_948146395.1 of Fragum whitleyi. NCBI lineage: Eukaryota > Metazoa > Mollusca > Bivalvia > Cardiida > Cardiidae > Fragum > Fragum whitleyi. Next base: position 17,607,453 of record OX411555.1, read on the forward strand.
TTTTTGTAAACTGATAAAGGGTCACTCAAGAATAATTCCAGTGAAATTTGGTTGATATCCATCAGTTAGATTAAGAGAAAATGATTTTCAAAGTTTCCACTATATAACATATAGAGAAATGACCTCCGCCCATAAAATACATATTTTTCATCGAATCACAATGATTTTTTGTAGACTGATAAATGGTCACTCAAGGATCATTCAAGTGAAATTTGGTTGATATCCATCAGTTAGATTAAGAGACAATGATTTTCAAAGTTTCCACTGTATAACATATAGAGAAATGACCTCCGCCCATAAAATGCATATTTTCCATCCGATCACAATGATTTTTTGGCGACTGATAAAGGGTCACCCAAGGATTATTCATGTAAAATTTAATTGGTATCCATTGATTAGAATCTGAGAAAACTCACTTTTTACCATATTTGGAAATAAGCCACGCCCATTAAATCCATGTTTTTCATTGGATCAAAATTTCTTGAACAACTTTGAAAGAGGGTCACCCAAGGATCATTCCTGTGAAGTTTGGTTGAAATCCATCCAGTAGTTTCTGAGGAGAAGATTTTTAAAGAAAAGTTTACGACCGGACGCACGCACGCACGCACGCACGGACGGACGGACGGACGGACGCACGACGGACACAACGCCATGACAATAGCTCCAGTGGCTTTCAGCCAGTGGAGCTAAAAAGAAAGGGGGCGGGTAGAACTAGTATTCTCATCTAATCAAATTAGTATATTCAGGCCTGTGGAGCAGTGGCTCTAGTGTTAGTTACTATACTGTTGCATGTTAATGCTAGTTATCAGTTTTAGTCTTGATATTTATTTTAACAATCATTAGCAAATCATTGTCTATCTTTATTCAAATTTATTGAAATGTAACTTGTTTTATTCAACTGTTTAAAGTTTTAGTCTTGATATTAATTTTGACAATTCTTTAGGTGACCATAGTCTATCTTTCTTCAAATACATTGGAATGTTATTTGTTTTATGCTGCAATTTAAAGTATATACATTTGTATTAAGCATGATTGAATTGGAATTAATCTCATGGCTCAACAAGTATGTTTTATCAAGCTCATTTTTGAAAATGTATAAACTAAAACTCGAATTAATGAAAGACTTTTGACTCCCTCTGTACTTTTATATTATTTTTGTGATATCATTTTATATGAAAAATTTAACATATTGTTCATTGAATTCACATGACTTATTCCAAGCTTAAACCAAACACTAGTCCTGCGTTTTATTTCTCATTTGTAAAGAAAATGTGAACTCATCGACCATTTTCTTTAACGACCACTTTTTGATGGTCCTGTAAGTGAATACTAAATTCAACTTTTACTTTATAGGCCAAAGTTTTGCTTCAACCCATTGAATGGCCTTGCTAGAGATCCATCAATAACAAACAAGCGAAATTGGTTATACATAGAATATTTATTTTGTGCAGTGTACATAATCATATATTATGCAAAATAAGTACAAAAGTTAATTGCAGTACTACAAAATCTTATTTTATATCAATAAATAATATATAAAGTCAATCTTGCTTGAGCGACAACGTCTATTAAGCAACCATTTTTATTAAGCGACTGTTTTCAAAATCCCCTTCTTTGAATATCTTGAAAGTAGGTATAGTTAGGCCAATAATTATTGAAAACAAATCCTATGTTGTTAAAACTCACTAGACTCGACTCAATGAGTTTTAACAACATAAGATTACTGAGAATTTCACAATATGCATATAAAATCAAAAATTTTGTTTCTAATTTGTAAACAAGACATGTGTTAAGCGGCCATTTTCTTTAACGACCGTTTTTTGGTGGTCCCATTTTACTATACACAAAGAAAAAAAGATTGCAACTCTTAAATTATGTAGCTATCATAGTACTTTCAATAAAGTCAGAATATGAACATGTACTGAACATTTTTGGGATATTCTTGGTTGCCTAGTATGTGAACTGATACCCCTTATCAATTATCTGACTCTATTTTGACAGATGTTGCAAAGATTTAAGGGGCTTTCCAAATTAATAGCATCAGGAAATTGACAATAAATTTGATCAAAAACATTCAAAATCACTTGCTCAGTGCTCCATTCATTCTTTGAAAACGACCAATTCAATCAAAAATGCTCAGAAATCAATCAAAATCATTCAAAATGATCAACATTTCAATCAATTCTATTAAATAATTGCATGATTTCATTGACTGGTGTTGAATTTTAAGAGACTGATTTGTCCATGATACACAAAATCAGAAAAGTATAAAGATTTCATTAAAGAGAGGTAAAATACTGCTAATTTCGTCCAATTATTGTCCAATTTTACGAAATAAGCTATTATGTTTTAACTCTTGAAAATCATAAAAAGCTTGCTCATTACACTCCATCAATTTCATTCCAAAATAATTGTCAACTCATTCAACTTGTCAATTAATTAAATGATGTTCCTTACTGCATAACCAATGTCCGGGCCCGAGGTTATGAAACTTTTCTCATGCTCAACTGAGAATTTTCTCAAATTTTAGATCGAGATAAATGTATGAAAATATAAGAAATTATTAATAAGTTGTTATTTATAACAACTTATTAATATTATCATTTATATTAATATATTAAAATGAGTATTAAAACAGAATTACAGCTTCAATCTCAAATAGAAATTTGAGAAGATTTTGAATTGAGAATGAGAAAAGTTTTATAACCTCAGCCCAGGTCCAGGGTATGAGGAGAATGGTGAAAGCCTTGATTAACCTTGTTGGTGGACATACTTGTACATGTTAATAACTAATTCTAGGTGTGTTCATTTAGATAAATGCAGCCTGATTGGCTGAAAAATTTCATCACCCAATGAAAACACTTTTGATTATGCAGCTGTTTACTAAGCTTCTGCAAAAAATAGTCCTATAAGAAATCTGTTTCTAAACTGACAAATATTTACATTTTTGCTTCAAGAAATTAAATTTTAAGACAAGGGATTTTTCGTTGATTTCATGGAGGCACGAAACTAAAAACTTAATCATACTGACATACAGTGTGATAAGGTTAATAGCTTCAGACCTCCATGAAATCAACAAATTTGTTGATTGCTCTTCCATTACAGACAATAATCAGCTTGAAGTCCCATCAAGGAAATTCAATGCAGCCATGAAAGTAAATTGTGTACAAATATTGAGGCATCTAAGAGTGCATACAAGGTTTTCTAGGATTTGACCCAGTGACCTATTTTTTTACCCCATTTGACCCATTTTCATGCTCAAGTGACCAGTCTATTAAGCAACCAATGTTATTATCCGACAGTTGTCGAAGTCCCCTTTATAGAATCAAAATATCTAGCATAGTAGATATTATTAGTCTGATTGAGACGGTTCTATTGAGTGTTTATAACAGAATTATTTAGAAAATCACAATAAAATATGTATTGAATCAAAATCATGTCTCTGATTTGTAAACAAAACTTGTACTCAGCGACCATCTCTTCAACGACCATTTTTTGGTAGTCCAGTAAGTGGTCACTTAATACAAGTTTTACTGTATTGTGAGAGCAGCTTACTCAAGCTGTATTTACAATGTTTAGGTCCGCTGGCAATGAAATACTTTGTTGGGGGAAAATAAACTTTCATCAGATCATTTTCTGGCATTAATATGGAAAATAGGATACAAGTTGTAAATTTCTGTATTTTCATCAAAATCAAATATCAACTAAATCCTTGTCATGCTGAATTAAAACCTTTGCAAGAAAGTATTAAAATCAAAGAGCCATTAACAAGATGTACTAATTGTGAGTCAATAATTATTTTTTTTAAAAAAATTCTTAAACTATTTGTGGTTTGAGAATGAAAGTCAGGTGGCATAGATTAAGATTAGACTGCACATGTGTGCAGGCTGATCTTTTTTTTTAGAAATATTCTTGCTTCAGCATGACAAGGGTTAACTTTTATTTATTGCACATCCCACCCATTTCGACACAAAGACCACAATTTCTGTTACTTCTAAAGACATAACAGTTACTACTATTATGCACAACACACACTTGCATTGTAAAAAATAAGTGTGAATTTTCATAATCTACAATTCATAGAATGTCCTTGGGATAATCAAATTACCAAAACTTCAGCTTTGATTTACAGTCTGTAGTCTCGATTATTTGAACATCTGCAAATATAATCTTATCTTATTTTTGAAGAGTGCCAGCTTTACTTTACAACATGAATGCCTTTTGTTCATGCCTAAAATAAAACTCCTGTCCCTATGCGTATTTAGAAAGAATCCATGACCTTAATGATGTTTATTTATTGCCCTGTGTTCAGAATGAAAACAATCGCAAAACATTTTGGAAATGATATTCTGCTTTCCATATGATTTGCAAACATCTATGCATCCTGATTGTAGGACTGGGTGTGCATCGCAAACTTTCAATATTTTGATATTAACAAATTCTTAATATGACTAGTCCAAACAAATTGGGAGGCAAATAATTAAGGTAGTGGACCCATAAAAGTTCCGCAACATTTTGGAACTCATGATCTTTCACAATGTTGACCAAGGCTTCCTAATGAAATCATTAGGAAACCTCGGTTAACACTGTCAAGTTCATTACTCCCTAAACGTTGCGGAACTTTTATGGGTCCACTGCCTTAAGAGTTAATTCCTCCCCTTATTTACAAATGGCAAGATCTGCATCAGGAAACACAATAAAGGAATATGTAAGGGAGTCCATAAGAACGGGTCCGCTCCCTTTTACTGGAATCATCAAGTTTGGAAAAGTTGAGTCGTCCACCATCATCAGAGGGACACCATTGAGTAAAACATTCCTGAAATAAATAATATATATAGGATATTTGTTTGTTTCAGTGTAAGATAGATTTCATTCTTACTATGCCTCCACTAAGGAAGTTAGGTGGTATATTGGAGTCACCATGTCCATCTGTCTATCCATATGTATGACTGTCTGTCCATCCGGATTTTAAAACAAGAGGACCATAAAGGTCCTATAATGCTCACCTGAGTAAGTCAACTCAAAACTTGTCAACCATGTAATAAATACAATAGATAGTCTAATGTTCATTTAGGGTGGATTTAATAGAAACAGACTTTAATTTCCTCCTACTGCAAATTGATTTTCTTTTTAATTGCAAACAAAGTTATTGATGAAATTGAATTCTTTTAACAAGTTTAGTAGACCTAAACCTTAAGAATATCCCTGCCAAGTTTGGTAGAGCTTCACTCAGAGAACATCCCTACCAATTTTTAGCTAAATAAGCCCAGTGGTTTAGGAAGAACAAATTTTGAAGAGCTTTACCCCAGGAACATCTCTGCCAAGTTTCAGCTTGATTGGCCTAGTGGTTTAGGAGGAGAAGAATTTTTTCTAAGATTTTCAGCCATTTTGGGGCATTTTTCAACCTTTACATTTCCATGGAAACCAGACTTTTTGATGAAATAGAATTGTTTTAACATCTTTTGAAGAGCTTCACCAAAGGAACATCTCTGCCAAGTTTCAGCTTGATTGGTCTAGTGGTTAAGGAGAAGAATTTTTAGCTCCAATGGCCGAAAGGCCAGCGGGCTATTGTCATGGCGGTGGTGTCTGTGTGTCCGTAAACTTTTACTTTAAAAATCTTCTCCTCATAAAGTACTGGATGGGTTTCAATCAAATTTCACAGGAATGTTCCTTGGGTGACCCTCTATCAGATATCTTCAAGAAATTCTAAACAGGTGAAAATCATGGTGGTAGTAGGCGTGGCTAATTTCCGTATATGGTAAAAGGTGGCTTTTCTCAGAAACTAATCGGTGGATATATACCAAACTTCACATGAATTATCCTTGAGGGAACCTCTATCAGTCTACAAAAAATTATTGTGATCAGATGAAAATTGTGTATTTTATGGGCAGAGGTCATTTCTCTATATAGTGGAAACTTTGAAAATCATTTTCTCAGAACCTAACTGATGGATATCTACCAAATATCACTGGAATGATTCTTTAGTGATCCTTTATCAGTCTACCAAAATTTATTGTGATCAGAGGAAAAATAAGTGTTTTATGGGCGGAGGTCATTTCTCTATATGTTACATGTATATAGTGAAAACTTTGAAAATCATTTTCTCAGAATCTTATAGTAGAAACTTTGAAAGTGATTTTCAACATCAGTAGAAACAAAAGTATCAAAAAATCTAGTCAAAACTTTGATTTGCTATCACAAGAATTTCTAGCCTGTGAGCAACTCAAGCCATTCATGTTTTTTTAGTTTGGTCAAGTTTTGCAGACAGGCAGATTAAATATTCAATAGGATTATATCACTCCTTGGACATAGGTCATATCATACAAAACTAACTTACTGAGATTTTATGTCTCCATCTTGAGGTGTAAATGTGTAGAGATGTTGAGTAGAATTAGACGGAACATTTGGAAATCCAACAGACACTGGGTGTCCGAGATTCATCACATAAAATACAATAGCGCCTTTATTATAACCAGATCTGAAAAAGGAAAGAAATCAAATAAGCAATGAATATGGTTGAAGAATGGATCATGAAGCTTAAATTATTTTGTCTTGACTTTGTTAGTATTTGAATTTACCCCCAATTGAAAACTTTTAAACAGTATTTCAGTAATTTTTTGGAAGCCTGAGTACCTACTCATGTATTCATTGTATTTCTTTCACCAGTGTTACAAAAAAAAACTTGAGCATACAGCTGCTCATCCCACTCGGGTTTTCAAAGATTCCGCCATTGTTAGGAGATAAATGTTGGAAAGGCCATTTGACCATGGATTCATGAATGATGGTAATGTGCTTTCAACTGCCCACCATTAATAAAGAATAATTTACAAAATTTACTCAAGAGTCACGCTCAATATCAGTAAAAAAATAATGATAAAAGCATATTGAAGGTTTAGTGCAAGACTGTACTAAGTGTATATACATTGTATATACACTTAGTACAGTCTTGCACTGAACCCTTGATATTCAAACTTGTGCCAATGAGCTTCACTATATTAGAGATAAAATTAACTAAACAAACCTTGCAGAATTTACACAATGTGAATACACACGCAGTGTGCCTTTACTACTGTGATCAACTCTCAACACCTTGTCACCAACGAGTATTTTATACATCAAGGTCACCCAATAATCCTGAAAATTACATAAAACAATGTGTGAGCTGGCAAGCAAATAACTAGAAAGCCATGAATGGCTTGAGTCGCTCCACAGGCTTGAAATTCTTGTAAAGCAATTAAAAGTTTAGACTAGATTTTTAGACATTTTGGGTTCTACTGATGTTTAAAATGATTTTCAAAGTTTCAACTATATAACATATAGAGAAATGAGCTCCCATAAAAGACATACTTTTCATCCAATCAAAATAATTTTTAGCTTTTTCTGAGGAGAAGATTTTTAAAGATAAAGTTTACGACCGAACGCACTGACACATGGATGGACGCACGACAGATTCAACGCCATGACAAAAGCCCCAGTGGCTTTCAGCCAGTGGAGCTGAAAAAATTTAATTAAGAATGATTAGTGGCCTACAATTAGACAAAATTTGGATGCTTTGCAAATAATATATGTGTTTTTAACAACTTGAACTATGCATCCAGATTTCTGTTTATGGCTTTCCTGCACAGTTCAGGGATTACATGTCCCTCTATGATTCTATACTTCAGAAAATATTGTGGAACAGGAAAAAGTTCTTGTTACAAGTAATTTTGCTATTTTTGATTTCTAAATTGCACCCACTTTTAATGCTATCTGATACATCTTTGAACTTTGGACCAGTCTAAAAAATTTAACATTGGGAAAGGGCTAAATGAAGACAAAAGGCCTTAGGTTTCAAAATGTAGTAAACCCTCTGATTGGATCATATGTTCTGGCCCCTGTTATATAATAATCAAATAGACTGGTGAGTGGTTAGACAAACACCAGTCTTCACAACTATGCAGTCTGATCAGTGCTTACAATTCCTGCCTTCTGTTTGAAGGTTCAAGTGGTCAGCGCAACACTATTGTAAGTGCCTGTAAATATACAGTGCAGTCGGCTTATCCTGCGCACTTAAGAAAGTCAAGTACAAAATTCGTGTAAAGATATTGCATGTACACAAGAAATCAATACACGACTGAACACGTTTACCATTTTTGCTATGTAAAGGACATTTTATCTGGAACAAAATGGCACTAAAATTACACAATTCAGTGATGAACAGAGGCACCGTCGTGTTTTATAGACGCAGTTTTCGTCGGCTAAACCCGCGCAGTGCAGGAAAAAACCTAACTTCAATGGCCGTAAATCTATGAATAAAAATGCAAAATGCTAAGACAAAAATGGGAATCTTTTTACTTTAAAATACTATAATAAACTTTTTTCTTTAGTTGATTGAATGATCAAATTTTTGAATTTGAAAAATATAGTGTTCTGATTTTACGTCTAGCGGCCATTTTCTTAGTTGACATGACGTCATATAGCTGCGCAGCATTAGACGACGCGCATGATTACCCGACATGAGTGTATAGGCACTTACAATAGTGTTGCGCTGACCCCTCAATTAGTGGTTTAAATGTCAAGATATAGTCAATTTGTTTGACAGACTATCTAAATTACATAGAATAACCATCAATCTTTTAAACGAAAGCAAGTTGTAAAGAGATACATACTGGGTTTGGATCTAAAGTTTCCCTATCAATGAGAGCATAGTGTCCTCCATAAAATGTTTGTCGTATAAGGACGTCGACACCCCATGCTGCAGAAATACCTAGCTTATCTAGCCACCTGTAGATGAAAGAAGTTTTGCATAGTATACACAGATAGTCAGATAAGATAGATTGGAGAGCACAAGTGTTAACCCTTTACTGTTTAATCCCTGCTTTTTACGTGCCTGTGATTTTATGATTGAGAAAACATTGTGAAAAAAGAAGAAATTGCTTCCGACAAGCAGTTTCTTCTTTTTCCACACTATTTTCTACCCTACTGAATGGTTATTTTTCAAATTAAATCCACTTTAAAATTTCGTCTGCAAAACCTTTGAATTTGGACAGGTCTAAAATTTTATAAAACAGGAAAGGGTTAGATAACACTTTTACAGTAATTATACCCTTGAAGATGACTGTTCCCTATTTTTTCTACATTTTAAGGGTTTACAATAGTAATAGGCAACAACTTAAAAAGACATGACACCCTTAAAAAGTCTACAACATAATAATAAAATCAATTATATGAACATATCAACCCATTTCATGCTGTTCACGAGATATTCCTGCTGGACAAAAAGCTTTGGCTGATTGAATAAACTAAATTTCGCCTGCCCAGACATGCAGCCCACACCATCTTCTGTCTACTTAATTATTGTGAGAAATCTCTAAGCCAAACTGGATGTCCAAAAATAGTTTAGATTGTTTAAAACAAATTTCAATTTCAGCAGATTTAGGTTGTAAGACTTTTTTATACGCCCATAAAAAGACACAACATATGTGATCACCCATTGTGTCTGGAATCCAGGCAGCATTCACTTCTTTGCCTTGAGTATAACTTGGTCACCTGATGTCCCATTGACTTGAAACTTAGCAGCTATGTTCCTATGACTATGGAGTTCAGTGCACAAGAACAGTAACTCTATCTGGCTTAATTTGTGTATATTGTGACAATTTTCCACCTTGTTTAAGATTTTGCACAGTCAAGTGACTATGGAAAACCCACTCACAAAATAGGGGAAATGGGATATGGAAATTGAATGACTCTGCAAGTATTAAGGCACTTACATGAAAGCAGCTACATATCTATCTGACAAGCCCTCAGCTCCTCCTCCCCATGCAGAACTTGTCTCCCCAATCCAGGTTGCTGCCTTAGAGCCAGATAACTGTGTAAGGTTGACTCCCATCTGAACTTCGTCATACAGTATATTCAAAACATCAGGGTTGGTGAAGTCATTCACAGTGGCAGTTCTACCATTTACATAGTACCTAGTAATATAGTCAATAAAGTGGAATCCATTTAATTGAAACCCTGATAAAAGCAATTCAATGCTTTATTGCATCAGGGCCCCAGATTATTAAACTTTTCTCAAGCTCAACTGAGAATTTTCTCAAATGCTAAATTTAAATAAATGTATGAAAATAAAAGATGATATTAATAAGTTGTTATTTATAACAACTTATTAATATTATCTTTTATGTAAATACATTTTATAAGTATTAAAACAGAATTACAGCTCTAATCTCAAATTGAAAAAAAATTGAATTGAGTATGAAAAAGTTTTATTACCTCTGGCCTTGCAATACATTTGTTTGAGCAAGATGAAATATCCAGCTAAATTAGAATTTTTAAGACATTATAATGAATATAATGAATGATTTTCGAAAATTTATAGAGAAAACATTTATCGTCAAAAGTACTCATTTAAGCCAATGCAAGTCAAGTTTTGTTTCCTCGTTTAAAATTCTTAAAGATTCTTATTTCTTATTTAGTGGCTTAAAATTCTCCTTCTCCCGAACACTTTACCTTAAGATAGTGGAACCATAATAGCTCTCAGCATTTCAGAACTCATGAACTTTCACAATGTTGGCCGAGGTTTCCTTCTGACAATCATTAGGAAACCTCGGTAAACACTGTTAAAGTTCATTACTTCCCAAACATTGCGGAACTTTTACGGGTCTACAACCTTAAAAATCTAATTATAACTCAAGAATCTTGCTTAATTGGAGACACCTCTGATTTTATTCAAAACTAAGAGCTACAATTCACCCTTTGCTGTTTAATCCCTGCTTTTTACGTGCCTGTGATTTTATGATCGAGAAAACATTGTGAAAAAGAAGAAATTGCTTCTGACAAGCAATTTCTTCTCTTTCCACACTATTTTCAACCCTACTGAATGGTTATTTTTCAAATTAAATCCACTTGAAATTTTCGTCTGCAAAACCTTTGAATTTGGACAGGTCCAAAATTTTGTAAAACAAGAAAGGGTTTAAGGAGTTTTTTAATTTCAATTTAAAATATTTCTTACTTTTTCCTGAAAACCTATGTTGTGAGTACTAATAGAAATCACCTCGATGACACCATACCCATGAGTACCCACAATTCCAGTGAGTAAACACAGTATAGAATTTTTATTGAGGAAAAAAAGGTTTTATGTATGCATTACCAAAATATTAATGAGTCTCTTTACTTAAAAGCTAATGTCAGTTCTTTGGGGATTCCTGAACATTTTAAATGTAAAATCTATGGCTTGGTGTGAAACAGTTGTAACTATCAATAAACATACAGGCATTTTCAACTGTTTCATGCTGCGCCATCGTAATGGTTTTTAAATAAGTATACTATTGCTTTCTAAATGCAAAATAAAAAAACTTTCCATTGTTTGATTAAAACTAGACAAGTCAAACGTTTCAAAGTCCACTAGTTAAATTGATACATGTCACTTACTGATGAAAAGTTGCCGCAGTAACCACATCCTTACCACCATTAGTCAGAAAACTGTCAATAAATAAGTTACAGGTTGTTAGAAAACTGTCAATGTAAGTAAAATAGTTATGCGTCATGTTTTTCATTTTCAATTTAAAATTTATTTTGTTGATTTGACTTATTCATTTTGTACCAATTATGAATTCAACAAATGTAACGTTTAGGCCCTATACTCAAAGTGTCATGATATACATGCGACCCATAAAGGTTCAAAATAAATGAAATATATAATTGTTAAAAAACAATCTATCTTTAGCACTGCTCAAACACAATGAAATATATTGTTAACCCTTGTCATGCTGAATAAATTTTGGCTAAAAATTTCCATCAAAATCAAAGGGCAAAAAGCCCTGAAATTACCAACTGTTGGTCAATTTTTATTTGAAAACTAAATTTATTGACAATTCTGGTTTAAAAGTGAGAAACAGGTGGTGTAGGATAACATCAGCCTGCACATACATGTGCAGGCTGATGTTGGTCTATAGCTCATGTCAAAGCAGAAATATTCCCGGTTCAGCATGACAAGGGTTAATTGATGAGATTGACAATATCATTGCTTGAGTATATGCCATATTGGAGACTTAATTCAGTTTTATTGCAATATTATTGTCAAAATGATAAGATTGACAATATCATTGCTTGAGTATGTGCCGTATTGAAGACTTAATTCAGTTTCATTGCAATATTATTGTAAACTATTCATAGAGTCTGGGAGACACTCTAAAGACAAGCCTGAATTTAATTGTTGATAATTAGTCCCTTTGTGGGACAAAAATTACAAGTCCCAATGACTTTTGTCAAATGTTAAAGAAAGTACATGTAGTTTAATAATACATATTAGACATGGCAAAGTTGTATTTCTTGCATGGAAAACTTCATATCAGACTTGTGAAATCAAGAAAATAGATTTCTATTGAAATAATGTGAAATCTTATCAACCTTATCAAAACTTTTCACCAGATGAAAAATAAAATAAAATAAAGAAAGAATTGAAGGCATGAATTAAAAGTTGAAAAGGCATGAAATTGTATTACTTTACTTGAGACATGAGACAGCATATTCAAATAGGATTAAAAATCTATTTATAAATATAAATATAAATTGGATTGGACAAATTTGTTTGTTTGAATAGGGTTTAACGCCATTTTCAACAATCTTTCAGTTATATGGTGGTGGCTGGAGCACCTAACAATGGATTCCTGGTATTTCTCACGCCAGTACCATCATTACATCCTTTCCAAGCCTTTTAGCTGCTATTCCACATAGGTCTAAGATTATCAACGTATTGATGGAAGACAAATAGTCAAGAAGAATGAGTGTAGTCGATGATCAAACCCAGGACCTCTAGATTGACAATCCCATGCACTACCAACTGCGCTATGGCGGCGGTATGGATTGGATAAAACAATATCAATTCAAAATAACACAAACAAGTAGCAATATGTTTGTAAAACACTTATGCCTTCTTAACAGCATTTTTATTAGAAGTTTAATCTTGACATTGACTGTTTTTGTCAGATGACCTTTGGCCTTGTCACTTGAAGTTAGGTCAAAATGTTAAGTTGCAGGTGAAGGTTTTGCAGATAAAATTTGAATATTCAAACAGGGGAGAAATTCTATTCTAAATCTAAATATTTTTTAGACAAAATGAGAAAATTATCAATATTATGCAAAAACTTAAAGAACTTTGGCTTTCATGTTTTCCTTCTATAAGTATTATATCAATACCTAACTTACACAAAAATGTATGCATCTCAAGTAAAAATAGTCAAATGATACAACAGGTCATGGTGCCTACCGTATTTCCCTAATTATAGCACCCTCCCAAATAATAGCACCCCTACTTTTTTTTTTCTTCGACCCACTTCAAATGCTAAAATTCTAAGAACTTGTTGAGACTTTTTTCCAAATTTGATGTGAATTTCCTCTAAACAATCATATGATTGTTTAGAGGAAATTTACCTCCAATTAAAGGGAAAAAGCGCCTTAAAGACATAAGACTAATAATTGTTTTCAATCAGAAAATGCAAACTAATTAAAAGCTCTCTGACCATGTTATGTATCACTCCCAGGAGCATTTATTAGGAGAAATACAGTATACCATATAAAGCTATAAATATCAACCTTTCTTATGCTGTTCTGGACATATTCCTGCTGTTCACTAAGCTTCAGGTAGAAAGGACAGACTGAGATCAGCCTGCACGGAAATGATGTCTGATCTTAGCCTATACTCCTACTTTCTACTTTAGAAATTGTTGGAAAAACCTGAGCCAATCTAGTTTATTTGAAATGTCTTCAAAATAATCATTTCCAGGGTTTAGCGCAAGACTGTACCAAGTGTATATACATTGTATATACACTCAGTACACCCTTGCACTAAACCCTCTATTTGTATTCAACAAAATATAAATTCAGCAAGACAAGGGTTAAAACTTGAGTCATATGAATCTTTGGGATGTCATGTCAAAAGTGAATACTTTTAATTATGATCAAGGTTGCAAATTGTCACAAAATACGCAGTTACACTTCTGGATGTCCCAAGTATGAAAATCCACAAAGGGAAATAACTAAAAATTAAGTTAGGTAGAGTTACTCTTCTTATACAATGCACTCCGTAATTTGGAGAGGAATATGACTGCCAAGTTTCAATTCAATCGGACATAAGGTGACAGAGTAATGTTGGGGACAAATAAGTTGACGCCAACTGCCCTCCTAACGCCAAGACACCACAGATGATCACATAATACTTCTTATCTTTCGACAGCCGTATGAAAAGGGATAGAGATCAGACTTACATTAAAAAAATTGACCTTTTGATATTTCTTTGGAACCCAATTCTAATTCTTTGAAGTAATTGAAAAACTTGATGTTAAAATTTTTGTTTGGAACCCAATTCTAATTCTTTAAAGTGCTTGAAAAACTTGATGTTAAAATTTTGTTGTATTCAGCCTGAAAGTTAATGAAAATAGTTTAACCCATGTCATGAACCTGGAATATTCCTGTTTTGACAGGAATATAGACAAAGATCAGCCTGCACCTATGTGCAGACTGATCTTAGTCAACACCACCTGTCTGTCCCATTTCAAGGCAGAGTTGTTTATGAATTTAATCTTCAAACAGAAAGATAATCTACACTCTTGGATTCTAGGGCTTTCAGTACTTTTATATGAGGGCAATTCTGAAAGAGGATTTTATTTCAGCATGACAAGGGTAAATGATAATAATTACATGTTCAAACAGCAAATGCAAAATGACTGATCACAAAAGCTAACAATGAGTTGTAATAAGCTAATAACTAAGCTTAAAGTTGTGTTAAATGGATAAAGATTCAAGCCATTGCTTAAGCCCTATAACAGCAAATATTTATACATTTATTCGTTAAAAAATAATGTTTAATTTCATATTTATCATGTTCACTAAATAAATGCAAATCTTGGAATAGAGCTTTCTGAAGAAGCCCTTAAAATTTTGTGTCATTATTTCCAATATCAACTTTGCTTATTACTACAACACTTAATGTATAATACATGTTTCTTTAATGCTTTCGGGTGGTTTATTGAGAAATTATGGTAGATTATCACTTTATAAACTCACTGCCTTGCCAGTGAAATTATCAACAACTTATACTCCCCTTTCGTTCATTTCACGCTGTATTACACCATCTCCTTTTGTCACTCAATTAAATGTAAATGTATGATTATATTCAGAATTTACAATGAACCATTACAGAAATAAGTTATAAATTAAATTTTGGTAGTTTTTCAAAACAAATAATTTCTGATACACAATCATAAAGCGTTTGTTTAGAGCAAATTTTCACAATGAAGGAAGCACAAAGGAAGAATTTTTAATGAGTACAGGTACAGATAACTGTAAATTGGTTTATATTAGCAAGAATTTTTTTCTCCTTATATTTGAGACTGATTTAATACACAGTTAGAAATGTCTTTTTTTTCCAGTACAATTTAGAAGAATCAGTCTTTTGCTAAAATATGAACTCGCCCAGACCTTTGTCAATTTGAAAGTTATAACAAGAGCTGTCGGAGGACAGCGAAGCTCGACTATTCCTAGTGCTGGATAGTAACAGCAAATCAATATCGACATTGGAAATTCAATAAAATGAAAGTCAAGAGAAAAGAATCTTTGTCTAGAGGCTGATATTATGGTCACAGAAGCATGTGCAGAGTTTCAAAGCAATAGCTTTGGTAGGAACAGAGATACAACTAACATAAAACAGTTGCACATAAAAACATAACCAAGATTTTTGAGGCCAAAAAGGGTTAAAATTCCACTAAATTAAATATCAGAGTAATGAATCTTTTTCTGTGGGCTAATATTATGGTCAAAGAAGCATGTGTAAAGTTTCTAAGCAAGAGCTATAGTAGAAATAGAGATATTACAGAAATACAACATTTGCACGTAAAAACTTAACCAAGAATTCCCAAGTCCAAAAAGGGTTAAAAATCCACTAAATTCTATACCAGAGAATTGAATCTTTATCAAGAGGCTGTTGTTATGATCATTAAAGCATGTGCAAAGTTTGAAAGCAATGGCTTTAATAGAATTAGAGATATAACTGATGTACAATATTTGCACATAAAAACTTAACCAAGAATTTCTGAGTCTGAAAAAAGTTAAATTCTACTTAATTCAATATCAGACTAATAAATCTTTGTCAGGAGGCTGATATAATGGCCACAGAAGCATGTGTAGAGTTTCCTAGCAAAAGCCTAGGTAAAAAAAGAGCTATAACTGATATACAACATTTGCACAAAAAAACTTAACCAAGATTTCTAAGTCCGAAAAGGGTTAAAATTCCAATAAATTCAATATCAGACTAATAAATCTTTGTCAAGCGGCTAATATTATGGCCACAGAAGCATGTGTAGAGTTTCCTAGCAAAAGCCTAGGTAAAAATAGAGCTATAACTGATATACAACATTTGCACGTAAAAACTTTACCAAGAAATTCTAAGTCCCAAAAGGGTTAAAATTCCACTAAATTCAACATCAGAGTATTGAATCTTTGTCAAGAGGTTGATATTATGGTCACAGAAGCATGTGCAAAATTTCAAAGCAATAGCTTAAGTAGAAATAGAGATATTACAGAAATACAACATTTGCATGTAAAAACTTAACCAAGATTTTCTAAGTCCGAAAAAGGGTTAAGATTTCACTAAATTCAATATCAGAGTAATGAATCTTTGTCTAGATGCTGATATTATGGTCACAGAAGCATGTGCAAAGTTTCAAAGCAATAGCTTTAATAGAAACAGAGATTTTAAACACTTGCACTTAAAACTTAACCAAAGCATTACGCCGACGCTGACGCCAACGCCCGGGTTACTGGAATAGCCCCCCCTAAAAATGAGCCAGTAATTTGAAAATTCTCCAATTTACTGTATGCAGACAAACACCTCCACAAGCCATGTTGGCACAGTTGTTTGTCTATAAATCAAAATCACACGAGTTAGATACCGATCATATTTATATTCACCTCTTAAAATATTTAATTGTATGTTCCTTGATTAGTCTTGAGACTGAAGGCCCTATGACAGTGGTGTTTCCATACTGTTTAAAAGACTTGAGTAATCTGCCTAACACGAGGTAATCTTGAGCAAGTTGATCAGCCTCAATTCGAATCCCAAAATTATGGTACAATGCATTAGGCTCTGAAATAATATATATACAAATATTCTTTGTATAAAGTTTCTTTTTTCAGATAAAGAAAGGCAAAGAAATTGAAATTACCAAAGATCATTCTTTGTGTGAAATCTGTTCTTTTGGAGTAGTACATTGACATATCAAATTAACACATAATTTCTGGCAACAAAATCAATTAACACATACATGTAATTTATATAACTAACATATTTGATTCCCTGGAGCAAGTTCAGTATAGATTCAGACAGAGTTTCCATAAGCCAAAGGCAATCCAATTTGTTTTACTGTTTACCATTATAAGCTTAAATTGATTGTATTTGAAACACGGGCTTTTCATCAATCTTTACTCCAAGATGATTTGTGGATTGATATGAAAAGAGCCGCATCATTTGAATTAAGAGAATTAGATTAACTTTAATTCATAATTAACAAGATGTGTTTGTGAAATACGAATGCCCCCGGAACAGCATTCTTTTTTAAAGTTGGACCTTGACAGATGACCTTGACCTTGTCACATGACCTTGACCTTGTCACATGACCTTGACTTTGGTGTACAGCTTTGTATGTCAAATACTTTTGGAGAAAAGGCAAAGGTTAAGTTTTCGGGTTAAGTTTTTGGACAGACGGACGGACAGACAGACGGACATGAGTAAAACAATATGCCCCCCATCTCTCGATACGGGGGCATAAAAATTTTGATGGCTCAGCACAAAATTGTTGTAACTGCCTATAAATATATAGGCAGTTACAACACTGTTTTGTGCTGAGCCATTTACTCTGATTTGTCATCATACATGTATCCCCATTGTTACCCTAAAATTTTGGATACCGGAAAGCCAGACAATTGATGTTCTAGGAGAGTTGATTTTAAGTCACAGGAGGAGTATTTTGATCTGGGTATACAAAATTTTTTAGACCTGTCAGAATACTTTTGGTCAAGCCTAATGAAAACAGAAAAAACAGAGGCATTTCGGACATGGCCCTCCCCTGCCATCAAAGCTTGATAGGAAACTGAAGCCTAATTAAAGGGCAATAACTCCAAAATTATGCAAGCAAGAGTTGTACTGCACTTCTCCTCCATGAGATCTGTTCACCTTTAAAGTTTCAAGCTCATAGCTTTTATACTTTAGGAGATATGCTCCAGACAAGTTTAATGACGGAATGACGGACAGAGACCATTACTATATCCCCTTACCGATCCACGGGGGATAAAAAGATTTAGAGCTGAATGGAGTAACTTTATATTTGCACAATAATACCAAAGTTTTTCCACTTCAATATGACATGCAGGCTGTTTAGAACAAGTTGTTTAAGAAATTTTAATGCAATGGCTTGAATCTTTTCAGGGTTTTGTGCACAAATCATTTTCAATCACCTGCTAAAATAGGCAATTCTCTGTACAGAATCCATTTGCACTATGGAAGGACCCAAACAGACACAGGGGTGGCAGGATGGATATTGGTTCATCAAGGCCAAGAGTTTGTAATTGTCCTTGACAAGCTGTACTGGGGATATGTAGGTCTTGCCATAGAATACTGTATAATCATCAGGCTCTATTTAAGATAGATTAGTGATCATGAATGCTTCTTGTTCATTATTTTTCACTTGCAATTCAATATTCTCTAACTATTCATCAATGCCAAGAGTTTGTAATTTGTACTGGGGATTATAGGTCTTACCATAAAATACTGTATAATCATCAGGCTCTATTTAAAATAAATTAATACTCATGAATGCTTCTTGTTATATCTTTTTCAGTTGCAATTCAATAACCTCTGACAGATTATAAATTGCAAGAGTTTATGATTGTAAGTGATCAGTTGTACTGGGGATATGTAGGTCTTGTCATAGAATACTGTATAATCATCTGGCTCTTTTTAAGAAAAAAAATTTTGATGGCTCTGTGCAAAACAGTTATAACTGCCTATATGTTTATTGGCAGTTAAAGCTGTTTCACACTTAAGGTGGCAGTGGACTCTTTAAACCGGAAGCGGGGTTTCGTTTATTTTACGGCTCTTTCTGTGGGTTGTTTAAAAAGACCGGTTTCGTAAGGTTCTGCTTATGGATACAACGTAGAATAATGATGGTAAAATTTCATAACAAAGCTTCTTTTCAATATTTGATATCAATTGATTGACTGGATCATTAAATTTAACAATAAAAATGCGTTACAAGCGTCATTCAAACAGGAGAGGTTACTATAAAATAACGAAAAACTTTCTTATTTGCATGGAAAGGTATGCTGGATTTTTTACCAAATAAAGGAAAAATATGGGGTTTAAACATATCGGCAAACAAGAAAAATTCATTTCTTCCAAAAATTGATTTTTGTGGCATTTTTACCCTGTAAAATTACAAAAATTAGTGCATTTTTAACTTTTGAAGGCAAATTGTACAAATGCAATTGATCAAAGAGAAATTTTCTTGGCCACAGCCATTAAGTACATGTATAAGGTCTATCAAAATGTATTTATTTTATAGCTATAAGCTAGTACTTAGTTTATACTAGACTTAAAACGAATATAAACGTTTTACTGAAAAAAGGCCAATACCACTCAAGGGCAGATAACTCTAGCATGAAAACGAGCATGGAAAGGTCCCTTCAAATTTTAATATAATGACTAGACAATGTTAATCTGCAACATAAGTGAACAAGCAAAAAATTCATTGGGTGGAAAACTAGAAAGCCATGAATGGCTTGAGTCGCTCCACAGGCTTGAAATTCTTGTAAAATCAAATAAATGTTTTGACTAGACTTTTAGATATTTGGGGTGCTACCCAAATGTTGAAAATGATTTTCAAAGATTCAACTATATAACAGATAGAGAAATGACCTCTGCTATTAAAAGACATATTTTTCATCAAATCAAAATAATTTTTTGCTGCACGATAATGGGTCACCCAAAGATCACACCAAAAATGTTTGATTGATATCCATAAGTTACATTCTGAGAAAATGTTTTTCAAAGTTTCCACTATTTAACATATTGAGAATTGACCTCCACCCATAAAATGTATACTTTTCATCCAATCAAAATATTTTTTGGTACACTGATAAAGGGTCACTCAAGGATCATTCCAGTGAAATTTAGTTGATATCCACATATCAGATTCTGAGAAAATGATTTTCAAATTTTCCACTATATAACATATGGAGAAATGACCTCTGTCCATAAAATGCATATTTTTCATCCAATCACAATGATTTTTTGTAGACTGATAAAGGCTCACTCAAGGATCATTCCAGTGAAATTTGGTTGATATCCATCAGTTACATCCTGAGAAAATGATTTTCAAAGTTTCCACTATATAACATATAGAGAAATGACCTCCGCCCATAAAATGCATATTTTCCATCCGATCACAATGATTTTTTGTAGACTGATGAAGGGTCACACAAGGATCATTCATGTAAAATTTAATTGGTATCCATTGATTAGAATCTGAGAAAACTCACTTTTTACCATATTTGGAAATTAGCCACGCCCATTAAATCCATGTTTTTCATTGGATCAAAATTTCTTGAACAACTTTGAAAGAGGGTCACCCAAGGATCATTCCTGTGAAGTTTGGTTGAAATCCATCCAGTAGTTTCTGAGGAGAAGATTTTTAAAGAAAAGTTTACGACCGGACGCACGCACGGACGGACGGACGGACGGACGCACGACGGACACAACGCCATGACAATAGCCCCAGTGGCTTTCAGCCAGTGGAGCTAAAAATGACGCCATGTGTCCATTGCTACCTTAAGCCATCAAGTTATCAAATATCATTTACGCAAAATCTGTGAAATTTAGATTCATTCTGTGGCATTAATTCTAAATGATCACTTTGGTCTGCAAAATAAAGTAATCTTCATAAGCATCATGATATTAACAGGCCTTTAAATAACATGACATGTTTCAGAGTCATTTAATAAGTAAGTCGACTGATCTCTACCCCTTTTTTGCATCAGATGACAAGGTCTGAAGATGACCTAAAACATCCAAAGAACTCATTAGTAATTTAAATAAATAAGGCTAATTGTCATGCAGTAACTGATTGACATAAATGGTCAATTATTCGTAAACCTGTTAAAGAAAGCGATTCTCTCCACTGCAGACAACTGACAAACAGACGGACCAAGAATGTGCAAGTCAGATTTAGATGGAAACTTCTTGATGAGGGATCTAAGATGGTGGAAATCCTTGGCTAGCTGTGCTGGGGGAATGTACACCTTCCCAGTAAATAGCAATGTGTCATCAGGCTCTGTTAAAATTTATTAAAGATGATATACAATACTCTGGGATATTCTTGTGTCTTCTTATTTTTTGTGATTTTTATCCAAAAAGTAGTCGTTTAAATTTTGGTGAGTCTTATTTTTGTCTTCTTAGGTGGGAAAAAACAAGATGAAGTTCTCTTGGATGTTCAAGCAGTAATTTCAGGAAACTATAACAGCATCATTTATTTCTAGGCCAACATTATGTTCTCTTGAACACCAATTCAAGTGACATGTGGCATGTTAATCCAGGGGTGTAGAAATACGACTTTTCCATTGACAAGTAGAGGTTAAATTCCTACTTGTCCAGGATTAAAATGAACTTGCCCACAAAAAATGAATTTATAAATGTTGAGAAAAAACATTGTTTCAAATGAAGAAAATGCTGGGACTTTTGCAAAAGTAGTGGTTTAAATTTTGGTGTGTCTTATTTTTGTCACCTAGCTCAGAAATCCTTGGCTAGCTGTGCAATAGCAATGTGTCATTAGGCTCTGTTAAAATTGATTTGAAGAATTAATTGGCTTGCATTTCATACAAAGCTAGTATACCAACCTTTGGGATATTGTTTGCACTTTTTATCAAAAAGGTAGTAGTTAAAGTTTTGGTGTGTCTTTTTTCTGTCACCTTAGGTGACAAAAAACAAGACGCATCAAAATAAAATTTGATTTACAAGTCAGTCATTTTTGATTGATTGAATGGAGTTTAACGCCACTTTAAACACTTTGAGTCATAATGACATTTTTGAAGATTTGATTCACCCAGGGAAGTTCTATTCAATGTTCAAGCAGTAATTTAAGGAAACCTATTGCATCATTTATTTCTAGGCCAACATATGTTCTCTTGAACACAAATTGATATGTGGGATGTTAATCCAATCTCAAACTGGCAGAGGCATGTAAAAATTTCACACAATTTTATAACAAAATTATTATTGTATTTATATCCATATCAGTAATATTTGTCTTAAACTTCAATTTTATATTAGAAAATATTTGTCGCAAAATATAAATATCCATTACGGAGTGACTAATCTTTATTCTTTTTACCAGTAAACAATAAAATGCCAAAAACACCAAAAATATTAGAATAAATGAAAACAAAAATGAAAATATAATTATAATAAAACCCAGCATGCAAAATCAACTCCCAGATCACAAGGGATTTAAAATTGACCTGGTAAAGAAAGCAATTCCTCCAACTGCCTGCATCTCACAAACTGATGGGCCAAGTATTTGTGAGTCTGATTTAATTGAAAGCTTTTTGATGAGTGATTGAAGATGTCGAAAATCTTTCACTAACTGCGCCGGAGGGATCCTCACTTTCCCAATAAATAATGACGTGTCCTCAGGTTCTAAGAAAATTTAAGTTTGTTATCATCAGGGTTGAAGATTATTAAACTTTTTTTGTCCTCAACTGAGAATTTTCTCAAGTTTCAACTAGTGATAAAAGCCATTCAATTGTAATACCAATATAAATGAATGAACATAAAAGATAACATCAATAAGTTATGTTCATTTATTTAAATTCTAAACTTGAGAAAATTCTCTGTTGAGTATGAAAAAAGTTTTACAACCTTTGTTACATGTTGAATAATGAAGTGTAGTCAGCTTCTGAGAAAAATAAAATTTTGTTCTCCTCAGGGCTTGATGTTATAAAACTTTGTGCTCAACTGAGAATTTTCTCAAATTTAGAATTGGAATTAAATGCATGAACTTGAAAGATAATATTAATTAGTTGTTATTTGTAACAACTTATTAATATTAAATGTATCTTTTATTTTTATTCAATGACTTAAAGCTTCAATCTCAAATTGAAATTAGAGAAAATCCTCAGTTAAGCATGAAAAAAGTTTAATAACCTCAGGCCAAGACGTCAAGATATGAAGGAAAGATAAATCAATTAATGTGCAATTTATAAGGTACATTTGATGTAAAATAAATATCTATTTCCTACTATTGAAAACTTTATCATAAATATGAATTGCAAAAAATAATATTTTGTATTTATACATGTACAAATAAAATCTGCAACTTTCCCAAAGAAACCATGGATAAAATCCTTGGAAAATTTCTAATGACAACAAGAGCCATGTGGGACATGGCCATCCTCGCCGTGAAAGCTTGATTGTAAACTGAAGCCTAATAGATTAAGGATTCTTTTGTACTTTAAGAGATATGCCCCCTACAAAATCTAAGTCTTTAAAATAACAAAGGGCATTAACTCAAAAGTTATGCAAGCAAGAGGTGTAGTGCTTGTGCATCACTTCTCCTCTATGAGATCTATCCACTTATAAAGTTTCAAGTTGATAGCTTTCATACTTTAGGAGATATGCTCCAGACAAGTTTAGTGATGGAATGACAGAACATCATAATGACAGACAGAGACCATTTCTATATCCTCTTCGACGAAAAGGCAGAGGATAAACAAGATGTGTTTGTGAAACACGAATGCCCCCGTAACAGTGATCTCTCGATAAGGCAAAGGTTAAGTTTTCGGTTAAGTTTTCGGACAGAGGGACAGACGGACGGACGGATGGACAGACAGACGGACATGAGTAAAACAATATGCCCCCGATCTCTCGATACGGGGGCATAAAAATGAAAGTTGGCAGAGCCAGGATTCAAAATCACTATCCCAAAATTGACAGCCCATTAAGTTTCTGACTGAGGTAATCAGGCTTGGCTGTATTGGCACTCAAGGCAATACATGTATTTGCTAAAACTATTTTTAAAAAACATCTATTTTCACATGGAAAATGTAAGTAAATCTTAACCCTTGTCATGCTGAATAAATTTTAGCTAAAAACCTTCATCAAAATCAAAGGACAAAAAGCACCGAAAGTACCAACCGTGGGTAAATTTTTATTTGAAAAACTAAATCTATTGACAATTTTGGTTTTGAAAGTGAGAAACAGGTGGTGTATATTAACATCAGACTGCACATATGTGCAGGCTGATGTTGGTCTATAGCTCCTGCCAAAGCAGCAATATTCCGGGTTCAGCATGACTTGGGTTAATATGTTTTCTCGAGAGGCAGAGTATAGTGATGTAGGAAGAAAATTAATTTGTGGATAGAGGTCCAAATAAGAGGGGGTCACTGTAAAACAATCTTAAATTTTTACTTCTCATTGAAACCCAATGTAGTGGGTACTCAATTCAATAGACTCATCTGGAAAATTCCAATGGGTACCTACAATATAGGATTTGCACAAGTATAGTTGAAGTAATCAAATTTGAAATCCTAAAAAACCCTCTAACAGTAGCTCTGGTGACAATCTTAATGAGTTTCAAAGTTCAATATTCTTCCTGTCAAGTATGCTATGGCCATATGCACTTAATCTTTATCACAGGATATAGTATTTAACTCCTATTTTGTTTTTGTATCAGTGCAAAATTGTAAACATTGTTGCAATACTTTCTTAAGCTTAACTTAGTTGATAACTATGTGTTTACCAAAATCCCAAGGGTCAAGAATCTTGACATACATTTAAGGATGACAAAATAGTGCAAACTGTTTGCAAATCATACTCACTTTGCATGTAAGTAAACATGCAAAGTTGAGTATAATTTGCAAAACAGTTTGCACTATTTTGTCATCCTAAACGCAAGGCTGGTCACAAGCAGTATTTTCCCCAAGTATTTTCAAGTACAAACTCATACCAGGATTTAACAAGAGCACCGCCAAAGGGTGCAACACTGGGCTGCAGGTGCTGGATAGTTCAAAAGTCGAAGTCGAAAAAGGGGCATAACTCTTACAAATAAGCTTTCAGAATTACCCCCTTAATTGGCTGGATAGCTCTTGGATAGTGAACACACATGCCAAGTTTCAGGAAGATACCTCCAATAATAAAAGAGATATGACCAAGGTTAAAGTTTCTCATACCAATATCAACGCCTAAGCCAACAACAACACCAATGGCACCAAGGTGATCATATTACCTAATTTTTTTCTGAAAACAGCCTAACTAAAATGGGGCTGTATTGGAAAGAAATCATAGTTAAACCCGTCTCCAGCTGATGACAGTTGTTTTCTCTTTTCCCAAAAAAACTTTTACAAACAGAATGGATTAAGATCAGCCTGCACAAAATGTGCAGTCTAATCTTAGCCTAAACTGCCTGCTCTTTACTTAAAAATCATGGAAAATCTTACAGCCAGACTGTCCCAAAAATTCACAATTTGATTTAAACAAAATTTGAATTCACCTGAATAAGGGATAGGTTTGAATTACATGTACCAATACAAAAATCTCAACTGACTCACCATTTCCTAATTCCCAGCCAGCCATCTTATAGCCGCGAGATACTGTGTAATTCATTAGTTTTTCAGCATTTCTAGAGTCCCAGTCATCTCCTTTCCGTAACAAAACATTCAGGTCAAATATCAAGTCAAAGCCAACATCAGAAACAAACTTGTGCAACTCATCATAGATCTCAGCTGCAAAATAAAACATCTGGTACATGTAGGGTTTAGCGCAAAGATTGTACTAAGTGTATATACATTTTTATATACACTAAGTACAGTCTTGCACTGAACCCTCGCCTATAAGCTTTGCCCCTTTTCCCGAAAGTTTTTAAAAACTCTACCATTTTAAGATTGGTATTTTTCCCCAAAAAAAGTGGTAAAAATCAATCCATGTTTAAATACACATTTAAGTCTCAAATTCCTCTTTGCCATAAAGTTTTCGATGTTTATTTCTACTCATTCATAGTAGCACTAAATGAAGATAATGTCATTTATCTTTAAATCCAGCACTGAAGAAATGTCTGGAAATGCAAATCTTTATCCTTTGTTTATGATGAAACTGGTGTCAAAATTAAACTTGTGAGGGATATCAATGAATTTTTGTTTGAATTGGGTTTAACGCCACTATAAACTAGAAAGCCATGAATGGCTTGTGTCGCTCCACAGGCTTGAATTTCTTGTAATAGCAAATCTAAGTTTTGACTAGATTTTTAGATATTTTGGCTTCTACTGATGTTCATGAAATGATTTTCAAAGTTTCCAATATTATAACGTATAGAGAAATGACCTCCGCCCATAAAAGACATATTTTTCTTCAAGTCACAATAATTTTTGGCTGAATGATAATGGATCACGCAAGGATCAAACTAATGAAGTTTGATTGATATCCTTCAGTTACATTCTGAGAAAATGATTTTCAAAGTTTCCACTATATAACATATAGAGAAATGACCTCCGCCCAAAAAATACATGTTTTTCATCCGATCACAATAAATTTTAATAGACTGATAAAGGGTCATCCAAGGATCATTCATGTAAAATTTGGTTGATATCTATCAGTTAGATTCTGAGAAAATGATTTTCAAAGTTTCCACAATATAACATATAGAGAAATGACCTCCGCCCATAAAATACATATTTTTCATCTGATCACAATAATTTTTTGTAGACTGATAAAGGGTCACCCAAGAATCATTCATGTAAAATTTGGTTGATATCTATAGGTTAGATTCTGAGAACATGATTTGCAAAGTTTCCACTATATAACATATAGAGAAATGACCTCCGCCCATAAAATACATATTTTTCATCCGATCACAATAATTTTTGGTAGACTGATAAAGGGTCACCCAAGGATTATTCATGTAAAATTTAATTGGTATCCATCTATTAGAACCTGAGAAATATCACTTTTTACCATATTTGGAAATTAGCCACGCCCATTAAATCCATGTTTTTCATTGGATCAAAATTTCTTGAACAACTTTGAAAGAAGGTCACCCAAGGATCATTCCTGTGAAGTTTGGTTGAAATCCATCCAGTAGTTTCTGAGGAGAAGATTTTTAAAGAAAAAGTTTACGACCTGACGCACGGACGGACGGACGCACGACGGACACAACGCCATGACAATAGCCCCAGTGGCTTTCAGCCAGTGGAGCTAAAAATCTTTCAGTTATATCGCAGAGGCTGGTGCACCAAACTTGATTCCTGGTATTTCTCACATCAGAACTACTATTACAACCATTCCTAGCCCTCAGCTGCTATTCCACATATATCTGTGATAAATCAACCCATTTGAGGGAGACAATTTGTCTGAAAGGGTGAGTGCAATCTGTCAGGGATCGAACCAGTCACCTTGTGATTGGGAGGCTGATGCGCTACCAATCGCCCTATGAAGATATAAGATGCAAAAAAGTTAATATCACCAGGGCAAATACAGGGGTTAGTGCAAAATTATTGTAAATGCATACTGTACAAGTTCTAATAGTGCACCATGCTCTAATATAACCCCATCCCCTTCCACAGAGGTCAAAATCAACTATTATTTTAATGATTTTTGGAAAACTTATCGCCTCTATTAAGCCCTAGCACACATCAAATCAAAGTCATGATGATTTAAACGGATGGTAAATGTAACTTTTCCCTACCAAATGTTGAGCTTTTGTGTTACAATTCAATGCTTAACTTTATGATTTGTTTAAGTTTTTATTTTATTCATGAATGTACTGTACTGTACCCTAAAATATTCAAAATGCCTGTAAACCTCACTCCTATACTCTGGTAAATCATGTATATTAATACATCACCTTTGGTTTGGCCTCCACTTAGAGGTTGTAGTAAATACATGTACCAGATATTTACAGTTGTTAAGATGTGGAAAATGATCAAAAATGCAACTGCATTTTTAGCCATTCTTCCCCATTTTCATAAATGTAACCTCTAATAAACCCCTTACCCCTCATAATAGAAACATGATGGTTCAAATGAACCCCCGGAGTTGTATTACAGCTTTAACGGTATATCAAAATAGGCATTTTTCTTTAATGCTTTTCGGTGGTTTATCGAGAAATAACGGTAGATTATCACTTGATATTTGAAATTATCAAAAACTTATACCCTGCTTTTGTGCATTTCGTCCTATCTGACGTCATCTATGCGTGGCGAAATATGTGACGTCACAATGAACGTTGCATAGCAATCACGTGCAAAATGACACCCTTTATGAAAATATGTGTTAGAAATTTCACATTTTGTCTCATTTTTGCATTAAAGAAATAGAATAATCGTTTGTTTTTCGAGTAAGATCGATTAATATTTCATTTTGTGAAAAACAAAAGCTATATTTTCACTTGTGGCTCCGCCACTCGTGAAAATATAGCTTTTGTTGTTCACTCAATGAAATATAAATCGATCTTACACTGAAACAAATGATTATCCCCTATGTAATAGTTTTGCACTGATCCATGAAACTCACCTGACATTGTAAAGTTGGTGTGATCATGACTGTAGAGTCCAATATCTCTCTTTGATCTTGACATGACTTCTGGCCTATATGACCTTGCATCATCTCTTTGATAGTTCGGATAAAACTTTCTTTGAATGTCTGTAGAATTTGCACGATCTAAGTATGCTTCCAGATCTTTCTCTAATCCCGAGCCATCGTCAAATATCAAAAAGTCGGCATCTGTTCCACCCACTCTAAGGTAGCTAAGTGCAAGGGCTGATGCTAATGTTTTCACTTTAGTTGACCTGTAAGCCATAACATTTGAAACAAATTAACCCTTGTTATTCTGAACCAGGAAAATTCCTGCTGCGGCAGGAGTTATAGACAAAATTCAGTCTGAACATGTATGGAGAACTTTGGATCCTAGTCTATACCAAATTAATTTTGTTCTTTTTAAATTAGTAAAGTACATGTATAGATTATTCATTTTCAAAATAAACACTGACTTATAACAAAAGTGTTCAGTACATTTTAGTTTTAGTACTTTGAGTTACATTAATTTTTAATTTATCAGGTATATAAAGGACACAATTCAAGTTCTAATACATTAATTATTTGCAGCAATATCAAGATTCAATTCTAACAATTAAAGGGCCAAAATGACCCTCCTGACAAAAAATTTTAGGGGTCAAATTATTTTCAGAAATTTTGGGGTCAGACATGAGCCCTACCATAGTTAGTAAAAGTCATAATTATAATTGGATTGATTCATAAAGCTTTGCACCGACAGCTGGCCATTGCATCACACACAAAAACTTGATCAACAGTGAAAATATGGGACATAAAATCCTTTTTTTTATTTAGAAAAACTTCATCGTGACAAAGTTGAAATCTTGAAAAATAAAAAAAAAGAGTGTTTCGATCTTTGGAGAATCATCTCTTAACTCAGCTGTGTTCAGAGAAAAACGGAGGTATTGTGATAACCTTGGCATCTTTGGTGTTGGCATTAGTGTTGTTGGTGTGACAAACTTTAACCTTCATCATATCTATGTTATTATTGAAGAAATCTGATTAAACTTCTTGCAGGGGTGTGGAATTCCCATGCCCTACTTGTCCTTTACAGGCTTTTCCACTTACAGACAAGTACATTTTTCTAAACCACTTGTCTGTGGACAAGTAAATTAAGGGCAAATCTTGGAATGGTAAAAAAAAATAGATAGAAAAAGAATAGTAATCCTTATGTTACAATCAAAGGGTTTTAAGTTATTTTTTTTTCAAATATTTAAATTTGGAAACCAAAATGCTCCCTCCATCTGTATTGTATATCATCAAAACCACAAATAATAGCTTTGAAATAATAAAATAGATATACTAAAGTAAAACTGCATCATTTGTATAACACTTTTAACACAATATAATTTACCTTACTTAATTACTACTATAGACTATTTATTGGGGCCAAGTTGACCGAGCTGAGTTATTCAATGGGCCGAGTTGACTGGTAACCCTCTAGAATACCTTCAACTTTGAAAAAAATCAAGAAAATGAAAAAGTGAAAGTACACACTTTCTTTTGGGATTCAGAATACATATTTTCAATAGAAGAATAGGACATGACAAAGAAGTGGACGCCGCTGTGACACCGGACACTATACACTATAGGTGTAATACACCCGATCTTTTGACAGGTGTATAAAAAGTAAGGAAAACAGACCAAATTCAATGTTTTGTTGATTGATTGAATGTAGTTTAACGCCGCTTTCAACATTTTTCAATTATATCGCAGCGGCTGATAATGGTTTCCTGGTACTTCTCTCACCAGTTCAACCACCACATCTGTTCCTAGCCTCCAGCTGCTATCTCACATAGGTCAATGATTATCAACCCATTGGTCGAAAGAATTAGTCAGAAAGAATTAGTGCTGCCAGCGGGAATCAAACCCGGGACCTCTAGTTTGACAGTCGGAGGGCCTACCGCTATGTCTGTGGCTGTTTTAACTAATAGTCAAAACTGATATGGGCTGTTTTGACCATAGGTGGCGGTATCATAACATTTTTTACAAAAATTTATAAATTCAATTATTTAATAATTATTTTTTTAATAAATTTTATAATTTCTTTGATACTGCCACCTGTGGTTTTTACTTTATTAAGCCAAATTTGACCCTGGTTTGATCACCTTGG
This sequence comes from Fragum whitleyi, assembly GCA_948146395.1. Taxonomy (NCBI): domain Eukaryota; kingdom Metazoa; phylum Mollusca; class Bivalvia; order Cardiida; family Cardiidae; genus Fragum; species Fragum whitleyi. Next base: position 17,638,190 of record OX411555.1, read on the forward strand.
TTGGAATGTTTCCCAATGATGCCTTATAACACCAGAATCTATTGCCACACTAATGAATCTGTCACTGATTGTTCTTGTTATTCTTCTTGTGTCAACTTTAACAGATGTCAATTCAATACTTGACGTAAATACAAAGCTGATTACACAAACTGCACAAAGAATCAGAATTTTTAGATCCATTTTCACTAGTACTTCCTTGTGTCCAGTGTAAAAGCAAAAACAGCTGAAACCCTACACAGATTTCAGTGCGGTCTTTTGTGTGTTCATTTTTATTTTACTTTTTTTCAATTTGAAGAAGAATAGGTTAAAAGAGGACGATCGCTAAGAAAAATCACGAAATTAATTTTTCTTCCAATTTAGTCGCCACTTGCGCCCGAAGTGGGTTGGGGACGAGTAAGCTAATTGGTTTTCCCAGCATGCAATACAAAAATATTAATTGCACTTCCTGTCTTTAATTGATACTATTTCATAAATAAGACCACCAAAACAAATGTTCTGCTATAAATTTTCCATAAGATATAGACAGGTAATATTGTTTTGCACAATATGGAATAACAACAAATCTTCACCATGCATGCACAATGCAAGTGTTTGGTTCAACGAGAACAAAGGCCTCTGTAAAAGGGTGGGTGGGGTAATGTAAATAAAACATTTCTATCTGAAGCACCCTCCAAATACATATGATATTACTTTATTTTCATTCTATTTATCAAATGATATTATTTTATTGAAACATTTACACTTTGCTTTGCCTATTTATACTTTTGCCCTGAGTCTGTATACTAGCTGCCCTATCGATTTAGCCCTCTTTTTGAAGAAGAGGGCACTGTACTCTGGGAACCAAGCTACAGGGGGTATTTAAGATCAATGTTATACCTGCAGCCACACCCATTGAGTGCGGCGATTCTAGGACAAAATCCCCTCCGGACAAAATCCCCTCAACTAGTGTTGTAACGATTATCGGAAATAATCGATTAATCGTCGCTGAAGTCCGAGATCGGCGACAATCGATTCTTGCTTCGAAAAATCGATGTCGTTACTTGTTTTCCTTTCCGGTAGTTTTCATCTGTTGTGTTTATTGAAAATAAAGGGACATCACTCTTAAACTCAAATTGAAAATGGCAGACGATGGAAATAGTGCTTCTTTGTCGGATATTTTTCAATATCAAGTCATGGCGAGTGACCGTCAGACAGGGCCGAGACGAAAACCCTGGGTCGGGTAAATTTTACCAGATTGTCAGTCCGAATGTCCGTCAGTATTTTCTGGACAAAATGCTTTTTAAAATGAAAATCTATTCTGATGTTTACGAAAACACTAAAAAGTTCAACTTTCTCACGAAAACCAAACATCAATCTTAAGATTGACAATCGGTTAACAGATTTTCTACGACTTTCGGCACCGCTAGAAAAAGCAGATTCTATTTTACAAATCGCATCAATAAGGAGGCCTTGGAACTGATTTCAGGATCCAATTTTTAAATAATTATTGGTAGCTAGTCTTTTAACCTGATTTTTTTTGTATTTTTCCAGTTTCAAAGCACAAACACAACGATAATTTTCTGCTTATTCGTACCCAAGATTGTTCAACCCGTCAAATTATTTCTGTTATTTTTATGAAAATCTCAAGTGCCTGTATTCTTTTGAAAAGACATTTCTTTTTTTCAACTCTTGTAGATCTAATTTCGGCTTTTAAATCAAAGCACTAAAAACACTGACAGATTAATAGAAATTTTACCACCTACCTAGGCCTGAAATGTTATTGCTACTAAGTTTTCTCACTCAAGTTACATGCAAAAAGGCATACACAAACAAAGATAAGACAACATCTGATTGTCTAACGACTTGCTAGTCGCAACCGTTGATTGTTTAGTACCGATTAGGTTCCGAATTTTTTTACATAATGGTGTGTCAATTATAAATATATATAAATGATGCATGAAATTTGGAATAATTATTGATGTCAGCAATTATATTTTTTTGTTGTTGTTCTTATTTCAAACTAACAAGAAGTTCATGAGAAATTAAGGTTTAAAAAATGGTAATTATCCTTCGTTTTTTTAACTATCAAAGTGCATTAATCATCATTTTCTGAAAAAAAAAAACAACTTGGAAGTAACTTGATACTTTGTTATCCTATCTTAGTATGATTGCTAAATGAGATTACATTATAGAACTTAAATTTGAAGGCTCTAATGATTTTCTGTCTCATATATATTTTTCCCCAATATTTTTGATCTTTATTTATTATTTACTTGTACAGTTGATTTGAATTCCATTTTTAGCTTGAATAACACTTACTGTTGAAACTATACAACAGATTACAAACTTGAGCCTTTGGAGGTACTAAGCAACTGCATCAGTCAACAAAGAAGTACTTATCTAACAAAAATGAAGTTTTGATTCTAAAATCGATAATTGAATCGAAAACAGTTTCCGATTCAATTCTATTATCGATTCTGATCTGAGTCCGATTTTACAACACTACCCTCAACGGTTTTTTGACATGGCGGACAGAATCCCCTCGGTCATTTTAACAATGCGACCATAATCCCCTCATTCCGTTTTTTGAGGCGGACAGAATCCCCTCTATTAATTTGTTTGGGCGGACATAAGCCCCTTGGTCTGATTACCGAGGCCGACAATATCCCCTTTTTCAAATCTACAAGGCGGACATAATCCCCTCAATAGGCGGACACAATCCCCTTCAAATACAAGAAAAAACAGCAAAACTTTCGTTATAAATTAAATCATTGCAAAAAAACTCTTATGTTCTTATGTGTATAGGCTTAAAAATTAATTGTCAGGTAACACTTTTCTTTGTGGAAATGTAGACCGTATACGAGAATAGAAAGTGCCGATTTACAGTTTGGATTTTCTTAATTGGTATCAAGTTAATTAGTGGGCAACATTATTCTTTCAGGAAATATAGTTGTTTAAAGAATATAGAATAATTGACTTGATTGACATAATTTATTTCTAAACTTAAACAATAAACATAGATCTATCTACTCGAACTATGAAGGGGATTCTTTCCGATTTTTATGTTACGACGAGGGGATATTGTCGGCCCTGTAGTTTTGATTGAGGGGATAATGTCCACCTTGTAGTTCCGAACGAGGGGCTTATGTCCGCCCTATCAAATTAATGAAGGGGATTCATTCCGCCTCAAAAAACGGATTGAGGGGATTATGTCGTGTTGTTAAAATGACTGAGGGGATTCTGTCCGCTATGACAAAAAACGTTGAGGGGATTTTGTCCAGAGGGGATTTGTCCAATTAACCTGCAGCCAATGATACAATCTGGAAGTCTGTTCCAGGCATTGATAACTCTCTGGCTGAAGAAGTGCTGTCTGATATTTAACATTGCACATGGTTTTGCTAGTTTTCAAGAATTTCCTCTAGTTGATGATACATTATATGTGAAGAGATGGTCACAGTTGATGCCTTCTTTACCTTTAAGGATTTTGAATGTTTCAATTAAATCTCCTCTGTGTCTTCTTAGTTCAAGAGTGGTTAAATGTAGTTCTTTAAGTCTGTCGTGATAGGTTAGATGGGAAAGTTCTGGTATGAGTTTAGTTGCTCTGTGTTGTACTTGTTCCAAAAGTTCAATATCTTTTTTCAATGAAGGAGTCCAGGCTTTTATACAATATTCAAGCTTTGGTCTAACAAGTCCCTTATACAGTCTTAAAATAGTGTGCTTGTCTCTTGATACTATGTGGCGTTTAATCATTCCGAGAGTCATATTTGCCTTTTTAGCTGCACTTATGCATTGCTTTGATGGCTTTAAGTCGTTTGAAATTATAATTCCTAAATCAGTTTCTTCTGTTATATTTTCTAGTTGTTGATTGTTCATGGTATACACATGGTTACTATTATTGTGACCTATGTGTACAGTCTTGCATTTGTTTTAAACATTAAAAACCATTTGCCATTTCTCGGACCATTTGCAGAGGTTGTACACATCATCTTGCAAAATAGAGATTTCACTATCAGATGGTACTGAGCGATACACCTTGCAGTCATCAGCAAATTCCTAAATAAAGCTGTTAATGACATTGTCAATGTCATTCACGAAAATCAGGAATAAAGTAGGTCCCAGGACTGATCCCTGAGGTACACCAGATAGGACTTCTTCAAGACAAGATTCTTCGCTATTTAAAACGACCCGCTGTTGTCGACCCCTCAGCCACTCAGCAATCCACGAGGTTACATCACCAGAGATTCCATGTCGTAAAATTTTATTGATAAGTCTTTGATGAGGCACTTTATCAAAGGCCTTACTAAAGTCAAGGTATTTAATATCCATTGGTTTCCCCTCGTCAATTATTTTTGTAATATCCTCAAGGAATGTGAGTAAATTAGTAAGGCAAGATTTTCCTTTGGTGAAACCATGTTGAGACTGTAGTAGCAATGCATGTTCATTCAGGTGAGAAACAATTTCTTCCCGTATAATAGACTCCAGAACTTTGCAGACTTGTGATGTAAGACTAATGGGTCGATAATTTCCAGGGTCAGATTTATCTCCTTTTTAGCTCGCCCGGGACGAAAGTCTCGGAAGAGCTATTGTCATACCCTCAGATGTCGACGTCAGCGTTTAAGACCAACATCCATGTCGAAATGACCTTTAGACTGTGACCTTGACCCTTTCAAAAAAACTTTAACCAAAAACTTTAACCAAAAACTTTAACCAAAAAAACTTTAACCTTGCTTATATTTTCTGTAAGCTTTAAACCAGAGACATCATTACTTCATATGCAAACTCATTAGGTGATAGGCTTTCACCATAGACAAAGGTCCTTGACATTTGACCTTGACCTTGACCCTTTGTGGACTTAGAAAAACTTTAACTGAAAACTTTAACCAAAAACTTTAACCTTGCTTCTATTTTCGGAATGCTTTAACCTAGGGACATCATTACTTCATATACATACTCATTAGGAGATAGGCTTTTGTGAGAGATCAAGGTCCTTGATAATTTGACCTTGACCTTTTATGAACTTAGAAATACTTTAACCAAAATTCTTTTACCAAAAACTTTAACCTTGCTTATATATTCTGAATGCTTTAACCTAGGGACATCATTACTTCATGTACATAGTCACCAGATGAAAGGCTTTCACCAGAAATCAAGGGCCTTGACAATTTGACCTTGACCTTGACCGTGTATGGACTTGGAAAAACTTAAACTGAAAAAAATTAACCAAAAATTTAATTTTGCTTATATTTTCTAAATGCTTTACTCAGGGACATTATTACTTCATACACATACTCACTAGGTGATAGGCTTCTACAGAGACCAAGGTCCTTCACAATTTGAATTTGTGGACTTAGAAAGATTTTAAAGAAAAACTTCATGTTTGATACAAAGAAATTTCATTGGTAACCTCATCTGCTTGTAGGCTTTCACTTTACCCTAACCTTATACATGCAATTAAAACAAAAAAGTTTTTATATTTCTCAATTACTACTCAAACAGATATATATTAGATCATGGACTTTAACATTGAAAGAAACCACTTTGAACTTCGGTCTTCGGTCAAGCGCTGTTTGTGACAAGCAGCTCTGTTTGGGCAAGCTACGTTGTCCGCGGACAACTCTTGTTTAAATATGGGTGTAACCTTAGCTTGTTTCCAATCCATCGGTACTTTGCTGGTTTTGAGACTACGATTAAAAATAATGCTAAGTGGTTGCGTCACAAAATCACAAATATCAAGCAGTAATGATGATCCAATATTGTCAGGTCCAGGTGATTTATGTCTTTTCAATTTTAGTAAATGCTTTTGGACTAATCCGGGGGTAATGTTAATTTCCTTTAGTTTGTCTTTTCCATTAAATGAAAAATCTGGCTCTGTAGTGTTTGACATATTTTCACGAGTAAATGACTTGGCAAAAAACGAGTTCAGCTCCTCAGCCATAAATTTTGCATCAGCACTAATTTCACCATTTTGCCCTTTCAGAGGACCGATACTTTCTCTAACTTGCTGTTTACTTCTTACATATTTGTAGAATGATTTAGAGTCATGCTTAATGTTGTCTGCCAACTTTTGCTCGAAGCTGTGTATAGAATTTTCAATCAGTTCCTTAACACTGCGCTCTGCTTCTTTGTATTTGTTATATGTGTGAGATTCACGAGTGACTTTATATTTTTTGAACAAACGTTTTTTCCGTCTTATTTCCCTTATTATATTGCGTGTCAACCATACTTTTTTGTCATTTTTTGTTCTCCTCTTTTTCATCGGTACATTTTCTTTAATACTATGATTAAGTTTATCTTTGAATATTGACCAACACATATGGTTATCCTGACCATTAAATTCCTTTTCCCAGTCTAGGTTGAGGTCCTGTCTTATCCCTGCCATATTAGCTCTTTTCCAATCTGGGATTTCTTGAGTATTTTCAACAAGCGTTCTGTCCATGTTGAGGTCAGCCAATATAAGATTATGGTCACTGTTGCCCAATTTTCCAATGCAATCAATGTTCCTAATTATATTCGGATCTGAGGTTAGAACAAGATCTAAAATATTGTCCTCTCTTGTTGGAAAGGTAACATGTTGGTGTAAGAAATTATCCATAACTGTATTCAAGAAAATAGCATTATCACCACTAGCTGTTAAGTAGGTTCAATCTATGTCTGGATAATTAAAATCTCCCATTACAACAATGTTTTTACTGCCAACTTCGTGAATACAACCATGAAGTTTTTCGTTATTGATAGGTGAAAAGTTTGGAGATCTGTATACAATACCAAATACTACTTTTTCTGTCAATGCTCACTTCAATCCAAAGAGAGTTTGTGAAATATTTGCTGTTTTCTGGGTATACTTGAACAAAATTAATAGAATCTTTAATGATAAACATAACACCACCTCCTCTTCCATCTTTAGTATCAAGTCTGTCTTGGCGAATTGGCTTGTGATATCCCTCAATTTTGAATTCTTTATCAAAAATTTTACAGTTCAACCATGTTTCGGTAATACCAACTATATCTGGCTTGTGAATATCAATTAAGGCTTGAAATTCAAAATGCTTATTCACAATACTTTGTGCATTAGTGTAAAGGCATTTAAAAGTATTTGATTGTTCACTGTTAGTCAATGAGTCTACACTGCTGATACTATCCATAGAAGAATTAAAAGAGTAAATAATTGTATCATCACTTGAAATATCACTTAAACCGTAGGAGTCTTCGTGAATTGAATAAAGAAAAGTATTGTCAGAAGTAATTGATGCCGAATCATCAGTAGTAAATGAGTCAATATTACTTTCTTCCCTAACATCTGGTGATGCAGATAATGCCACAGAATTAGCACAAATATCAAACTTGGGTGGCTTCAAACATGCCTCCAAACTTGAAATTAAACCATTAACACTGTTGAACTTGAACATATTTACAGTATCGGGTTCAATGGTAGTTAGTTTTTTACCGAGGCCTTGCTTGCCCTAGGAGAGGGCAAAGCAGAATGGCCATCAGTAGTGGATGAAGTTTTAACAACTCCTCCATTCTTGTCAACATGAATCACTTTAGCACCCGATTTAGTTATTGGTGCATGATGCTTAATTGGAATACTCCCAGTGGCTGGAATGTGAATTACATGCAGTTTATCAACAGCTGGTAAAGTTTTCACTATTTGTCCTTTATGAATCTTCACGCCTGTTTCGCCGTTAGCTTTTCTATTCTCCAGTTCTATTCTCAATCTAGAGTTCGCAGGTTCAATCCCCGACGGCGGCACTCATTCTTTCCGACTATTTGTGTCTCACCAATGGGTCGATAATCGTAGACCTATGTGAGATAGCGGCTGGAGGCTAGGAAAGAATGTGGTGGTTGTACTGGTAATATACCAGGAATCCATTGTTAGGTGCTCCAGCCGCAGCGATATAACTGAAATAATGTTGAAAGCGGCGTTAAACCCCATTCAATCAATCAATCTATTCTCAAATTATATTCAATGGTTTGTTGTATATTTCAATATTTGTGGCACAAACCCTATGTTGTTGGCATCATTGGAATTGTCTTGTCAAGACAAATCAAATGAGTACACACAACATAGGGGTTCATTGATAAAGATTTTAGACTTGTGTTACACCCTCTTATCTGTCCCTCAGAGCAACTTAGCATACTTTGTGCTTAAATGGTCATCCATATGTTACATGTGAGGGAAAGGATCAAACTAGTCTCAAGATAACTGAACACATGTGTAGTTGCTCATAATAGTGTGTGCATTCAACACACACCATTCACCCATTTCTAGTGGGTATTTCTACCTGACAGTTACTTGATTTTGCTTGTTTGTACTTCCTTTACAGAAATCCTTGATCCCCGCAACTCTCTTTTACCATGACTTAGACTGTTAGACTTTATCAAAGATACAGTGCTTTTATAAACTGTATAAAGATTCTTCTCATTAAAATTTCAAAATTACTGTATTTCATCCATAAATTCAGACACAATAAAATAATATTTTTTTCCATGTCGGAATTCATAGATAATTGATTATGCCCACGTCAGAATACATGAATAAATTATCATCATTTGGGGGGAGAGGGGGTCTTGATGCCGATTTCAGCAAATAAAAACACCGTCACTAGATAGTATTTGATAAGTGTTTCTGTGTTTTTAACGATCATAATTCAATTATTTGTTAATATTTTCTCTTTTTCAGACTGGGGAACGCAAATTTCAGGCAAAGAAGACTGAATTTATTTGATAAATAATTGCTAAATAAATGATTCCCGATTCTGGGAATGTTGTTATACCCCCCACCTACGAAGTAGAGGGGGGTATATTGGTTTCACCATGTCTGTCTGTCTGTCTGTCCGTCCGTCCGTCCATCCGTCCGTCCGTCCGTCCGTCCGTCCGTCCGTAGACCTTTTCGTTTCCGGACTCTAACTCAAGAACCAAATGGCCTACAATCATGAAACTTTATACAAATGTTCCTTATGACCCAAGGAAGTGCCCTTTTGTTTTTGGGTCATGTAGGTCAAAGGTCAAGGTCACAGTCACCCTTAGTTCAATTTTCGTTTCCGGACTCTAACTCAAGAACCAAGTGGCCTACAAGCATGAAACTTTATACAAATGTTGCTTATGATCCAAGGAAGTGCCCTATGGTTTTTGGGTCATATAGATCAAAGGTCAAGGTCACAGTCAATTTTTGTTCAATTTTCATTTCTGGACTCTTAACTCAAAAAACGAGCGACCTAGAATCATGAAACTTTATGCAAATGCTACATATGACCTCAATATTAGTTTCAAACACATCCTGCACTAATAGCACTTGCATTCTGACAAAGCGCTTGTGGGGGGTATTAGTCCGCTCTGCGACAGTTCTAGTTTTATTCTGTTATTATTATGTTTTCAAAGATTATAAAGTCCTGCATATTACCACTCTTTCACCAAAAGATTATAACGGCATCCGAACTAGCTCTTGTTACTACTATGTTGATGAGTATTGAAGTCAAAAGCTGACAAGAAAATCAAGCTCTTATTACAAATTACAATAACGGTATCAATAATTCAAACTCGACTCCCGCTTGATTAAAAAGGTTGAAAAAGATTATCCAATATCATTTGCGTATTTTTGGATAAAGTCCTACCTGTCATGAAAAAATAATGTAATCCCCTTTTCCCAAGTAAACAGATTCAAAGAAAGAGTGTCAATTTATCCTCATTGTAGAAAGGGTTTTACATCTCACAAGGTTTAAAAGTGTGCGTTGAATGCCAAGTCCAGGAGCTACCACAAAAATCTGGTGTCGGAGTCTTTGATCACCCGTTCTCCTTCTTCGATAGATAAACTGTCCCGGACACTTTACTCCGTAATGCGAACAAAATTTTGATAAATCGTGGATCTGCCAGAAAGCATCTTGGACTTATTTTTCGATTATTGGAATAAAACATAAATTACCGGTATTTTCTTTCGTAAACTTTACACAAATCTTTGGGGTTTTTTTAATAAAAACATTATAATATTTCAGACAAATAATAATCATTATTTTGTCGCCGCTTTAAAATGAAAACAGTGTAATTACAACAGACTGCCATTATCAGCTTATTTTTTGCTTTTGTCTCAGGTTGCTTCCCTCCCTCACGCTATTTAATTAATCCTTGTGAATTTACAAACCTTTGATACGGTTCAACTAGACAGGTACTACTGTCGACTAATGTATGATAGTCAACAGTGGGACCAGTCCCGTTCAACATGCCATAGCAGTTGTTCGAACAAAGTGCCAATGGGGAAAAGATTAAGGATTAGAGAACAATTAGTGTGAAATTCTAATCATGTCACTGTCTGGTAATTTATCCTCTGTCTAACATGTGTTATCCTGTAATTACAAAGCCTATACCTGTTGACACTCATCGCTGACGATCGCCCTTAATGGTCTCAATGACTGTTGCTTCTATACTACAAGGCCAAAAGTCTGTGTCCGTAATAATAGATAAATTTCTGACAGAGATTATCCAAAATTAGAGGCACAAAATAAATTATTTCATGAAATAATTAATGCTGTGTAAATTTTTGGAGTGTCTGAAAATATGGATGAATTACGGTAATAGTGTTTTAAGAATAGATCTTGTTTCAAAAGATATCTAGTTCCTAAGTTTGGAGGCTTTGACAGTGATCTGATGTTGGTCACATACTTTATTTTGATATTTTCATCACCATCATGTTTTTAATACTGCCATCGAATCAAAAAAGATTCTGGAAAATAATTTTATTTCCTCTTTGTACGCCACCAATGGTGAAAATATATTGGTATCATACACGTCCACTCTACCTTACAAATCTGTATATATGCCCCTAACTCTTGCTTTTATGAATGAATTTTCATGAAACTTACAAATTATGTTCCTTGTAATTTTGACCTTTGACAAGGGTGTGGAATTCTCATGCCCGACTTGTCCCACACAGACTCTTCTGCTTGCAGGCAAGTACATCTTTCTAGGCTACTTGTCTGTGGAAAAGTAAATACCAGAGCAAATCTTGATTCAGTGCTAAAAAGATCTTGGAGAAAGGTCATCCTTGTATCAAAGGGAAGAAAACATTGTCTTTAAAAAAGAAAATGCTGGGCTATATTTCTCAATATTTATCTACCTTCTTTTTTGTGGACAAGTTCTTTTTGATCCTGGACAAGCAAAAAATCAGCTTCAATTTGTCCAGAGACAAGTAGAGAAACTCTGTATTTCCACACCGGTACCCCTGCCTTTGGCATATTGTAGGGCTTTGCTGATATTTTGCTGTGTCACAGAAAAAGGAGCCTTTGAGTAAAAGTTCTTTTGAATTCAATTCCTGCTTTTTTAGCTCACCTCGTGCTCAAGGTGAGCTTTTGTGATCGTTGAATGTCCGTCGTGCGTCTTCCGTCGTCCTCCGTCAACAATTTAAGTGTTTACACTCTAGAGGCCACAAATATGATCCAATCTTCATGAAACTTGGTCAGAATGTTGGTCAGGTCACAAGGATGATCCCTATTGAAAATGGAAAGGATCCATGCCATATCATGGGAAAAGGGGCCTTAAAGACAATTTTCTTGTTAACACTCTAGAGGCCACAAATATGGTCCAATCTTCATGAAACTTGGTCAGAATATTGATCAGGTCACAAGGATGATCCCTATCGAAAATGGGAAGGATCCATTCCATATCACGGGAAAAGGGGCCTTAATGACAATTTCCTTGTTTTAACTCTAGAGGCCACAAATATGGTCCAATCTTCATGAAACTTGGTCAGAATGATTGTCAGGTCACAAGGATGATCCCTATCGAAAATGGGAAGGATCCATTCCATATCACGGGAAAAGGGGCCTTAATGACAATTTTCTTGTTTACACTCTAGAGGCCACAAATATTGTCCAATCTTCATGAAACTTGGTCAGAATGTTTGTCAGGTCACAAGGATGAACCCTATTGAAAATGGGAAGGATCCATGCCATACCACGGGAAAAGGGGGCTTAATGACAATTTCCTTGTTTTCACTCTAGAGGCCACAAATATGGTCCAATCTTCATGAAACTTGGTCAGAATGATTGTCAAGTCACAAGGATGATCCCTATCAAAAATGGGAAGGATCCATTCCATATCACGGGAAAAGGGGCCTTAATGACAATTTTCTTGTTTATACTCTAGAGGCCACAAATATTGTCCAATCTTCATGATCCATTCCATATCACAGGAAAAGGGGCTTTAATGACAATTTTCTTGTTTACACTCTAGAGACCACAAATATGGCCCAATCTTGATGAAACTTGGTCAGAATGTTGATCAGGTCTTAAAGATGAACCCTACTGAAAATGGGAAGGATCCATTCCATATCACGGGAAAAGGAGCCTTAATGACAATTTTCATGTTAAGGTTCTAGAGGTCACAAATATGGCCTAATCTTTATGAAACTTGATCAGAATGTTTGTCAGGTCACAAAGATGAACCCTAACGAAAATGGAAAGGATCCATGCCATATCACAGGAAAAGGGGCCTTAATGACAATTTTCTTGTTTAAGCTCTAGAGGCCAAAAATATTGCCCAACCTTCATGAAACTTGGTAGGAATGTTTGTCAGGTCACAAAGATGAACCCTTTTGAAAATGGAAAGGATCCGTAACATATCTTGGGAAAAGGGGCCTTAATGACAATTTTCTTGTTTACACTCTAGAGGCCATGATTTTGGCCCAAACTTCATGAAACTTGGTTTTGTGTTGAAATTATCTCCTTTAAGACATCTGCCTATTTAATTGATGTGATTTCCCAGGGGTCAAAAAGACTCAGGTGAGCAATCTAAGACCATCTTGGTCCTCTTGTTATCATTGGCAACTGGGCAAATAAGAAATTGGCTTATTCTTGTCCAGGGACTAGTGGAGAAAATCTGTATTTCCACACCCCTGCTCTGATATGATGAATTTTAGGCTGAAAAATATATTAGATATACATGTATTTAGTGCAATTCCAAACTGGAACAGGTATTTACTTGTCCATGGATAAACTACCTCTAGAAATTAATTTGTCTGCAGGGAAACAAGCCCTTGTTGGACAATTAGGACATGGGAACTCAACATCGCTCTACTTTACAGAAATGCTTTGTTGATTTCTAGCAGGAATTAATTGAAAATGTGAACAAAAGCCTAGATGGAGGCATTGACAGATCAGGGGTGTGGAAATACGTCTTTTTTCCACTTGTCCATGGACAAGTAAAAGTCAATTTCCTACTTGTCCGGGATCAAAATGAACTTGCCCATACAAAAATGAATTGATAAATATTGACAAAAAACATTGTTCTAAATGAAGAAAATGCTGTTACCCAGCATTTTCTCCATTAAAGACAATATTTTCTCCCCTTTCAAACAAACGAAAGGGTGACTGTCCTCCAAAATCTTTGTTGTACTGTATCAAGTGTTGCCCTTGTATTTACTTGTCCACGGACAAGTGGCATAGAAATATGTACTTGCCCGCAAGAGAAAAAGCCCAAGTCGGACAAGTCGGGCACAGGATTTCCACACCCCTGCAGATTTATTTAGGAAGCGACTTGTGGTTAGAGGGAACCAATACATTTCCCGTTGTCGACCATTATAACAAAAGTCTGAATAGCTCATCCCCAAAATTTCATCGGAAGTCAAGCCTTATATCAAATTAAAGAAAAATCTATCGCGCATCCAAATAGACCATTTCAAATATAGCATGAGCCCTTTTATCAATGAGTAATGACGTCATCTTTAAGATAACCCTTCCCACTCACCAAATTTCACTGTCGGTTCCGGAAAATACCCCAATGTCTAGAAAATGCCTCTTAAGACCAGAAATAGATTCTCACCTCTCCCATTTTGCATCTAACTTGTAGAAATATTGTTAATCTCCAAAAATAAATTATCATATGTGATCAAAATATATTATGGACCAATAAGAGGCCGCCCTTATCTTTGTTTACTTCACCGTTAATTCCCTAGACAAAATGTGACAGATGGCGGGAGATTGTATTAGTTCCCTGTAACTTAAAGAGAAAATAAAATGTTTATTGAATTCATTCTTTAAGCATCAAAATATAGAAATATCTTATTCCGATAAAATTGGAAAGTTTCAGCCGGTTATGTAATAAACGTACTGAGATATGGCCATATCCCTTAAATCTGGCAACGGAAATTCACACAGAAAAAGAGTTGGGCTAGAAAATTCTGCCTCTAAAAACACATGTTTTCGAAATTGAATAGTGGAGTATGGGTGCAATTTAGACTCTATTTCTATACATTTTACACTTCAGCGGTTTATTCTTAATATTTTTTAAAATTGCTCTGTTCTCGAAAATCAGCTCCTTCTACCTTTAATTAGCTTCCGTTACAATTAACCCCTTATCCTTACCCCCAAATTACCATTTCTTGATATCTTTTAGGGTTCATTACCATTTTTTAAAACCAATAAATCGTAAATCATGTATCAACTCATGCAACTTAATATTGCTGACTTCCATAGAAAAATTTAATGGCTTTAGTGTAATAGATAAGGAAAAAATAGGCCCTTATCCTCAGCGCTTTTGAGACCAAATAATACACGTATGCGTGCAAAACCGTGGTTTGTGCTATCATTTTAAAGCTAAATCGACCAAATGTTCTCATCGAGGTGCCTTTAGTCTGCAAGTATATTTTTCATGCAAGATTTTCCTAAATATTTTAGAAAAAATATTATTTTTTTGTCGAAATAACCCATATCCTGCAACACGTTTTCTCGTGTTTGCTGAAAAGATTACATAAAATTATATATTTTTATTATCAAAAATGCTTACAATTATTATTTTCTTATAAAGATACATATTGTACACTTTTTCTGCAAGTTTGATAGCATTCAGTCAAATAGATTTTTGTTAATGTAGCAATAACCCTTATCACTAGCCTGTCAGCTCAGTGCTGTTTCCTGCCCTAAAAAGCCGCCGAATCGAGTTTAGATATAAACAAAGTAACGTTTTCACCTCAAATATAACCCGTCCACTTGACAAGCTACAATATAGTACCAAATTCAAGTCTTAAGACCAATTGCTAAGAAATCTGGGCGAAAAATAACCCTTATCTTTATAAAAATGGGATAATACTTTTTATTACTATGTCATTTATTTGTAACTAATTACTGCGTTTTTATGTCCAAACTATCGTTTCAATATCAGATTCCCACACAGAAATATGTTGAAGACTACTGCGTATAGTTTTAAGGTACTTGGTCGAATAGTTTTTGATATACGAGCCAATAACCCTTTGCCCGGGTCAATCGAAAAAAGTGCTTTAGTGCACTAAAAAGAAGCCAAACAACGCAAAAAATATGATCTAACCCGCATTTTCTAACCAGATTTATCTCGTATGTTACACAATTTACAATAAACAGTCAAAAAAGTTGCTTTTAAAAAAAACAGATAACGATTTTAGGGGTAAATAGACCATTTTCCTTTCAATAATTAGGTGCGATTTTCTAATTTATCTTAACCGAAATGGCACATTTAGATAAAAATGATATATTTTCAATAGCATTTTAAGCGCACAAATATGCCTAACAGTTCTGTTAGTATTATAAAACCAAATTTAGCATGATGTTTTTGGCAGAAACTGGAAATAAGCCCATCGCGCCGGACCCCCCCCCCCCACCCCCCCACCCTCCCCAGAATGCCTCACTTATGTATACTGTACTCACAAAGCAATGCGCTTGCTTTAAAATGGATTCTTTGCGGCACGTTGTAGCCTTACTTCTTTGAGAATGATATTTCCTTTCCGATTTAGTCAAAGGAAGTAAAGAAAGAAAGAAATACACATGAAAATTATATGCAAAACGGTGCAAAATTACGAGCTAACAGTTTGTTTTGGATTTAAGACTAATACAAAAAGGTGTCAGATGGTCCCTTTTCGCTTAACATCTCCTTCAAATAGGACGTACAACGACTTGTTATTTGAAACGAAGTTTGTTCGAAGTGTCTAAGCGCGAGGAAATGCAGGTTACGATTTAAAAAGTCGAAATTATGGTATATTTCTATATATATCGCATTTAGATTAGAGGGAACCAATACATTTCCCGTTGTCGACCATTGTAACAAAAGTCTGAATAGCTCATCCCCAAAATTTCATCGGAAGTCAAGCCTTATATCAAATTAAAGAAAAATCTATCGCGCATCCAAATAGACCATTTCAAATATAGCATGAGCTATGATCTCCAAAAATAAATTATCATATGTGATCAAAATAATTATGGACCAATAAGAGGCCGCCCTTATCTTTGTTTACTTCACCTTTAATTACCTAGACAAAATGTGACAGATGGCGGGAGATTGTATTAGTTCCCTGTAACCTTTGTGTTTAACAACAAACTAGACAAGAAACTTATACTTTCTTTTAAGTCATAGACTAGAACCATCTTATTCAACATGCTGGATCTGCTGTTGGATCACAAATACCCAAAAAGTACACATATCAATAACTTTACTTTTTTTTCAGGTTTGAAGACGAGCTTATAGTGTACCCACTGTACCATACCTAATTTTCTCGTATTGGTGAACGCAATACTGGACAGAATACGACTCCCAAGTCCTAGGATGCCCTCCCAGCCCCTCCCTAACCATATGGAGCGGGATCATGGGATGCCAGGGTAAGAAGTTTAGATCTTTGTCAGAACTACAGATAGAGGGAGTATTTTGAATTTCAAATCAAATATTTCAACAACACTCTCACAAATTCTATATTGATGCTACTCACTGGAATTGTCTTGTCAAGATGATTCAAATGAGTACACACAACATAGGGTTTCATTGAGAAACAAAGATTTTAGACTGGTTTTACCAAGCTTTCATCAAGCTGTAGTTACAAGATTTTAGAATTATATTGACAATAAGTTTAGTTAATAAACCCTTGATATGCTGAACCTAAAATGTTTCTGATTTGGCAGGAGGTATCGACAAATAACATCCTGTCTTTACAATGTAGCTTTTCTTTTAAATGCAGAAAAGTTGTTAAGATACATTTTCAAAACAAAAACTGAATCACTATCAATTCAATTTTAACAAGGTTTTAATTCAGCTTGGCAAGGTTAAGTATTTTGTTTAAAAAGGCTAAATAGGTAAAAGAAAATAAATTGAAACTTTCTAATTCCAACTTGTAGATATTAGCTGCTGTCGTTTCTGATAAGTAGAACATTGCCTTGTCAGATTTGTATTAATTCAAAGGCTTGAAAACAATGATTGTAGTATATTAACTCACACAGGAGGTTTAGACTAAGACCAGACACACATATGTGCAGACTGATCTTTTTGCATACCTTCTTTGACAACAGTCATATTTTGAAATCAGCATATTGTGAGAGCATGAGTAAATTGAGGTTCTAGCTCACCTGAGTATAACATGCTCATGGTGAGCTTTTGCTATTATGAATTTCCGCTGTCTTCTATTCCACATTCTTCCTGTGATACTAACTTTTTAAGATAAAGGCAGTGTTCATGCACAATTCAGAAAATGGTCCAATGTCAGGATTTTCTTGGGTAATTTTGAAGCTTCCGTAAACATTGTAATTGACTAACAGAATCAAATGATATCATGATTGGTCATAGTAGCACCTTTAAATACGATAATCGGCAATCCTAAAGTGTCACCAACTTGTCAGGGGAATGCCAAAATTGCACCGATTAAGTTATTTTGCATTAAGCAATATTTACCTTAAATGTCTATGCTAAAGGGTCCACAATTATGGACCAATCTTCATGAAACTTGGTCAGCATATTTCATTATTTGCAAGCCCAGGATGAACCTTATTGAAAATGAAAACACTCTGTATGGTACTTTACAATATGTCTAAGTGAAACCCTATTTTTTTCCTTTAATATTTCTAAAAAATTTTATCACTGATAAGACCCTTAAATATAGTTATATCAGCTTGAAATGAGACATGAATCATAGTTTTATTCCTTTCGTTTGTTAAACTTAAGTCTACCAATTCTTCTGAAAAACACTCAAACACCCCACAAAATGAAGAGGCTAAGGCCTCTTCCCAATTTTTAGAAAAAAATCCCTGACTTCTAAGATAGAAATGAGACTTGTTGTTATCAGTTAGGAAGAGCAAGAGAAAAGTTAGTCTTTAGAAAAATGATGAGAGGTTAGTTTTAATCCATTGCTAGACAATTGTGATATTTGGAAAGTGAGAAATGTACCAACTTCTGTCAGAGACTGCATCAGGATAGCGTAGGCTGACCAGCGTAAAAAATAATGCTTTTTTGGTCATTATCTGAATCTAGAATGATAATTCTACCTTCCTTGATAATCATATTTTTAGCTGGGCTGTTTTCGGAGAAAAACCCGAGGTATTGCTATGGCCTTGGTGTCATCGTTGTCGTCATTGTTGTTGTTGTCATTGTGTGAAAAACTTGTGATATCTCTGGTCCTACTAAAGGCATTCAGCTGAAACTTGCCATACATGTTCGCTATCAAAAGAGCAACCTATACTATCAAGGGGGATACTGGTAACTTTAATTTCATTTTCTGTGAATTATGCCCCTTTATCAACTATCCAGCACCAAACAGCCTAATATAGGTACCTTTAGGTGGTGCTCTTGTTGAAATGTGACCCCTGGCTAGCTCTTCTGATTCTCATTTCTTTTCAATTATATATTTACAGAATTCTCAGTTAGTCCCTTATTGTGTGATAGGTCACAATACTACTTTAAGACTGTATGGTCCATTGAATTTACGCGGATATCAATTTTATTAAAATGTTGACAAGATTTTAATTTATAATCATTGTCTGGTCTGTGAGAAAACATTGTGGAAAATGAAAAAATTGCTTGACAAAAGCAATTTTTCATTTACCACTTGGGTTTACCAGATTGATTTAGCTAAGTTGGTAACACAATTGGCCGTCAATCCTTGGATGGTGAGTTGGACCCCTGGCTAGGCTTACTTTCATTTGACAAGAGTCTTTGTGGCATGTGGCATTTGTTTCCTAAATTCCCACCTATAGGCATATGGTATGTCTTAGTTTGGTGAGCATCTGGTTGCTGGAATGAAAAGTTGTTGTTTACTGGTGTGAGAGATGTTGGAAAAACATGATTAGGTGCACCAGTCATACAAAATTACTGTAATAATGTTGAAAGTGATGTTGAATTTCATTTAAACAAATGAGTAAACAGACTTTTTACTTGAAGAGTGTAAAAAAAGATTGATTGTCTGCGTTCGAGTAAGCTGTGGATGTTAATTAGCCTTGTCATGCTAAACCCAGAATATTCCTTCTTTGGCAGGAGGTAGAGACAAAGACCAGCCTGCACATTATGTGCAGCCTGATCTTAGTCTATACCACCTGAATTCTCTTTTTAGACTGGAAAAACTGGAAAAGTAAAAAAAAATAATTTCAAAGTGAAAACTGACTCAACATTGGGTGCATTCAGTGCTTCCAGCACTCTGATTTTAAAGATTTATTGCCAAGTTTTTTTTCCAGCATGATAAAAGTTAAAAGAAATGATATTCTCTCTTTCAAATCTTGAAATGTTTATTAAAGCTAGTGGAGCGATACATGCCCTTTTGGGCCTCTTGTTTTTATTCAGCACAGTAAAGGTTAAAAGAAATGATTGTGTTGTTGTAGCTTTATAATATTGATAAAGTTTTCACATTATTCTTCCTGTGTGATTGATTAGTAACCAGGTATTGTCAAATAAGTTGATTTTAGAGGCATGGTTACCATAGCAACTATCTCAACCATCTGTTCAGTTTTTGCCGTCTTGATTTCTATATGTTGTTTTGTATTAATAAACTTTAAGAGGGGATCCTGTTTGGCTAAATGGTTAGACATGATGTGATTCAAGAAAAATCGAGGTCGGTAGGCTCAATTCCTAGCCTTGCTACTTGTTTTGTGTGTTTAACCTTGGTCATTTTAGAGCCCCAGCCTAGAACTGGTAATACCCAGGGAGCATGTGAATTATTAAGTAAACTTTGCATGATACAACCCAGGTTTTAAGGCCTCGGTAGGTTTTGTTTGACACAGAAATAAGCGGCTAGGACTATGTAATGTGAGTCCAAGTTTAGACCCTCTGGTGATAAGCTTCTGAAAATAATTGAAGAATGTTTGAAACTTTCATTTCTTCTCTGAATTTGATCCCTTTGGCAAGGTACATAGTACTTATACAAAAGTCTGACTCCAATTGTATGTTTTGCATAAAGTTAATTTGAGAAAAATCTAAAGGTCATGATTGGGTGTTCCAGCCTTTGTATCAGAAATGTTCAATGTGGTGTTTAAGTAAACCCCTTTAATTTAGCCCAAAGTTGTCTGCATGTCTAAATGTTTTGTCCTGCCTTATCTGTAGAAGTGAAACATGGATGTTGAATGTTTGATTGCTGATAAAATGATGATAAAACTTAAAACTGAGACTGGGTAGTCAATACATGGTATCAGGAAACTATTGGATGATTATAACATAGGGATTTGGTAAGATTTTCTATTAATGTAGCTGGCCATTATTGTAAACAAGGTTACATTTTTGGGGGTGGTTTTATTTTGGCTATATTGGTGGTCAAGCTTACATGCGCCATAATTAATCCATTGCCAATATTTGTCATAAAAAAATCGAAAATTCCTTCCTTATGAGTGTATTGTAGCTTAGTCAATGTTTATGGCCATTGGTTGATATATTGCTATGTAAATCCAGCAAAAATGTGTGAAAAACTTGTAAACGCAATATAATTCATATGATATAGGCGTGAAAATAATCAATTGTAAAGTTTATATTACTGTAGAAAACTGTCTGTATTATACTTTTTTCTTTAATGCTTTTCAATGGTTTATCGAGAAATAACGGTAGATTATCACTGCTAAAGCAGTGAAATTATCAAAAACTTATACCCTGCTTTTATGCATTTCATCCTTTCTGACGTCATCTATGCGGGGCGAAATAAGTGACATCACAATGAACGTTGCATAGCAATCACGCGCAAAATGACGCGCTTTACGAAAAATTGTCCTAGAAATTTCACATTTTGTCTCATTTTTGCATTAAAGAAATAGAATAATCGTTTGTTTTTCGAGTAAGATAGATTAATATTTCATTGCGTGAACAACAAAAGCTATATTTTCACTTGTGGCTCTGCCACTTGTGAAAATAAAGCTTTTGCTGTTCACTCAATGAAATATAAATCGATCTTACACTGAAACAAACAATTATCCTCTATGTCATTATGAACTGTAGAACATAAAATTAAATAAGGTGTTTAATTTGGGGGTACATGTAAAATGCGCCAAAATAAATCACCGCTAATAAATTGAAAAACAAAAACTGCCATATGTGTACACCGCCAATTTCACAGGGTATAATGTGCCACGCCGACACCAGAAGGTTCATGGACACCTGATCGATTTTTTTTGATACAGAACTAACAGTGGAGCAACTTTTTGACTGATTTATAAACCGAAATAATCATTTTCATTTCAATTTTTAGTATCACTGTCGAGATAAATTGTTCTTCTTTTAGGAAATAAAAGTAGAGGGTAAAAACTAAGCCGATTGAGTGAGTTCTAGCCCTAGGAGTGAGTGACTTTGCTTGTTTTTTAGGTTTGTCATTAGTTTTTTTTTTTGTCAAACAACCTGACTATTCCAGACATTGCGAAAGCTCAAAAAAACTGTCAGACATTCGGTCTGACAGGCTTGAAAAATCTGTCAGACTGAAAACAAATCTGTCAGTTCGAAAAAAACAAGGAAAAATAACATGTAACCTTTTTTTACCAGGCTTTGCACCCTCGAAGTATTAAAGGGAGGCCATTATACTATGACAGTAAAAGTAATATGTATTCCGATTGGCTAATCAATACCTGTTTCAGCCAACCACATTCCGGTTTACAAATCAAGTAAATAATCGGTGAAAACACGATATAATAGTGCCATCCCTTTGTACTTTGTTGTTTATCAATTTTCTCGCAAACAGAATGACAAATATTTTGGTTATAAGCTTCCATAATTATGCAAACGCGAGGTATTGAAAAAAAGCAAAATGGTCAAAATATGTCGGACATACGGACCGACGGTATCGAATTTTCAATCAGACCGAAGTCAAAAATATCTGACAATGTCCGCGGTCCGATGTCTTTCGCAATTTCTGCTATTCTTAATTGCTTGTGATTGTCTAAGAGCATTTATGTGTCCTCTACACGCATACCAAATTTCTTGGCGAAAGATCCACATAAAGCGAAGATATTCGTACTTTTATTGGCCTTGGTAGCGGAAAATATGATAACAAGACACCCCCTATCACAAATTGTGGTGTCGATTTCCAATCGAAAAAAATTCAGGGGGTGTCTAGTTATCATATTTTTCGCTACCCAGGCCAATAAAAGTACGAATATCTTCGCGTTATGTGGATCTTTTGCCGAGAAATTTGGAATGTGTGTAGAGGACACATTAATGCTCTTAGTCAAACACAAACAATGAAGAATAGTCAGGTTGTTTGACAAAAAATTAATGACAAACCTAAAAAACGAGCAAAGTCACTCACTCCTAGGGCTAGACCTCGCTCATTTCGCTTAGTTGTAACCCTCCCCTTTTATTTCCTAAAAGAAGAACCATTTATCTCGACAGTGATACTAAAAATTGAAATGAAAATGATTATTTTGGTTTACAAATCAGTCAAAAACTTGCCCCACCGTTAGTTCCGTATCGAAAAAATCAATCAGGTGTCCATGAACCTTCTGGTGTCGGCGTGGCACGTTATACCCTGTGAACATAAAGCCATTTACAGTTAACCTTTTTCATGCTGAATACAAACCTTTGCAAAATTGCATCAAAATCAAAGTGCTTAGAGCACTGGATGCCCTAATTGTGAGGCATTTTTTATTTTAAAAGATTGATGATTAAAATCTTCTGGTTTGAAAAGGAAAATAAGGTGGTATGGACTAAGATAAGACTGCACATATGTGCAGGCTGATCTTTGTCTATACCACCAGTCAAAGCATCAATGTTACCATTATTCCTGTGCAAAGACTGTTAGATCAGTTTTCAACTAGATTTAATGTAACCAGTATCATGGGATGTTGTGTTAAAAATTTAGAAGTAACTTATTATATGGTGACCCTGCGATCTAAGCATCGTGAAAGTGGTGTGGTACCTTTTTATGTGTCTGCCGGCTACTAGACTCTGTTCAGTCATATTTTTTTTCTTGAGAGGTAAAATGTACAGCCTGACTTTTAATGTAAAATGGAAAGCATAGGATCAGCGCCTGTAAAACTGGGGGATGTATATGCAAGGCGGACTCTTTTGGTGGTAACATAGGAATCTGCTCGATTTGGGATTATGGTGTGTTTACAAGAGCCGTACAGGCTTTGCGGGTTAAATGTAATCTTTACTTCATTGCAATGTGATGCACTTATTCCAGGTTCAGCATGATAATGGTTAAAATGTCTGTCTGTCTGTCTGTCTTGGTCTGTCTGTCCAAAACTTAGTATGGAAAACTTAACCTCTAAAGTGAACTTCTTAACTTTTTGTAAAACTCAAAAAGACTATTAACATTGTAATTATCTAATGACAAGGTCCTTGATGTAGGTCAAGGTCATATATCAGGGTCAAAATCAGAAACTCACAAAAATTATAATTTGAAAGTGTGTAATATTTCAATGCAGAAATTCTAATTATTTTATCCAACATTGATTTTACTTTCTCTCTGTAGTTTTTCGTTTTCACATTTCTTTCAAGTAAGTTGATGACTATCATTCAATAATAATGATTTGTAAAAAAGAAATAAAAAAATCTTCCCTCTTGCTATTGGCTTGAATAGAATTACCTTATGAAAACCTATTTGATTTAATTATTAATTTTGTCAGTTGACATTTTGCCAGACAATAATTTGGGTGCAGCGCTCCTCAGGATTCAAAAACATTTGTGAACATAATTATATTTAGTACATGAATTTACTCACAGGTTGTGTTGTGCAATCGGTTTCATATCACTAACAATAATCTGTTTTTAGTTGGAAGAGCAAATCAACTAATGATCTATTGTGCAAAAATATTTTTCTTAATTTAATTAAAACAGCAAATCCCAGTATCATCCTTTGAAGAATAGAATGTGAAAGTTTAGTCAAAACTTATGACCTACAGACTCTTTCTGCAGATTTTTCCTACCAACCTCATGGCTCAGCATGAAACAGTTGTAACTACCTATAAACATATAGGAAGTTACAACTGTTTCAGGCTGAGCCATCAAACTGATGTTGCTTTTGAAAACAATACATAATGGCTTTCATTTATGCGTTAGGAACTGAGTAATCATTTATGAAATTTCTTAACGATTTTCACAATCAGAAGACCAAACAAACTAATTATCGATTATAATCGATTAATCTGCCCATCACTACTTGCAGGTACAAAATAATTTTTAGTTAATATAATTATGTTCATAAATGTTTTGAACTTGTAACTAAAAGAATAAGCTTCTTTGGTGCATAATTTGAGTGCTAGAAAGTGTGCAATTGGTTATTGCTAGATGTAAATAAATGCAGACTAAAGAGCAGTAAAAATAATTTGTTTAATTGTGATTTATTTTGTTGATGAGGGATTTGCCAAGCAGTGTAAAAGCATACTGTATCATCCAAATTGGCCTTGGCAAAGTGATTTCAAAGGGAAATAACTCTCGGTTAACTCGTATCAATAAAAAAGACTGATTGTTTCCCTTGCCATGCAAAAATTTAAAACGGGAGAAAAATCAATATGCTTGAGGATTCAGTTAATGCAAAAAGTTCATGTGAGAAATGGAGAAAGACTTCCTTCATGCAGCCAATCAGAATTTTTTTAAATGAGGGTTCCAATGGCAACATTATTGTCAGAGAAAGAACAAGCTATAGTAAGGGCATTTAGGTCTCTCACTGACTGTATATGGCCATTACAGAATTTTTTTTTAACCCCTGTCATGCTGAATTATTTAAGGTAGTGGACCCAAAATAGTTATGCAATATTTCGGAACTCATGATCTTTCACAATGTTAACCGAAGTTTCCTAGTGAGGTGTGTTGGATAAGAAATTTTTGCACATGTTGTGAAATTTTTGCTTGTGGATTGCTTGCAGCAAATTTTCAAGTACTGATGATCCCTGACAGCAGCATTTATATCGTTTCCAACATTTGTCCCCCACCAATGTGTGGATAATGGTTTACTTAACCTTTGTCATGCTGAATAAAAAAACTTTGCAACCTTTATATATAAACAAAGTGCTGAAAGCTCTGTATTTCCTAATTGCGAGTCAGCATTTGATTTTGAAAATATACTTTTCTGGTTAAAAAAAGAAAAATCAAGAAAGGAAAATTAAGTTGTATGGACTAAGATCAGACTGCACATATGTGCAGGCTGATGTTTGTCATTACCTCCTGCCA
This sequence comes from Fragum whitleyi, assembly GCA_948146395.1. Classification (NCBI taxonomy): domain Eukaryota; kingdom Metazoa; phylum Mollusca; class Bivalvia; order Cardiida; family Cardiidae; genus Fragum; species Fragum whitleyi. Next base: position 17,663,516 of record OX411555.1, read on the forward strand.
AAGCAGGAATATTCTGGGATCAGCATGACAAGGGTTAAGTGGGATAGCAGCTTGAGGCTAGAAAAGGGTGTGTTAGTAGTACTGCTGTGAGATATTCATTGTTGCTCCAACCACTGCAAAATACCTGGAAGCTTGTTAAAAAGCCTTGTTAAACCTCATTCAAACAAACAAACAAACAAAAAAATTCTGTATTAGGGGTTTATTGATATTTCTACCATAAGTGAACTGATATTCACTTGAAACTTGGAATGTATCTTTAATATCAATAGATGTCAGTCTATATTATCAAGGGAAATACATGTACCTTTTTGAAATGCTTCTTTTTTATGCCCCCGATAGGGAGGCATCATAAATTTGACTTGTCCGTCCGTCTGTCCGTCCGTCTGTCCGTCCGTCCGTCCGTCATTCCGTCCAAAAACTTTAACATTGGCCATAACTTCCTTATTACTATCAAAGCGGTGTCGGGGGCATTGTCATCTTACAGTGACAGCTCTTGTTATTCACTAACGAGCAATGGTTACTGACCAACATTTTGTATCCACAGTGGATTTATCTTCTTTTCTAAAGCTTTACCATTTTATAACTGTTTAAGGAAGATTGTAAGATAGAGCATAAAAATAGAAAATAAAGGTATTACCATTTTATCGATGGCTCAGCTTGAAACAGTTATAACTGCCTATAAACATACAGGCAGTTACATCTTTTTAACACTGAGCCATAGATCTGAGCAAAATTACAGTGAAACCAAATTTTGTTTAACCCTTTCCCGTTTTACAAAATTTTGGACCTGTCCAAATTCAAAGATTTTGCAGACAAAAATTTGAAGTGGATTCGATTTGAAAAATAACCATCCAGTAGGGTAGAAAATAGTGTGGAAAAAGAAGAAATTGCTTGTCAGAAGCAATTTCTTCTTTTTATGCCCCCGCATCGAGAGATCGGGGGCATTTTGTTTTACTCATGTCCGTCTGTCTGTCTGTCTGTCTGTCTGTCTGTCCATCCGTCTGTCTGTCCGTCCGTCAGTCTGTCTGTCCGTCCGTCTGTCCGAAAACTAAACCCGAAAACTAAACCTTGCCAATATCTTCAAGCCTATTCAAGATACAAAGCTAATATTTGGCATGATGATAGATCTCAATGATCTGCATCCGCTGGTACCAAAGTCAAGGTCATGTGACAAGGTCAAGGTCATCTACCAAGGTCAAACTTTGAAAAAACTTAACCCGAAAACTTAACCTTGCCAATATCTTCAAGCCTATTCAAGATACAAAGCTAATATTTGGCATGATGATAGATCTCAATGATCTGCATCTGCTGATACCAAAGTCAAGGTCATGTGACAAGGGCATCTGTCAAGGTCAAACTTTGAAAAAAAATGCAGTTACGGGGGCATTCGTGTTTCACAAACACATCTTGTTTCACAATATTTTCTCAATCATAAAATCACAGGCACATAAAAAGCAGGGATTAAACAGCAAAGGGTTAAGTTTATAATTAGACAAACAGGTAGGGTCGAAAATTTTCTCCTGTAAAGGGTTGATAATGTCTCCAAGGAATATGTCTACAACTAAAACAATGCCATTCTATGGCAAAATTTTCTGTCCAGGAAAAAAATTGAGTTAGCTTGTGGCTCGGTAATTCCTCAAGAAAAATCAATGTTGGCCTGTAGGCTAGAGGGGAAAAATATGGCTGTTATAGTCTGTTTCTGAGCTTAGCGGAGGACGAAATATCGGTATTGACAATTTGACCACACACATCTCTATATGGTCCTGTTTAACCCTTTCCCATTCTTTAAGCTCGGCTGTTTTAGGATAAACATGAAATACATGTATTGCTGTAGCATAACTGTAAAATGAATTCCAATTTCCTAGTTTAGCTGTTTTCGTAGAAGTTTTGTTTAAGCCTTGGAGTTAAAGTCATATAAGCATCAAGCAAAAACTCTTGACATTTTGAGATATCTCTTTCTATACTAGTTAAAGGCATTGAACTGATACTTGGCAGTAATGATCACAAAAGAGCTACCTATACAATCAAGGGAAATAACTCTTTACATTTTGAATTGTGTCCCTTTTTGACTTAGATTTTTTTTTATCCACTATCTGGCACCTATTGTGCCTGGGGCACAATAAGATTTGTCTGTCTATCCCTGTCTGTCTGTAAAACTCAATGACAAGTGTAACATCATTCTCATGGATGCTGAAAATCAAAATAAGAAATGTCACTTAGAAAACTATTCCAAATATGGTAAATCCTGATTTTATATCCCCATTTAGACAGAAAGGGTTAAAAGTGGGTTAGGAAGAAATATTACCTGGTGCCATTGAGGCTTGGTGAACTTTCCAGGAAAATGTCTCCTTGCAGGGCTCCTGTACGGCTTATTTTCAGATTTTCTTTAAACTAATACAATTCTTTTATCCTTCCTCAAATCCTATATTGTTGGTACTCATTGCAATCGTCTCAACGAGACAATTCCAATGAGTACCCACAAGATAGGGTTTGGAGAATATGAAAACAATTTAAAATCTCACTCACAATCTGGAGCCAGGCAGGCCATAATGCGCATGAACAAGTCGGGAAATCAATACACTGCAGATTTGATTATCTTGCAAACTTGTGACATCTTTTCTATGAATATGATCTTGTTACTCTCTGAAATTATTACATTTTTACGACACATGCATTTATGGTTTTATTTTGTCTGATCTAAATTTCCCATAATGCCCAAGATCTCGTTTAAGGAATTGAAATATTTAAATTTATATTGCACTATCTGTTATCTTTCTACATTGTCTGAAAGATTTCAGTAATGCTCAATGTCTGTCTGTCTGTCTGTCTGTCTGTCTGACATTCTGTCTGTCTGTCTACTTTAAGTTTTTAGAAGATGAATTCTGAAACTTGTCCTTAATTAAATGATACTCATCGCACGTAATTTGTCAGCTTCAGTCTTAATCATTCACTTATTTTATTTCTTCTATGTTCTAGGTTACTGTCAAAGGTCAAACTCAGATCTAAAGCTTGTCTGAGTACAAAAGTAATCAAATGAAAATATTTGACCAGAATTTCATATGATTTCAAACACTTATTTTCTTCAGAATTAATACTTGTTTTGCCGGAAACAAAATTGTTGCATATTCAAATTAAAAAAAGGATTTTTTTTAGATGTAAATTATAACCTTTATTAAGTAGCCATTTTCTTTAAAGTCTGCTTTTTGTGGTCCTGTTAATAGTTGTTTAAAACAAGTTTTACTCTATTATGGGAAAAACTTGATCCAGATAGGTTGAAAAATTGAAATTTGTGACCCATCACACTAAAAAACCATCTGGGTAGTGCCTAAAGTTTCGACCCCTGTCAGACTGCGTGGATTGCGAAGACTGACTAGGGTTGAATATTTTCGCACTTTGCTTATTTTCTGAATCTAGAAGGATAAATCAACCTTCCTGTTAGAGAATTTTTGAATTGCGACCCCTTGTTGACCTATGCTGGACCAAATCGCTTTTTCAAATATTTATTTCACAGAGTTCCCAGATGGTCCCTTTTGGTGTGACGGGTCACATTTAAATGAAACACAATTTAAATTCAGCAGGATGAGGATTTAGTTTCTGTCTTAACCCTTTCCTGTTTTACAAAATTTTGGACCTGTCCAAATTCAAATGTTTTGCAGGCGAAAATTTAAAGAGGATTTAATTTGAAAAATAACCATTCAGTAGGGTAGAAAATAGTGTGGAAAAAGAAGAAATTGCTTGTCAGTAGCAATTTCTTCTTTTTTCACAATGTTTTCTCAATCATAAAATCACAGGCACGTAAAAAGCAGGGATTAAACTGCAAAGGGTTAAGTAAAGAGTCTCCTCAATAAAGGAGAATGTTCAATGGATTCAGAAAAGTGCCCCATTAATTTCATGAATTTATTTCCAAGGGAACCGACTGGGAAAATCTGCCAATAGAGGGAGAGAAAAAATGTGCTACATCGCAGTGGAATGTCATTGATTTTCAATCATTGATTCTAAAATTACCTTACTCTGGCTGGTAGAAACTTGTTTCAACAACTGTGATTTTAACCTTTATCTCTTGACGTTGACCTTTAGAATATTGCAGTGAATTCAAGAAAACAAAATGATTGCAAATGTTTAATAAATGTTACCTTGCCAAGAACTTTATAGATGTCTTAAATGCAAGGCTTAAATTTTAATTTTCATTTAAACAGAAGGCTGTTATGATGTGAGTCCTACAGTTAATTACATAGTGAAATTGACATTTGTCTCAATCAAAAACCATTCTAAATCGCTCACTCAGCGCTCTATTCATTCATTCCAAACACTCAATCAGACCATTCAAAAACGCTCAAAGTCATTGAAAAATATAGAATCAACAACATCATTCAAAATAAACTTGGATAGAGAAAAATCGCGATTTCACTGACATAATTCAAATTTTAAGCGTCTAAAAGGTTCTTGAAGAATTAGTAAGTTATCTATAGAATTTGTTTGCATATTTTATTAAAGGGAGGTAATCAATATCGCTAATTTTGTTCATCCTGAACAAAATTTGCCATATATGATTACCTCCCATTAAATTCACTCAAAACTCGCTCCTCACACTCATTCAATTTCGTTCCTAAATCATTCCAAAATCATTCACCTTGTCAATTTCACGATGTTGTTAACTGTACAGTAATGTAGCGAGCCCTGCTAGCTCATCATTAACCCATTGGGCTGTCAATCCTGGGATTAGGAGTACAAACACCAGGGCTTGACAAACTTTCATTCAGCATTTGACGAAAGTAAATGTTACACGGGTCATTTGTCTCCCTTCAAAGAGGGGATGCTGTGGCAATAGTGCAGTTGGTAGCGCGGGAGACTTCTAATCCAGGGGTCTATATTAGCACGGGTTCGATCCCCGGCCGCGGCACTTATCCTTTCCGACTTTGTCTTCCACCAATGGGTAGATAATCGTAAACCTATGTGGAATAGCAAAAAAAAGTGGAGGCTAGGAAAGGGATGTGGTGGTAGTACTGGTGTGAGAAATACCAGGAATCCAACGTTAGGTGCTCCAGTCGTCGCGATATAACTGAGAGATTGTTGAAAGCGACGTAAAACCCCAATTCAAATCAAATTCAAAGAGGGGATATCAGAGCTACAGATAGAGGGGGTATTTTGGTTTTCAAATTTAGATATTTTATTATTCTTAACTTCAACCCTATGTTGTTGTTACTCATTTCAAATGTCATATCAAGACCATTCAAATGAGTACCAACATCCTAAGGTTTCATTTGGAAATAATGATTTTAGACTGGCTTTACCCCCTCTTTTCTGGACTTCTGAAGAGACTTAATTGAAAGGATATTACTTCCTGGTTTGATCTTAATTCATTTATAGGTCAAGATCGTATTCAATCAACTTGTTCAATCTAAGGATATTTCCCTGAAAAAAAAAGATTGTTTGAAATTACCTGTATAAAAGGGGAGAAAAGGTAAACAAAAGTTACCTGTCTGCATCCAAGAAAGTGGAGTGTTTTGTTTACTGTGTGATATATGTGTATTGGTTTGAGACCTGTGTATTGATTGGGACTTTTTCCTCCATAAATCAATATTTCTTTGGTTAGAGGGCCATGCATGCAGCAAAGAATTTGCTTGCAAATGGTTTTTATTGGAGCGAATGAGAATTCAACATATTTCATTTAATTTTTAAAACCCCATCTTCTGGGTTTGCTTTTACTGATTTAAGGAAATTAAATTGATGTCTTTTATTTATACCCTTTTCCTTTAAATTTGTGGTGATATTTTTCATATGATTGTTAAGAGGAAAATCCAATCAAATTAGGGAAGTCTAAAATTTCTTAAAATTTAGGCATTTGCAGTGGGTTCTTTGAGTAAAGAATTTAGGGGTGCTACTATTAGGGAAAGCGCTTTTATTAGGGAAAATATGGTATTAAAGAGGGAAAGCAGCAGGAGGCTAGGAAGGATGAAATTGTAGAACTGGTGCGAAAAAATCTCATTTTATGGTGCACCAACCTCGGCAATCATAATGACTGAAAATTGTTAAAAATCCCATTCAAATAAACAAACCTTACCCATTGAAAAAATCATTGTCTATGACATATTACAAGATTCATCATCTGGTGTAAAGCGTTGACACTCCACAATCTGACGCCAGTTTGGCCAAAATTTCCCCAAATTCGCTGGACAGTTTTATGGTTCCATGATTATCTGATAATTGCGTCCATGGGACTATTAAATGCATCATGCTGCCTGTTACAGTTGAGTAATTCTGAGAACTGGCCAATGATTTCTCCTCGTTCCAGCAGAGTAAACAAAATGCCATGGTTAAAACTGCTTGTGTAACGGACTACCTTGGGTTAATCACCTATGATATTCTGGTAAATCAAGATAATGGTCAATAGAGCAGTGGTCCAAAATGTTACAGTCTCCTGGCGTTAGATGGAGCAGTGTTGAATCAATAATCGAGAGGGAGAGTTAGGTCAGTGTGCAAATTCTCAACCTCTTGTCATTGGATGGTTTATGAAACACAAAATTGATTATGGTAAATATTGTCTTTAAGGCAAAGACTTTGTCATGGGGTGCCTAAATTGATGTAGCTTTGGCTTTGATATGCATGAGTTAAGAGTTTTTTGGTTGCCCTCAAAGGAAAGATGACCTCATATTATATACATTTTGGGTTGATAAACACTGTACAAAAATGCAGACCTTTTGTGCCTATATGAGAGAGAATTCGGAATGATAGATACATTTTTCACAAGGGATCGTAACATTCCTGAGATGCTGTCATAGCGCAGTTGGTAGCGCATCAGACTGTCAATCTAGAGTCCCCATGTTTGATCCCCGACGGTGGCACTCATCCTTTCTATGTGGGATAGCAACTGAAGGCTAGGAAAGAATGTGATGGTTGCACTGGTATGAGAAATACCAGAAATCTGTTGTTAGGTGTTCCAGTTGCCACAATATAACTTAAAATAGGTGAAAGTGACATAATTTAACCCTGTTTAAACACACAAAAATATCATAACATTCCTATCATTTGAAAAATACCTCTTTTTCAATCTTCTGTAAATTTAAGATTTGTAAAGTAGCTCACTTAAGTTTGTTTTTATACCCCTCACCTCAAAGTAGAGGGACGTATATTGGTTCATCCCTGTCTGTCTCTCTTTCTTTCTGTTCATCTGTCCATCTGTCTGCAGACCTTTTTCATTTTGGGACTTAACTAGAGAACTATTTAGTGACCTAGAATCATGAAACTTTATACAGTTGTTGCTCATGACCCAACAAGGTGCCCTATCGTTTTTGGACAGATCTTGATAAGATGCAGGAGCTGTAAGTGGCTCATATTGTTAGGTTTGTGAATTATGGGGTTTAAGTCTCTTTTTAACAGTAGATCAGTCAAATTTGTTCATGACAAATACTATGCGTAGGCAGAGAGTATAGTGTAAGATCAGCCTGCATTGATTTGCAGATTGATCTAGGCCTACTTTGTACTTAATGACAGTCGGCAAAACTTCAGTCAAACAGGTTGAAGTGTCTCAAAAATTGGCAGTTTCTACAGTATGAAGTTAAATTTGAATTCAGTAGGAAAAGGGTTGAAATCTATTGTTGCCACCTGTAAGGCCATTTTCAGCACTGTTATTTGTGAAAGGGTAAGGGCCTCTGATAATGGATAGAGACTATAGTTGATTACCAGGCTATTTTCAGACCAGTCTATAAGTAAGTTGTGAGGCGACTTGAGGAAAATTATGAGATTTTATGTCTGAATTTTGACACTAACATTAAATTTTCTCTTATCTCTGCAATTTTCTGCACAATTTTATGATATTTGAGGTTAAATTGGGGATGATGTTCAAGTTCTAGGAGAAATCAATACACCTGATTTCCAATATTCCCCACTGAGAGCCTCTAGCTTTCCCACAATGCAAATGAAATAATCTGTATACATGCAATAATGTACACATGTTTGGTGGTTATATACTCGGTATACATGTAGGTAAAAGATGTCACAAAATTTACTTCTGGCCAACAGGGCGGTCACAAAAATTGGTGAGGCATTGACCAAACAGATAGAAAAGTGTTATGGTGAAATATTTTGTGAAGGAATGTAACCTTGAGTGGGATATTTTGCAGCAGCCGACGATGTGTCCTTATTATACCTGATATTTTCAAAGGAGAAAGTTTATGAGATATAATGTGTGATAAAAAAGGGTGCTATTATTCCTGAGAAATATGTGAAAATTATGTTGAAATTTTGTGTGCGGTGTGTTGTTGATCCTAAAGGGGCAAAATTTTTCGATATATCAGTATTATAATATAAGAAACTGTAAGAAAAGTATTTTATTGATCTTTATTGGATATAATAACGCAATGGACAACGGAAATGCAGTTTTGTCAAAATTCACAGAAATTATTGACATTAATGTATACTGTCGACAAAACAGTGCATACTGTTGGCAAATTTTACCCTGCTTAGCTCATTCACTTGCATGCAAAACGGGGTATAACTAGCAAACAGTTTAATGATTCATTTTGTCATCCTGAATGCAGTGTAGGCCTGCCCTGCATTCAGGATCACAAAACAGCGCAAACAGTTTTCCAATTATACCCTGCTTTGCACACATGTGCATGTGCAAAGCGGGATATAATTGGAAAACTGTTTGCACCGTTTTTGTGATCCTGAACGCAGGGCTGGTACTTATTCTGCAGTTTGAATTCACTCAGAACAGTTCACTTTATATAGGTTTGAAGTAACTATAGAGGAAAACTAGTGCCCGACATGGGACTCGAACCAACGACCCCTGGAATACTAGCACTGCGCTCTACCAACTGAGCTAACCGGGCACCTGGTCATGAGTTTACCCAGTGTCAATCACTACAGGTTCTTCTTCTTAAACATAATTAAGTTTACAAAGAGAAACTTCCAGGTATGTGCAGTATGATCTTAAACTATACCTGTTTTTCCTTGTGAAAAACAGGTATCTAGTTTAAGATCATACTTCACAAGCCAGAATTGAGAGATCAGCGCAAAACTGTCGTAAATGCCTTAACCCTTTGCTGTTTAGTCCCTGCTTTTTACGTGCCTGTGATTTTATGATTGAGAAAACATTGTTAAAAAGAAGAAATTGCTTATGACAAGCAATTTCTTCTTTTTCCACACTATTTTCTACCCTACTGAATGGTTATTTTTCGAATTAAATCCACTTTGAATTTTCGTCTGCAATACCTTTGAATTCGGACAGGTCCAAAATTTTGTAAAACAGAAAAGGGTTAAAGTGCTTTGACTCTTACAATAGTTTTACTATGACCCATGGAAAAAGTCTAAAAATAACATTTTTAAAATTGATACTGACTCATAGTCAGTGCTGCAATTCATTGCTTGTAAAACTTCAGCACTTTGATTTCAATGCAATTTTGACAAGCTTGTTTTAATTTAAGTAACATCACAATTTTAAGGGTTAATCATTTCCTCTCATTTCAAATTTGGGTCAGTCTATTTATTGTTATCTAGACTAGGCATAGGGTACATGTCATAGAAAACGGTGAAAGTATCAAAAAATCAATAGGTGAGAGCAATATTATTCTAGGTCAATATGTATAAAGGTGACACTGAAAAATGGATCAATTTGGAAACTAAATTGATGTATCAGCAATAATTTAGTAGACTGGCCCCATTTGTAACTGGCCTGTAACTGGTATACCTAATCAATATTACTGATATTGATGTATCTACTGTGATACTGTGTCAATCATGAGAATCACCACACCCCTACCCTCCATTCAAGATAACAAAATGGTGCAAACTGTTTGCAGATTTAAAGTTTACCCTGAATAACATGTAAGTGCACGAGAAAAGGGTGATATAATTTGCAAACAGTTTGCACCATTTTGTTATTCCTAAGCACAGAGCAAGGATGTGGAACATGGGCTTTTCTTCTTACCGAAGCGACAAGTAAATATTCTAGGCCACTTGTCTAGTAAATACAGGTTATTAAATATGAGTGCTACTGAATAGATCTGAGCGATTTTAATTTGCCTAATGTTTTTACCAAAGTAGAGAAAACATTTTTTTTAACTAAGAAAATGCTAGGTATTAGTTTTGTCATTATAAATATCAGCGTTTTTTTCTCAAAATTTATCAATTCACTTTTATAATGGACTAGTTCATTTTGATCTTGACCAAGTAGAAAATCATTTGTCAATCTTCTTGTTTCTTATTACTTTTCTTTGGTTCACCATTCAAGTCAAGTTGTGAATTTATAAAAGAATGACACTTATGAAAATGAAAGTCTCTTGCTAAAGGAAAATTTGAATTGCTCTCTTAAATGCTCAGATGGAAAAAAGGATCAAATCCAGTTCTACATAATTTAGAGATGTTAAAACACTTAAGAATTTAAAGAAGGCATAATAATTATTGTGCATTTTTAACCCTTTATTTGTCAAGACTTTAAATATTCTTTGAATTCAAAATGGGGTGGAATGGTAGAAAGAATCAAAAGGTTAAAATCCTAGCTTCCTTAAAAACTGAGAGGTACTGAAACGAATGTTATTCAAGGCCTTAAAGTGGAATGGATCATGGGTAACTGGTAGCTCTTGCCATGTGGTTGTTATGGTGTTTGAAATGACGGCTAGCCATGATATAACTGCAATACTGTTGCAAGCAGCATTAAATCCCATATAACTTATTCAAGTTGAAATTAGTTCAGAAACAATTTCTAGAACTACAGAGGTATTGCCAACAATATTGAAATTTTCCTACTGAATTTGTCCTATTTTATTCCCTTTAAAATACCAACAAATAAGTGCAATCAGGTTTTTTTATCTTTTACTAAAAGATTGATTATTAGCTCTATTACTTAGCGATCAGAAGAGCAATAGTAATTTTTAATGGCATGTTTCCTGTCTGTTATCAGATAGGCTTTAGGAAAAAAATGATAGTCGGTAAAGCGTCTCAGGCCCTGAAATGAGCCTCTTGTTTGAAATGGCAAAGATAAAGGTTTTTGCAGACTTACAAAAAAAATACTTAGCATGACACTTATTTAATTGAAAAGAGGAGGGCCGAGCCAATAAGGGGAAAATGAATCCTTAGATGTGGGGGATAAAATGCTTCTTCCTCAAAGTCGTACATTGTGTATTTTATAAATGGCTACATGCAGGGGTGTGGAAGATTTAATACCCCCCACCTACTCATGAAACTTTAAATAAATGTTCCTTATGACCCAAGGAAGTGCCCTATTGTTTTTGGGTCACATAGGTCAAAGGTCAAGGTCACAGTCAGCCTTTGTTCAATTTTCGTTTCCGGACTCTAACTCAAGAACCAAATGACCTACAATCACGAAACTTTATACAAATGTTCCTTATCAACCAAGGAAGTGCCCTATTGCTTTTGGGTCACATAGGTCAAAGGTCAAGGTCACAGTCAGCCTTTGTTCAATTTTCGTTTCCGGACTCTAACTTGAGAACCAAGTGACCTACAATCATTAAACTTTATGGAAATTTTGCTTGTGATCCAAGGAAGTGCCCTATTGTTTTGGGGTCATATATGTCAAAGGTCAAGGTCACAGTCAATTTTTGTTTAATTTTCATTTCTGGACTCTAACTCAAAAACCAAGCGACCTAGAATCATGAAACTTCAGGCAAACGGTGCATATGACCTCAATATTTGTTACAAACACATCCTGCACTAATAGCACTTGCATTCTGACAAAGTGCTTGTGGGGGGTATTAGTCCGCTCGACAGTTCTAGTTCCACTCGGTCCTGGACAAATAAAAGCCAGTTTCTTACTTGCCAAGGATCAAAATGAACTTGCCCACAAAAAGAAGGTAGATTAATATGGAGAAAATATTGTTTTAATGAAGAAAATGCTGTAACCCAGCATTTTCTTCATGAAAGACAATGTTTTCTTCCCTTTGATACAAACAAAAGGATGACTTTTCTCCTAGTTCTTTTTCTTGTGTAGCAAAATTTGCTCTGATATTTTCTTGTCCACAGACAAGTGGCGTAGGAAAATGTACTTGCCCACCCCATAAGTAGAAAAGCCTGTGTCAGACAAGTCAGGCAAGGGAATTCCACACCCCTGCTACATGGGACAGTATTTTGAATTTTAACTTCTAAACTCAAGTAAGAAGCCGCCGTCATAGCGCAGTTGGTAGCGCGTCGGACTATCAATCTAGAGGTCCCGGGTTCGATCCCCGACGGCGGCACTCATTCTTTCCGACTATTTGTCTCTCACCTATGGGTTGATAATCGTAGACCTATGTGAGATAGCAGCTGGAGGCTAGGAAAGGATGTGGTGGTTGTACTGGTTAGAGAAATACCAGGAGACCATTGTTAGGTGCTCCAGCCGCCGCGATATAACTGAAATAATGTTGAAAGCGGCGTTAAACTCCATTCAATCAATCAATCTCAAGTAAGAAAATTTTCAACAAAAATGTCTGCATAGTTTGGTTTTGAGAGCTTGAGATGACGTCTGCAGCCAAAATGTTAATTGGATTTTAATGAGAGAGAGGATTAGTATTTGGCCTTGGACCAAATGTATTTTTGTGGAAAGGTTAACTTGCTTCCTTGTTAGGGAAACTGCATTGAATGTTGAATCATACAATGAGAATATTTTTGACCCATCGCATGAAAAAGGGCCATCTTGGTTATGTGTAAAGTTTCGAACAGTTAGACTGAACGGATTGTGCAAGCTGACTTACAACCTCAGAACCTTTCGCACTTGGCTTATTTTCTGAATCTAAGTCAATCGTTCTACCTTCCATATGAGAATTTTTGAAATTCAACCCATGGTTGACCTATGCTGGACCTAATCTCTTTCCCATACATTTCTTTTACACAATATCCAAGATGTTCTTTTTTCCACGTAGCTGTTTCTTCCAAATCTGATTGCTGGATGAAATATGAGGGAACTTTTGTTCTATCTTCCATTCTTGAATAGTTTTACTAAAGATGTACATGTTCATGAGTGATTCGGAGACACTTTTGAAAATATAGCTTAAGTTGTTCACAAAATGAAATGGGTTGGGGTGGTTTTTGTAATTGGATCATTCTTAGATTTTGTTGTAATAGGTTAAGGGTTTTGTTACTTGAAGTTGTGTTCTGCTTTTCTCTGTGAGTCTTATTTTCCAGTAAATGTCAAGATTCATTGTCCCTAACAAGGTAGAGGTTCATGGGCTCTTTTTTTCCCCTATATATTATATCAGAGTTGTTACACTTTGATACTCAGAGCACTTCATTTAAATGAAATACATTAATAATATGACCCAAGCTCTGTTGAATATTTTTGATATTACATGGTTGTTACTACACTAGTAAAATAACAATGCAAAGAAGCTAAGAACGTATTGCAACGTTACATTTTCGGTATGAAACTGACGTCGTGCATTTTGCTGACGTCATTTTCAGCAAACAGTGTTATAATTGTTTAGGGGAATAAATTGAATCAATAATATCTGCATTTCCTTTGATTTATCTAAAAATTTCAGGTCATATTTTTGAAAGAATATCAAGAATATTCAGATTCATGATGCTTTCTTGTGTTATACAGTTACATGCTGAAAACAGGTTCTTTTTATGAATTTCTGCCAATTTCTAATTTCAACAGAGACAAACATAGATCTAGAATCTATTGAAAAATAAAGTCACCAAAATATCATGAAATTAAACAAAACCTTGCCAAATCAAAGTAACAAATAACATAGACATAATGAAATTATAACAAATGACTATTGAACTTGAAGAGCCTATTTGACTAGAAATTTCAGAATAATACTGGTTTGATTTGTGTGAATTAAAATAGCACCGGCTGTGCTGGAAAGATCTTGTGAAATGGAAAAAGCAAGTTGAACTGTTAGCTCAATGATGTGCAAATACAAGTTGAAGTACATTATGTTGATTAAACTGTGCTCTATGTAATGAAAAATGATGGATTTTGCAAACACTTCATGGTAACAATGTAGGAAAAGGTAAACTTGGAAAGCGTGAACTCAAACACAAAAGAGCGATGAATATGGACTTCAAAATGATAAATTCTGGCATGCCGCCACACGGGGGTATGGGTCCAGTTAATTCGGACCCGTTCTACTCATCTCCTTTTTCCATGTATTCCAACAGGCGACACGCACCACACATGGGCCAACCAGACTATAGGATACATGACCTGAACAAACGACTCCAGCAGCGTACCGAGGTAAGGGAGACTACTCTGATATTGAATATTATTGATATTATCTTCAATGTTTATACATTTATTTGAATTCCGAATTTTAGAAAATTTTAAGTTGAGCATGAAAAATGTTTTATAACCTCAGACCCGTTCTTTATTTATGGACTTTCGAATAATTTTGGGACGTAAAATTATACATGTATATAAGTATAAACAGGGCTTATGGGCTTGTCATATGAAAAATATATAGCCTGTATAAAACACATAGCATTAAAATAACAAATTTTCTTTTGAAATTTACTGATGAGAACTTGTTGATTAGAGTCTGGCTTAAAACAGATACAACTCAAATTAATTTGATGAAAAAGAAAAAAACTGCTATGGAATGTTAATTTAATGTAGGTTACCCCATAAAAAAATATTATCACCTACAATCATTCGATCAGAATTTCTAATTATTTCCTGTTTCATTGTTTAGCTTATTCGTAATGCTAGGATTCAGTGCTAAACTAGTCTAAGTGCTATAATAATGGATGGCTAAGAGCAAAACAGTTGTAACTGCCTATAAACATATAGGCAGTTACAACTGTTTCATGCTGAGCGATCAATATATTATAGTTGCTAACTTTTATTGTGCTGAATTCTCAAGATAATTCAGGATGACGAAAAGTTGCAAACTGTTCGCAGAATATACCCCCCTTTGCATGTGAACTTGCATACAAAAGGGGGTAACATTTTCAAACAGTTTGCACTATTTGTCATGCTGAACGTAGGCAGAGCTACAGATAGAGGGGGTATTTTGGTTTTTCGAATTTAATTATTTCTTTACTCCTTAGTTAAAACCTATGTTGTTGGTACTCATTTGAAATGTCTCATCGAGACAATTCAAATGAGTACTCACAACATAGGGTTTCATAGAGAAATAAAGATTTTAGACTGGTTTTTACCCCTCTTATCTGTACCCCTGCGCAGGGCCAAAATTTGTCATTGCATGTGGACCATACCGGATCAATAATATTGACTAATTGACAATAGATATTGGATTTATTGATTTTCATTATTGCCCATACATAATCAATTATATTGACAATTTCCAGGATTGTCGATATGATTTACGGTAACTCTATTAGGCTATCTTGAGGATTCATTCAACATTTTTGTCAATTCTATTGGCAATGATGTTGATCATTTTTGCCCCCCCCCCCTTCTTCGAGTTTTTATCTGTTTTAGATGACAAGCTTAATAAATTTGTTATTTTATGAACACAAATTTAATATTCTATTTATAATATGACCTGAAATTTTGTGATAAAATTGGGAAATTCCAGATATTCATTGATTCAAGTTGTTCTGAAAAAGATATAACACCATTTGTGTACTTCAACAAATGCATTATGACATCATTTTTATGTTGCTTTATTATCGAGGGGTCAGTGCAACTTGCAGGGATCTGCCCAGGAATCAAATCAGTGGGGCCAAATGGCCCATTGGGTTTAGAAAAAGTGGGCCATTTCAGAAATTGTGGGGCCTTACCAAAAATTACAATAACAAAAGGTTAGCGAGCCAGGATTGTGTCATCATTTAAAGATAAGTAAGCGTACTGGACTATTAGGCTTTTTAACATTTTACTTGACTTGCAGATTAACACATAAGCATACTGATCTGTTGTGTTTACAGGCCAGTGTTCCCACTGGCATTCCAATCTGAGGGTAAAAATGGGTATTTTGCAGTATGCATGTACCCCCCTCTATATGAAACAAAGAAGGCTGCTTGCAAAAATAAGGGGTTCAAGCTCAGATTTGGGGGTAAATTACCCTCATTTGAGGGTTTTTGGGAACACTGCAGGCACCAGATGTAAAAGTATTTCTTTTTTATGACACATTGTTAATTGGCAGTTGAATAAATATGAATAATTATTATACTTCAAAAATAATGAATCATAATGTGAATTGACTTAAATTGATATCAATTAAGGTTGGGGTTATAATTTGGTCGAGTTGCTTATGGCGTGTTTACAGGTCACAATAATGTTCAACTTGTATTTCTCTTTGTTGTCTAAGCAGTTACACAAATCAAATCACTGTGCAATGAAAATCCGGGTCTCTTTATTTTTCTGATTTGTCGAAATATTCAATCTGTCGCGTTCTACTGTTTCCCATGCAAACTTTTTACCGAGATGGATTTCTCGAGAATCTGCGACATTGAAGCCTATCCACGGCGCGCTGAGGACTCGGTCCGGGTTCAGACGAATCAACATCATCATAAACTTACTCTATTTTGGCCAATGTCCTTGCAAAAAAGACAAAAATAGTCCTATGACACCTTTTAGTTTGATCCAATGCTCAAAAACATGTAAACAAGGAATGGTCCCCGAATAATTTTTGATTTCCGATGACGAGGTGTCCATTCAACAGTATGGCGCGGGGTACCATATTGATTTTTATTTTGGAGTAGGCTAAATCGCTACGAGATGTACCGGAAGTCGTCTTTCTGCCGACGCTGTATGTAAAAATTTCACCGCGCCGTTTGGCCCATTTGTTTGATTTTTTCCGCGCCGACTGCAAATTTTTTGCGGCATTCGCGCAATGGCGCGGCCTGGGCAGAACTCTGGCAACACTATTGTAAGTGCCTATATATTCATAGGCACTTACAATAGTGCTGCACTGACCCCTTGATATGCTCTTGGCTCATTTGCATAGTTATTCCAATACTGGTTGGAGACCAATTTTTGCCGCATACCAGTTCTTGCAAAGTGACCTTTTTCACAGTAGATGCAAAGTTTTTAAGCAACAAATTATTTTCTGGATAGAAGAAGCTGTTGTTATCATAACATTATAATTGAGAAGAGTTTCATTTTTTTTGCCTGTATCATGAATCAGGGCAGTTGGCGAGAACTGTCTTTTTGTGAGAATTGGTCTCTAACCAGTAGTGTAATAAGGGGTAATATAACTCTTGTCATGCTGAATAAAAATCTTTGCAAAATAAATGTAAAATCAAAGTGCAAAAAGCGCTGGAAGTTACCAAATGTGAGTAAGTATTGATTTCAGAAATGATTGTTTTACCAAATTCTGGTTTAAAAATGAAATTCAGGTGGTATGAACTAAGATCAGACTGCACATATGTGCAGGCTGATGTTTGTCTATACTTCCTGTCAAAGCAAGAATATCCTGGGTTTAGCGTGATAAGGGTTAACTCCCACGATGTAGGTCATAGTATAAATCTTTATGTTACAGGAGAGTGACAATCTCTGGTGGGATGCCTTTGCAACTGAGTTCTTTGAAGATGAGGCCACTCTGACTTTATCCTTCTGTCTGGAAGATGGACCAAAAAGATACAGTAAGTTAATCCTTTATTCTCTAAAGCACAACCACTCAATCCGACTCTTTGAAGCCCCTCGAGAAAAAAAAGCTATATAGAGCATTGTTGAAAGTGGAGAAATTGCTTGAAACAATAGCAATTTATTCAATAAACACAAAATTTTCTTTTCCAAAAGATGAAAGGTTTTTGAAATTTCATTATTTAAACTTGTTATACCCCCCACCTATGAAGTAGAGGGGGGTATATTGGTTTCACCATGTCTGTCTGTCTGTCCATCCCTCTGTCCATCCATCTGTCCGTCCGTAGACCTTTTTCGTTTCTGGACTTTAATTTGAGAACCAAGTGACCTACAATCATGAAACTTTATACAAATGTTGCTTATGACCCAAGGAGGTGCCCTATTGTTTTGGGGTCACATAAGTCAAAGTTCAAGGTCACGGTCAATTTTTGTTCAATTTTCGTTTCCGATTCTAACCCAAGAACCAAGTGACCTACAATCATGAAACTTAATGCAAATGTTGCTTATGACCCAAGGAAGTGCCTTATTGTTTTTGGGTGTCAAAGGTCAACCTTTTTATGCCCCCGTATCGAAAGATCGGGGGCATGTTGTTTTACCGTTGTCCGTCTGTCCGTCTGTCTGTCCGTCCGTCTTTCTGTCTGTCTGCAAAAGTTAACCAAAAAACTTAACATTGCCAATATCTTCAAGCCTATTCAAGATACAAGGCTCATATTTGGCATGATGATAGATCTCAATGATCTGCATCTGCTGGTACCAAAGTCAAGGTCATGTGACAAGGTCAAGGTCATCTGTCAAGGTCAAATGACTCAAAAAGTTAACCAAAAAACTTGACATTGCCAATATCTTCAAGCCTATTCAAGATACAAGGCTCATATTTGGCATGATGATAGATCTCAATGATCATCATCTGCTGATACCAAAGTCAAGGTCATGTGACAAGGTCAAGGTCATCTGTCAAGGTCAAATGACTCAAAATGTTAACCAAAAAACTTAACATTGCCAATATCTTCAAGCCTATTCAAGATACAAGGCTCATATTTGGTATGATGATAGATCTCAATGATCTGCATCTGCTGGTTCCAAAGTCAAGGTCATGTGACAAGGTCAAGGTCATCTGTCAAGGTCAAATGACTCGAAAAGTTAACCAAAAAACTTGACATTGCCAATATCTTCAAGCCTATTCAAGATACAAGGCTCATATTTGGTATGATGATAGATCTCAATGATCCGCATCTGCTGGTACCAAAGTCAAGGTCATGTGACAAGGTCAAGGTCATCTGTCAAGGTCAAATGACTCAAAAAGTTAACCAAAAAACTTAACATTGCCAATATCTTCAAGCCTATTCAAGAAACAAGGCTCATATTTGGTATGATGATAGATCTCAATGATCTGCATCTGCTGGTTCTAAAGTCAAGGTCATGTGACAAGGTCAAGGTCATCTGTCAAGGTCAAATGACTAAAAAAGTTAACCAAAAAACTTGACATTGCCAATATCTTCAAGCCTATTCAAGATACAAGGCTCATATTTGGTATGATGATAGATCTCAATGATCCGCATCTGCTGATACCAAAGTCAAGGTCATGTGACAAGGTCAAGGTCATCTGTCAAGGTCAAATGACTCAAAAAGTTAACCAAAAAACT
This sequence comes from Fragum whitleyi, assembly GCA_948146395.1. Taxonomy (NCBI): domain Eukaryota; kingdom Metazoa; phylum Mollusca; class Bivalvia; order Cardiida; family Cardiidae; genus Fragum; species Fragum whitleyi. Next base: position 17,682,647 of record OX411555.1, read on the forward strand.
TAACATTGCCAATATCTTCAAGCCTATTCAAGATACAAGGCTTATGTTTGGCATGATGATAGATCTCAGTTATCCGTATCTGCTTGTACCAAAGTCAAGGTCATGTGACAAGGTCAAGGTCATCTGTCAAGGTCAAACTTTGAAAAAAAATGCCGTTACGGGGGCATTCGTGTTTCACAAACACATCTTGTTCGTTTCTGGACTTTAATTGGAGAACCAAGTGACCTATAATCATGAAACTTTATACAAATGTTGCTTATGACCCAAGGAGGTGCCCTATTGTTTTGTTGTCACATAAGTCAAAGTTCAAGGTCACGGTCAATTTTTGTTCAATTTTCGTTTCTGATTCTAACCCGAGAACCAAGTGACCTACAATCATGAAACTTAATGCAAATGTTGCTTATGACCCAAGGAAGTGCCTTATTGTTTTTGGGTGTCAAAGGTCAAGGTCACTGTCAGCCTTTGTTCAAATTTTGTTTCCTGACTCTAACTCGAGAACCAAGTGACCTACAATCATGAAACTTTATGCAAATGTTGCTTATGACCCAAGGAAGTGCCCTATTGTTTTTGGATCACTTAGGTCAAAGGTCAAGGTCATTTTCAATTCCATTTCGCCGATTACGATACATTGCGGTAATTAAAATGAGATGCGAGCCGCGCATGCGCAGTCAGTGTGCTTAGCGTTTCCGGTGCAGTCGGTCACGAAAACGAAATCTCGAGAAGATTTGGGAATATTTTGCCATTATTTTGACGATTTATGCGGACGCAGTTCGCTTCAGATATTGCCATTTGCTGTCCGTTTCGGATTTTCATGTCTTGGACGCTGTTCAAGCTCGAACTCGTAAAGTAAATCAATTTACCCGACGGACCTCGTGGTATCATGGCGAATTCTGCCAAGTCGACAGAATCTAAGGAGCCGAAAGACAAATCTGACGACCCGAAAATGACGAAGGGTCCAACTAAGAAGACGTCGTCTTCTTCAAAATCGACATCGGCAACCTTGCCTGATCAAAGTGACCTGATTTTGAAGGCACTTTCCGAAATTCGTGATGCTCAGACTCAGTCTGACAAGAAAATGGATACGCTTACAAAACGTATGGACAATGTTGAGCAATCTTTGCAAGAAAGCTATGAGGCAGGTTATGAGGATGACTCCTACTCATACATGTCAGAAAATAAACACTATTCTGATGGAGAAATTGATGATGAACAACACAAAAAATCTGAAAGTGATCGGTTCAGTAGTTTGTCAAAAAGATTTAGATCATCAGAAAATTGTGGGCCAGACATTGATTCTAGTTTAGCTAGGAATATCACAGACCTTTTCAGTAAAGGCATTGAAGAGGGTCAATATGAAGACCTGGTAAAAGATGAGAACCTTCCTAGACCTAACAACTGCACAGGCTTGCAGACAGTTCGGATGAATAGGATTATTTGGGACATAATGTCACGGAAGGCACAATCAACCGATGCCAAACTTCAAAAATGTGCGACTTCTGTCATCAAATCCTCTGTGATTTTGGCCACAACAATTAATAAACTGGTTGATGTAGAAAAGGCATTGAAAGCTGATGAAAACACTCACTCAGGGGAGATATCATCATTCATTGACAATCTTAATGATGCAGTGGCTTTGTTAGGGCATGCTAATTACCAGAACTGTATGTTGAGGCGAGACCTCCTCAAACCAGAATTGAAAAAAGAGTTTAGTGTTCTTTGTAATCATAACGTTCCATACACTGCATGGCTATTTGGCGATGATGTGTCAAAAACTGTGAAAGAAATAGAGGACAGTAGTCGCATGGGCAGTAAGGTGCTTTGGACTAATAAACGCACTACCAGTATGCCCCTGAGAGGACGCTTTAGAGGCTCCTACCGTCATAGGCCTTATGGTAATCCTAGTTACCGCAGCCATTATACTCCTTCACACACAGTAACAAGTGATGAGAGAAAAAACTCCCAACGACGGGGGGGAGCAAAGTATGCCAGACAATAGATATGGTAAGTGAAATGCCATTATTTCAAGCCGGAAGATTGAAAAATTTTGCATCTGAATGGAAAAATCTCACAACTGATAAAAATATATTGGATATGGTGAATCATTTTCATATTGAATTCAAAGATGGGGTGTATCCATATCAAAATCCTAATTTTATGCCTATTCAGTATTTTAATGACATTGAATCTAAAACAATTGATCAAGAAATTGAAAAACTTCTTTTGCAGAAAGTTATCATTAAGGTACAATACGAGAAAGGGCAATTTTTGTCACCAATTTTTCTACGCAAAAAGAAAAATGGAGAGTACAGATTGATATTGAATCTTAAGAAATTCAATGAATTTCTGCCTTACTATCATTTCAAAATGGATACATTTGAGTCGGCCCTAAATCTTGTAACTAAGGATATGTTTTTTTTGTTCAGTGGATATAAGGCATGCTTACTATTCTGTACCAATTGCTGAAGAACACCAGAAGTTTCTGAGATTTACATGGCGAGGCAAGATTTTTCAATTTACGGCTCTCCCTAACGGCCTATGTTGTGGGCCGCTGAAATTCACTAAGCTTATGAAGCCTGTTTATGCTAAATTGCACATGGATGGTCATATTTGTACTGGCTTTATAGATGATAGTTTGCTAGGGGGTCAAACATTTGATGAATGTGAAAACACTTTCAAAAGTACAACATCATTGATGAGCACTTTAGGTTTCATGTTAAATTTAGAAAAATCTGTTGTAGTGCCTACAAAGAAAATTTGCTACTTAGGCAATCTCATTGACTCTGAAAAAATGGTTGTCACTTTGCCAGATGACAAAAAAGAAAATATCAAAATGGAGTGTTTAAAACTGATTCAAAGTCAGAAAGCTTTGATTCGACAAGTTGCCAAAGTTACAGGATTAATGGTCTCTGCGTTTTCAGCAGTTGAATTTGGTAAACTCTATTATCGAGAATTGGAACTTGCTAAAATTAATGCTCTGAAGAGTTGTTTTGGAAATTTTGATGCATACATGAAAATTACCCCTAGCATGAAATCAGATCTTTCATGGTGGTATGAAAACATTGATTTTCAAGTAAGACACATAGGTAGAAATGATCCCGATGTGACCATTCAGACAGATGCAAGTAAGATAGGTTGGGGTGTGTTGTTTGATGGCTCAGAAATAGGTGGTCGTTGGACAAAACAAGAGAGTTTATACCATATCAATGTTTTGGAAATTCTTGCTGTCTGGTTTGCCTTAAAATCTCTGTCTGAAAAATTTAGGGGCAAACACATTAAAATCATGACAGACTCCTCTACTACAGTGTGCTATATTGCTAACATGGGGGGAGTCCGTTCTGTAGACTGTAAAAGAATAGCCAAACAAATCTGGTCATGGTGTCTTGATAATAATGCATGGATTTCAGTGACTCATATCCCCGGTAAAGTTAACCTGGCAGATACGCCCTCCCGTCATTTCAATGACAAAACAGAATGGGAGCTGAATGATCAGGTTTTTAGTAAAATTTGTGAAATCTGGCAAAAACCATGCATAGACCTATTTGCGTCTAGACTAAATAATAAAATAGAGAAATACTGTGCGTGGAAACCTGACCCTTCAGCTACTTTCATAGATGCTTTTACTGTGAATTGGAAAATGTTTAAATTAGTGTATATCTTTCCTCCTTTCAGTTTGCTCAGCAGCTGCGTTCGAAAAATCCAGAACAGCCAAGTACAAGCTATTCTTATAGCTCCCCTTTGGGAAACTCAACTATGGTTCAGCCCCTTGATGAAAATGCTAGTTGCAGCTCCGATGATTCTACCGAAAACGAAACGTTTACTTTCTCTTCCACATTCAAAGGACTGTCATCCGCTGTCGGAAAAACTTGTGATGATGGCCTGCAGAATATCAGGAATATCTACAGAGAGCGAGGCCTTTCTTCAAAAGCAACCAATATCATTATGGCCTCTTGGAGATCTTCAACCAAGAAGGGATATAAAACGCATATACAAAGATGGTTTAGATATTGTCGTGAAAGGAAAATTAGTGAAGTTTCGCCCTCTGTAAATCAAGTTATAGAGTTTTTGACTGGTTTATTTCACGATGGATTAACCTACAGCTCGATAAATACTGCTAGATCAGCATTGTCAGCCATAGGAATAAAGTTTAAAAACATTCCTGTTGGAGCTCATCCTTTGGTTGTGAGGTTTCTCAAAGGAGTTTTCAATATCAGACCAACAAAATCAAGATATACTAGTGTATGGGATGTAGATAAAGTGCTGAACTATTTACGCAGACTTTCTCCGGTCAAATCTCTGTCTTTAAAAGACCTTACTTTGAAGCTGGTGATGTTACTGGCTTTAACGAACGCAGCTCGCATTGACAATGTACATAAGTTAAGTGTTAAACAGTTGAGAAAAACAAGTTCAGAGTTTGTTTTACAGTTTACTGGTTTGATTAAGCAAAGCAGACCAGGATTTGAATTTTCGTTTTTACGGGTAAAGGGATACCCACCTGATAGACGATTGTGTAGTTATTTTGTTTTGAAAGAGTATTTGTCTAGAACTAAAAGTATTAGAGGACATGAAGAATCATTATTAATTAGTTATGTTAAACCACATAAGCATGTAACAAAAGATACAGTTGCTCGATGGGTTAGAACAGTTATGCATCGTGCTGGTATTGATATTAATCACTTTGGGCCCCATAGTGTTAGGGCTGCAGCAGCATCAAAAGCTATGGAAAGAAATGTACCAATACAAGACATTCTTAAAACTGCAGGATGGTCGAGGGAAAATACCTTTAGAAAATTCTACAATAAGCCTATTGTCCAGGAGAACAGTTTTCAAAACTCAGTACTTAAGATCTAAGGTATATATGTGTTTCTTTATTTTACGACTATTTTTTGCGGGTATTTATCAATATTGTTGCTTTAAAGTCTCATTTTAATTACCGCAATGTATCGTAATCGGCGAAATGGAATTGAAAAATTAAACGAGGCTTACCTGTAAGGTGAAGTTTGATTGTAATTCCATGAGTCCGATTAAAGATCATGAGGGAATTAAAATCCCTCCACCCTCCCTTGATCTACATAATATCAAATTCATTTAATTTGATCTATACAACTTCACAATATTGATAAATTCTTTGAAGACTGACTGCGCATGCGCGGCTCGCATCTCATTTTAATTCCCTCATGATCTTTAATCGGACTCATGGAATTACAATCAAACTTCACCTTACAGGTAAGCCTCGTTTAATTTTTCAATTTTTGTTCAATTTTCGTTTCAGGACTCTAACTCAAGAACCATGGGATCTATAATCATGATACTTCATTCAAATACTGCATATGACCTCAATATTTGTTACAAACACATCCTTCACTAATAGCACTTTCATTTTGATAAAGTGCTTGTGGGGGGTATAAGTCAGCTCTTCGACAGAACTAGTTTTCTCTGACTGCACCTTCTTTGAAATAAAAATTTGTTTCCTTGTAAGGGGTGTCTCAAACTTTAAATTCAATGCCTTTCTTCATCTGACCTTAATAGGTGACTGAAACTCAAGAAAGTAGTATCATCACTAATTTTCAAAGAAATATAATCCCTTAACAAGGAATTTGATCATTTTAAGTGTTTTCTTTTCAGACAGACAGAGATTTTTTAAAGGTAATGGACCCGTAATAGTTCTGCAACGTCTTGGAAGTTATTAGTTTTGACAGTGTTATCCAAAATTTCCTAATGATTTTCATTAAGAAACCTTGGTCAACATTGTCACATATCATAAGTACCTTAATGTTGCAGAACTCTTAAGGTTCCACTACCATAAAACTTGATTACATGGCATTTAATTTCATCTGCAACTTCTTTGACTTCAAATTTAAAAAGCTAGCACAAGCCCTGTCAAAGTATGATGAATATTTTCTTATTTATTACAGCAATAGGAAGAACCCTGATACCCAGATACTTCCGGAGTGTATTTGAAGGAGGAGTAACTGATCTCTACTATAACCTAAAACATCCTAAAGAATCCTTCCATACCACATCAATAACCTTGGATTGTGACCTTGCTACCATGGTAACACACCATGGAAAACCTATGTTCACAAAGGTTAGAATTATATATGGCTTCAAAAACCTTGATTGTGACCTTGTTTCATGGTAACACACTTTTCGAAACTTGTTTTCAAAGGCAAGAAATATATATGGCCTCAATAACCTTGGATTGTGACCATGCTTCCATGGTAACATAGTAAGGGAAACCTATGTTTACTAAGGTAGGAATTCCATAACACTTGAATGACCTTGGATTGTGACCTTGCTACAATGGTAACACACAAGAATCAATTTGATCAGGTTCTGCAATGTTTGTCTTTCTCTAAACTTCATTTGGAAACATCAACATCTTTTTATTCCACTCAACAATGACTGTCTGTCCGTAGGATGTCCAAATCTTTGGATAATTATTACATCATTTACTTTTCTCCATCCAAAAGTATTGTTAATCAGAAATTTTACTCAAGGAGGTTTAAGGTTGAACCATAGAATTCATTAATCTTTGTGGAGACCATGATTTATGCATCTGAGAACATTTATTCTCAGTCATTTTAGTAATGTCTTTTTAAAAAATGTTCATGCCTAAAGTCATGATCATGATTAAATGTTAAAATGTTTGTGATCCTAACGCAATTGAAGGTGGCAATATTTGCATGATTTTACAGGTTGTAACAGAGGGGAGATTACTGTTAGAGTTCACATTTGACGATCTCATGAGAATACGCACATGGCATTTTGCTGTACGACAACACAGGGAACTTATACCACGCAGTGTCATAGCCATGCAGATGGGTGCCAATGAGGTTTGTTTGAAAAAAGAAGTGGGGGGGGGGGGATCTATTTTTCTAATTTAACCCCTTCCCAAATAATCAAGCTTTTTTTACACCCCCCAGGAGTAAAGCTTGAGGTATCATTTTGACGAATGAACAATTTGCTTGGTTCCGAAAAATGTTTAGTAGCGAATCACACTGATAATCATAAGATTCCTTGGTTTGATTCCCTATGGCAGCACTCATTTGCTCCTACAATTTGTCTCCCACCAATAAGTTAACGTAAATTTAAGTGGGATGGCAGCTGGAGGCTAGGAAAGGATGTAATTGTAGTACTGGTGTGAGAAATAACAATACTGTAAGGTTAAAAGTGGTGTGCAACTCGATTAAAAATCTCTAACCAGATTAACTAAAATTTAATAAATTTCATTGATACGATATTGGAATGTAATTGATTGTTTAGAAAAACCTAATCACAATGTATAAATGTGCAAAGCAGATTCATACATGAGTGTGATTAGGTTTTTTTTTGTTTCACACCTCCTGGAAATCAACAAATACTCTGTTTATGTCTTGTGATTTAATATCTCAAAGTAAATGTAAAGATTTGTCAATAATGAAACATGTTTCTTTAGGGACTCCTTTATGCAGAAGCTTAAGCACAATAGCTGCATACCGGTACTCAATATTGTTTTCATTAATTAAAAGACATGTTTTCAGCCAATAGAATACATGATAATAGATGGAATCATTTAGCATGCTATTAACCCTTGTCATGCTGAACCCGGAATATTCCTACCTTGGCAGGAGCTATAGATAAACATATATGCAGTCTGATCTTTGTCCATACCACCCATATTTCCATTTTTGAAACCAGGCAAGCTTAAAAATATAATTTCCAAAATGAGTACTGACTCATGTTAAGTGCGCCCAGTGCTTTGAGCACTTTTATTTGGTTGTAATTTCACCAAGATTTTATATTCAGCGTGACAAGGGTTAATATATAGAGGATATTGAATGAGTGGTCATTGAATACCGAATTTATTAAACAAGTTATCTTTAAACAGATAAAAACGAGGCTACGGTATTTTACAAGCACAAATTTGATATTCTATTTATAATATGACCCGAATTTTAGCGATAAATCGTCAAATTTCTTGAAATTCAACATTTTAATTTTCACTGTTTAAAACTGACGTCACAAAATATAAATTATGACGTAATTTTCGAGGTTACAAAATAGCGTCGCTTTTCGCTCTGGGCTCATTTGCATAGTTATTCCACCAGTGTTATAACACCCTTATAATATCAAAAATATTCAACGGGGGTTAAATCACTCCTGCGATGTAGGTCATATTATAATTTAAATTATAACTTTTCAGGAGCCAGCCATGGTGGAACAGTTGTCCAAAAATATAACCAGACAGGGTCTCACAAACTACACACTTAATTTTCTACGGGTAAATACAAAGTTCTTATTTTCTTTCTGATCTTCTAATGGACAAAAGTCTTGTTTGGTATCGTGAATATGCTAATAAGGCAAGAACATTTTAATAGGAACTTTAGAACATCAATGAATGTAGCACTATTGTAAAAGGGCTGTTAAAACCTTCCAACGCACAGTGAATTAGTAGAACTGTGATCAACAGCCTTGGAATAAAACATCTGAATAACAAGCATGTTAGACTGTCAAACGTAGACAGCAAAATTTAATGAACAAAAATCATGCACACTTGTACACAGTATCTATTTTAGTGACATTTTGCATACGTTTTTCTTTAAAAAAGAAAACAATGTTGTTCCAATTGCCTTGACTTATGTCATTGAAAGGGTTGCCTGCTCAACCTTAAAGATGCTTTGCTTAATTGATATCATTTGTGATCCAATACAGGTGAAAACTGTATGTGAAAGGTTTAATTGTATGTATCTGTAAAGCATGAAAAAAGAGACTTGCATGATTAGAACTCAACTACCTCTGTCAGAAAGATCTGAAGGCCCCAATTTTTTCTGTAACGGAAGTTTATGTTTTGTGGAATAACTTTGAAAGGAAAGAATGGAAGAGTTTAAGGCATTTCACAAACACAACTTGATAAGTTTAGTGACAAAAAACAACAATATTGCTTTGATAGTAAGGAAAGATTAAGAAGACAACATTTGAAATGTATTATATTTCAGTTGTGTGTGATACTAGAACCAATGCAAGAGCTCATGTCAAGACATAAAGCCTATGGTTTGAATCCCAGGGACTGCCTCAAGACCACGCTGTTCCAGAAATGGCAGAGGATGGTCTCCCCACCTGGAAAAGGTATAGATATATGGCGTTGTGCAACACTGTTGTAAGTGCCTATATGTATATAGGCACTTACAACAGTGTTGTGCTAAGCCCTTGGTATATCATATTAAGGAAGTTTGCACAAAACCTTTATAAGTACCTACATGTATATAGGCCTTTACAACGGTGTTGTGCTAAGCCCTTGGTATAACATATTTAGGTAGTTTGCACAAAACCGTTGTAAGTGCCTATAATTAAATAGGCACTTACAATTGTTTTGCACTGACCCCTTAAATTTTGCTTTCTTGTTTGGTTTAAAGGGACATTATTTATCATTTAATCGTTGGATTTTTTTAATATTCCTCCCCTTGCATGAAATATATTCTATTCCCTTCCCATTATTATTTTTGCTTATTGTTAGGTCAGCTGTTTTCAGAGAACACCTGAGATATTGCCTTAACCTTGTTGTTGGTGTTGCGTTGCGGTTTTAAAAACTGTGATATCACTGATTTTACTAGGCATTCACTTGAAACTTTGTACACACACTTTCACTACCAAAAGAACTTTTGAAGTGGAGAAGTCAAGATGAATTTTGTGTGAATTATGCCCTTTTTTTAGCTCGCCCGGGACAAAAGTCTCGGAAGAGCTATTGTCATAACCTCAGATGTCGGCGTCAGCGTCGGTGTCTGCGTCCCCATTAGGTTAAAGTTTTTATACGCCGCTGGAGGCGGACGTATATTGGCGTCATCTTCTCCGTCCGTCCATCAGTCCGTCTGTCCGTCCGTACGTCCGTCCACTTTTCTTGTCAACGCAACTCCTCCTAAACTACTGGCTGGATCTTCTTGAAACTTGGTCAATATTATCACCTCAATTGGTAGATGTGCATGAAGGAAGGATTTTACGGTTCGTTGATTTTTGCCTCAGTTATGCCCCTTGATAACTTAGTCTCTGGGTCCACTTTTCTTGTCAATGCAACTCCTCCTAAGTTTCTGGCTGGATCTTCTTGAAATTTGGTCAATGCAATCACCTCAATTGGTAGATGTGGATGAAGGAAGGATTTTACGGTTCGTTGATTTTTGCCTGAGTTATGCCCCTTGATAACTTAGTCTCTGGGTCCACTTTTCTTGTCAACGCAACTCCTCCTAAGTTTCTGGCTTGATCTTCTTGAAACTTGGTCAATGTAATCACCTCAATTGGTAGATGTGCATGAAGGAAGGATTTTACGGTTCGTTGATTTTTGCCTGAGTTATGCCCCTTGATAACTTAGTCTCTGAGTCCACTTTTCTTGTCAACGCAACTCCTCCTAAGTTTCTGGCTTGATCTTCTTGAAACTTGGTCAATGTAATCACCTCAATTGGTAGATGTGCATGAAGGAATGATTTTATGGTTTGATGATTTTTGCCTGAGTTATGCCCCTTAAAAAAGTAGTCTCTTGGTCCACTTTTCTTGTCAACGCAACTCCTCCCAAGTTTCTGGCTCGATCTTCTTGAAACGTGGTCAATGTTATCACCTCAATTGGTATATGTGCATGAAGGAATGATTTTATGGTTTGATGATTTTTGCCTGAGTTATTCCCCTTTAAAACTTAGTCTCTGGGGCTTATTGCCTCATTCATGCCCCCTTGAAATTTAGTCTCTGGGGCTTATTGAAATTGCAGCCTTGTGAATGCAACTCTTCCTAAGTTTCTGGCTGGATCTAAATGAAACTTGGTGGATTTTATAACTGAAATTGGTAGGTGAGCATGAAGTAAAGATTTTATGGTTCATTAATTTTACCCTAAATTATGCCCCCTTAAAACTTAGTATCTAGGGCTTATTGAAATTGCAGCCTTTTGAACACAACTCCTCCTTACTTTTTGTCTTTATTTAAATGAAACTTGGTCAATGTCATCACCATAATTTGTAGATGTACATGGATCAAGGATTTTATGGCTCATTTATTTCCCTGAATTATGTCCCCTTAAAACTTAGTGCCTGGGGCTTATTGAAATTGCAGCCTTGTGAAGGCAACTCCTCCTAACTTTTTGTCTTGATTTAAATGAAACTTGGTCATTTTCAATTTGGTTCTGTCAAAATAAGTAGTGTCTACAAATATCTATTTATGAAACAGCAGCAAAGTGGCGTCGTATTTTGTGACGATGGCACTCTTGTTTATTTCTATCAATATTTATCCTAGAGGCTTTATTTTTTACAGAAACACTCATTAGGGCATAGGCTTTCATTTGAGACCAACATCCTTGTCGAAATGACCTTTAGACTGTGACCTTGACCCTTTCAAAAAAACTTTAACCAAAAACTTTAACCAAAAAAACTTTAACCTTGCTTATATTTTCTGTAAGCTTTAAACTAGAGACATCATTACTTCATATGCACACTCATTAGGTGATAGGCTTTCACCATAGACAAAGGTCCTTGACAGTTTGACCTTGACCCTTTGTGGACTTGGAAAAACTTTAACCAAAAAACTTAAACCAAAAACTTTAACATTGCATATATTTTTAGCTCCACTGGCTGAAAGCCACTGGGGCTATTGTCATGGCGTTGTGTCCGTCGTGCGTCTGTCCGTCCGTCCATGCGTCCGTCCGTCCGGTCGTAAACTTTTCTTTAAAAATCTTCTCCTCAGGAACTAACTGATGGATTTCAACCAAACTTCACAGGAATGATCCTTGGGTGACCCTCTTTCAAAGTTGTTCAAGAATTTTTGATCTAATGAAAAACATGGATTTAATGGGCGTGGCTAATTTCCAAATATGGTAAAAAGTGAGTTTTCTCAGATTCTAATCAATGGATACCGATTAAATTTTACATGGATGATCCTTGGGTGACCCTCTTTCAAAGTTGTTCATGAATTTTTGATCTAATGAAAAACATGGATTTAATGGGCGTGGCTAATTTCCAAATATGGTAAAAAGTGAGTTTTCTCAGATTCTAATCAATGGATACCGATTAAATTTTACATGGATGATCCTTGGGTGACCCTTTATCAGTCTACAAAAAATCATTGTGATCGGATGGAAAATATGCATTTTATGGGCGGAGGTCATTTCTCTATATGTTTTATAGTTGAAACTTTGAAAATCATTTTCTCAGAATGTCACCAATGGATATCAACCAAATTTCATTGGAATGATCCTTGAGTGACCCTTTATCAGTGTACCAAAAATTATTGTGATTGGATGAAAAATATGCATTTTATGGGCGGAGGTCATTTCTCAATTATGTTATATAGTGGAAAATTTGAAAATCATTTTCTCAGAATCTGATTTTTGGATATCAACTAAATTTCACTGGAATGATCTTTGGTTGACCCTTTATCAGTGTACCAAAAATTATTTTGATTGGATGAAAAATATACATTTTATTGGTGGAGGTCAATTCTCAATATGTTAAATAATGGAAACTAAGAAAAACATTTTCTCAGAATGTAACTGATGGATATCAATCAAACAATTTTGGTATCATCTTTGGTTGACCCATTATCATGCAGCCAAAAATTATTTTGATTTGATGAAAAATATGTCTTTTGATAACAGAGGTCATTTCTCTATCTGTTATATAGTTGAAACTTAGAAAATGATTTCAACATCAGTAGAACCCCAAATATCTAAAAATGTAGTCAAAACATTTATTTGCTTTTACAAGAATTTCAAGCCTGTGGAGCGACTCAAGCCATTCATGGCTTTCTAGTTTTAATGCTCTAACCAAGGAACATCATAGATTCATATATATACTCATCAGGTGATAGGCTTTCACCAGAGCCCAAGGTCCTTCACAATTTGAACTTGACCTTTACCATTTGTGGACTTAGAAAAACTTTAACCAAAAACTTTAACCTTGCTTACGAGGGTTGATCCAAAAGTTCGTAAAATGAGGTTATAAATCTTCAGAGAAGTTATCTATCAAAATGAAAATTAAACAGTCTTTTAATTCATCATCTTAGTAATAAATGTGGACATTTTAAAATGTTTACGTTCAATAGCGGCTGTATAGTGCATTAATCAAGATAGACACCCCCACAAAGGCGGGGGAGCAAGAACGTCAAATGCGACGTCATGATTAATTTTCTTCTACATTATCTCTGCCAACTGTCATGCCTTTCTGTGCCTTATATATCAACTTGCAGGAATTATCTACATGTCATTTAGAATAAAATTTGTTTATGCATGGTATTTCTTGTAAAGTCGACATCCATGCATACAGAACCTTTATTTTTTAGGGAAAAAATGAGAATCAATTGGGACAAATTCGTTCGTTGAAACTCTATTAGACCACTCTAATTCCTCCTATTAAGCTCGCTCTCTTTAAATATCTGGGGTAGCTTTAGAAAAAGCTATCTTCTGCATTTTTCATGATTTTTCTAAATTATCTGAAATGATTGGGTTGGTGAATAACATAGATCATGACAAAATTAGAAAAATAAAGGAATTCATATTTTGGTGTTGTCGACTGGTCATTCTTTCCTCGAATATTGTGTATTATTAAAACTTGTCTGCGTCCGTACAAAGTCTACCAATAAGCTTTAAAATATGACAGATAACTTTCTATTTACGACAAGTTTATTTAAAGCAAGGAATTTCAACAAAAGTTTCAGAAAACTCGATTTATTTAACGATTTTCCAATATTTTTCCATGCTCCCCCGCCCAAGCATACATATGTTACTATGCTATGGTAATCTTAGACCGCTAAAGATAATTCCCCCAAAATAATAAGGTTTATGCTCAGCGAAGGTACTAAACTGCACATTCACTAATATATACTGAACAAGCCAGAAATGCGAAAATTATTAGCAGATTATACGAACTTCTGGATCATCCCTCGTATATTTTCTGAATGCTTTAACCTAGGGACATCATTACTTCATATACATACTCATTAGGTGATAGGCTTTTGTGAGAGATCAAGGTCCTTGATAATTTGACCTTGACCTTTTATGAACTTAGAAATACTTTAACCGAAATTCTTTTACCAAAAACTTTATCCTTGCTTATATTTTCTGAATGCTTTAACCTAGGGACATCATTACTTCATATACATAGTCACCAGATGAAAGGCTTTCACCAGAAACCAAGGGCCTTGACAATTTTAGCTAGACCTTGACCTTTTATGGACTTGGAAAAACTTAAACTGAAACCTTTAACCAAAAATTTAACCTTGCTTATATTTTCTAAATGCTTTACTCAGGGACATTATTACTTCATACGCATACTCACTAGGTGATAGGCTTCTACAGAGACCAAGGTTCTTCACAATTTGACCTTGATCTTGACCTTTTGTGGAATTAGAACAATTTAAAGAAAAACTTCATGTTTGATACAAAGAAATTCCATTGGTAACCTCATCTGCTTGTAGGCTTTCACTTTACCCTAACCTTATACATGCAATTAAAACAGAAAAGTTTTTACATTTCTTAATTACTACTCAAACAGATATATATATATATGAGATCATGGACTTTAACTTTGAAAGAAACCACTTTGAACTTCAGTCTTCGGTCAAGTACTGTTTGTGACAAGCAGCTGTTTTGGCAAGCTACGTTGTCCGCGGACAACTCTTGTTTTACTAAGATTTTTCATCCATTATTCAGCACCCAATAGCCAAGCATAGGCATCATTTGGCGGTGCTCTTGATGAATTTTATAATTCTTATTATGCAGATATTAGGTTTTCCTTAAACAAAAACAGTGACCTGTCTTGGCAAAGGGATATTTGGAATTTGTGAAAAGTACAGTCCCCAGTGGGATCACAGTGTTTGTGCAAACTGACCATTGCCAAAAGTTTTTCTGATTTTCCAAACCTTGCAAGATCATTCTACCTTCATATCATTTATTTACTTCTGTTCGGCTGGATATCTTTTTCCAATAGCTGATGAACGCTTGGTGGGGAAGCTCGCAATGTTAGATTCTTGAATAAGATTGGATTTATAAAATTACTAGAATTTTGTTCTGTGCATAAAAACTATGCTTAACTTTTATTTCTAAAAGTTAGTTGATTAATTAGTAATCTAAAATATGTGTAATTACATTTGGCTTTGACAGTATTATTTTGCTTGTTTGTTGCATGGATTGGTGAATCATATATATCAGTAAATGTATGAATGTGTTAAAAGTTTTGGGTATGAAGTTCCTTGGATTGTAAATATGAGCCTATGCCTAACATTTCCAACAATTTTGCATATGGTGAAGGGCCAAAATTAACCAACCTTAACTGCAATGTAGTATAGTTAGAAGTTTGCCTGACTTTCTAAAGAAACTTTTGAACACTATCTCTCCACAAAGCACAAAAGTGCAGTGCAAATGCACAGGCTGGCCAGAGTGTTTGCTTGGCTCACATATGAAATGTTGGAAATGTCACACAGGCTAATATCTAAAGATTAATAGAAGTCGAAATAATGACTTTGCCTTGAACCTAGAAAATTGCTTCAGTAGTTACAAAAATTTATTGTATTGTTTACACAGATCTATACTTTTGCATCATCTTAGCGTGTTTCCCATCAATCTGTCTGTCTGAGTGTATGTCTGTTGACTTTTTGGTTTTTTACGCAATAAAGTCCTCACTTATTATCCAGTTTTCTTGAAACTTTCTCAGGATGATTGAAGGGTCAAAAGGACAATTTATTTTGAAAATGGGGACAATTTGTTTGAAAACAAAGGATATGGAGCCTTATGAAAATTTAATTAATATTTCACTTATTGCAATTTTGTTTATACAATTTAGTCCACAAATATTATCAGATTCTCTTGAAAGTTTTACAAGATGATTGGAGGGTAGTCGCTTTCGAAAATGGGGACAATCCGTTAGAAAACACAGGACCTGGGGCCTTATTAGATATCACTAAATGCAATCTTGTTTACGCAATTAAGTCCAAAAGTGTGAATGGATTTGGGTCACGAATATGATTGGATTCTCTTCAGGTTCCTGAAATATCAGATAAGTTTTAGGAAAATATTTATAGTCAGTAAAGCGTCTTAGGCCCTCATTGGCCCTTTGTTTGTGAAAGGCTGTCATTGTTATGGGAGACCACTCTCACCACTGTCCTGCATAGCTTCTGTGGTTAAATTCAATGTCTGACACCTGTGTCAGGAAAGATCTTCTTTGGCTCAGTGGTAGAGCATTGGATATGTAAACCAAAAATTTGAATATTGTTGTCCGCTAGGGTTTGAGGCTGGCTCACGATGGATATTTTTCTGCAATGCTTGGTTGAGGACAGTTCGTATGTAAAATGGGGGCTTGTCTGGGATTGGCCATTGAGCCATTTATGTTGGCATTGTGTTGACTTTGTTAGTATCGTCATCAATATATGATGACTCTTATGGGGGAGTGTGTTATGGGAGACCACTCTCATGCTTCGGTTTAGGACAATTCGTACGGAACAGTCATAATTTGGCACTTGATAGCTCACTGGGTTCTAAATTATTGGGTTCTGGGTTTGATCCATGACAGTAGCATACATCCTTTCTTTAATTGTCTCGCTACTGATTGGGATGAGTAGGTGGAAGCTTAGGAACTATATGTGGTACAGTTAACAACATCATGAAATTGACATGGTGAATGATTTTGGAATGAAATTGAATTAATGTGATCAGTGAGTATTGAGTGAATTTAAATGGAAGTAATTCAAAACAAAATTTGCAATATTTATTACCTCCCTTTAATAAAATATACTTACAAGTTATATAAATAGCTTCATATTTCTTCAAGAACCAATCATATGCTTACAATTTCAATTATTTCAGTGAAATTGTAACTTTTTTCTATTTACATTCATTTTGAATGTAGATGACTGATGTTGATTGTATCTTTTTTTAAGTCATTTTGAGCTATCTTGAATTGTTTGAGTGAGTCTTTGGAATGAATGATTGGAGCACTGAGTGAGTGATTTTGAATGGTTTTGATTGAGATGAAAGTCAATTTCACGATGTAACTGTAGTACTGGTGAGGGAAATACGAGGAATATATGATTAGGTGGTCCAGCCACTGGGGTTTGACTGTTGATAAAAGTGACATTAAAACCCATTCAATTAATCTTTTGTGAATTACTGATTTGCTTTGTTTTGGGAAGGTTGAATCACAAACGTAGAAATTTCATATTTTGTTTTTGGATCCTTTAGATCAATATCTTAATTCATGATTATTATTCCCTTGGTATTCAAGCTTTATTTAAGGAAGTGTAACCATAAGTAGTAGACCTGTAATAGCTCCCCAACATTGCAAAACTCGTAAACTTTCACAATGTTGACTGAGGTTTCCTAATGAAAATGATTAGGAAACCTTGGTTAACACTGTTAAAGTTCATTACTTCTGAAACATTGCGGAATTATTAAGGGTCTACTACCTTAAAGAGGAAAACCCAGTTATCAAGATGGCCTCAACTTTTGAAAGAACCTTTTATTGCTTTGTAGCAGTTTTAGGCAAATCTTGGCAAAATCTTAAAATTTATATATCTCAATTCAAAAGACTTGCTATTTACTACTTGCTTGCCTGCATGTTTTTCACTTTTGATAGATGGAATGGGTGAATTGCAGCACGGTGATATGGCCGGACAGAAAACCAAAAGTAGGTCCATCAGTGTCACGCTAACACCGTAATTCTGTTATCGTCTAGCGCAAAAACTAATCTAGTATACTAGGGCCTAATTTAATTAGCTCACTCACACACATTATTGAATAGTCATTACGAATAAGTTATCAACCTAAGATACCTGTATCAGAACCACATTTACAAAAGGTATTTAACACATTCTTGTATCCTGGTATTCCATAGATTATACGTCCTGTGACTTTGTTTGGCAACTTTTTGTGGAAAAAGAAGAAATTGCTTGAAACAAGCAATTTCTCCTTTTCCTACATTAGCTTCTATAAAGCAAAAGTTTTCTATTCTAATTGCTCTCATTTTTCACTGACGACTATTTAAACCTCTGCATTTTGATCTGTCTGAGTTTCAGAAGCAGGGCTTGTGCTAGCTTTTAGAATTAAGGAGTCATTGACCCCTTGACCATAAAATTCTTGGGGTCAAAACTGGTTTGGAAGGGGTCAAAACAGAGCAAAACATGTAAACTTATCAGTCTCTACTATAATTATCTATATAACGAATTGTAGACACACTCTATTGTTTATGTTGTATCATTTATATAGATCTTTTGTAATAGTGTGAAGAAACTCTGGTTAAAGGGTCAAATACGAGCCCTGAAAAGGTTAAAGTATCTAATCAATTACAAGATCAGATCGATTGGTGAAATTTTATTCAAAAATGCAGAAAAATATAAGCATTGGTAAATCATCGAGAAAAGAAGTCATTATTTAGTGAAAAGGACTAGATCATTTTCTTTTCAACATTTTTAAATACACTTTCAAATGGTTAAGAGGATTTGATATGACCTAAGTTTGTAAGATTTTGTCTGAAAAGATTTGAACTTGGTTTATGTTAATAGTTAAATGTACACACAATCATGGTCTAGACTCATGAAAAGTGTTTTTAATCAGAGCTTTGCCAATAAGCCAACCATAATTTATGGGAAAAATTGTTCATTATTAATACTCATATGAACATATATTTGGTTAATCAGATGAACCTTTTTACATTTGATTATGCCCCCCTTTGAAGAAGAGGGGGTATATTGCTTTGCACTTGTTGGTTGGTCCGTCTGTCAATCGGTCAATCTGTAGACTGTTTTGGTTTTTTTTGTCCGAAGTATATCTAAAAAAGTATGCAAGCTAGATTCATGAAACTTCACAGGTGAATTGATCTCATTATGGAGAAGTGAAGTGCACAAGAACCATAACTCTACTCATCATATTTTGTGAGTTATTGCCCTTTGATGATTGGCAAAGAATAGACTATTGACCTGCTTTTATTGGGGGTATAACTGTTTTACAAACATCTGATGTTTATTACATATTAGAATTATAATAATACAAGTCAGTCCTTACATAAAACTCAAGTTTTGTTGTTATAGAAATTATCTCCTAGTCAACTTTGATCTTTGAACTTATTGTTATAAATTACAGATATCTATAACATTATGTAATTGCACATGTTTTAAATGAAATTGATATTCATTATATCTTTAAGATCAAAATTAAAAAAAAAGTTTTTCTTGGAATTGAGAGAAAAAAATATAATTGAGCTTTAACCCTTTCCTGTTTTTTCAAAATTTTTACCTGTCCAAATTCAAAGGTTTTGCAGACAAAAATTTAAACTGGATTTAATTTGAAAAATAACCATTCAGTAGGGTAGAAAATAGTGTGGAAAAAGAAGAAATTGCTTTTCAGGAGCAATTTCTTCTTTTTTTCACATTGTTTTCTCAATCATAAAATCACAGGCACGTAAAAAGCAAGGATTAAACAGCAAAGGGTTAAGGCCCAAAGGAGTGTTAATGTACAGATTAAGATTCTACTTTTCAGGGAAGTGGAGTAGTCCCCCTGGTAGTTCATAGTTAGATTATAACAAAGTTTTAAGCTTAACCCTTGTCATGCTGAATAAAAATCTTTGCAAAAATAAATGTAAAATCAAAGTGCTAAAAGCACTGAAAGTTACCAAATGTGAGCGAGTATTAATATCGGAAATGCATTGTTAGCTCCACTGGCTGAAAGCCACTGGGGCTATTGTCATGGCGTTGTGTCCGTCGTGCGTCCGTCCGTCCGTGCGTGCGTGCGTGCGTCCGGTCGTAAACTTTTCTTTAAAAATCTTCTCCTCAGAAACTACTGGATGGATTTCAACCAAACTTCACAGAAATGATTCTTGGGTGACCCTCTTTCAAAGTTGTTCAAGAAAATTTGATCCAATGAAAAACATGGATTTAATGGGCGTGGCTAATATCCAAATATGGTAAAAAGTGATTTTTCTCAGATTTTAATCAATGGATACCAATCAAATTTTACATGAATGATCCTTGGGTGACCTTTTATCAGTCTATAAAAAAACATTGTGATCGGATGGAAAGTATGCATTTTATGGGCGGAGGTCATTTCTCTATATGTTATATAGTGGAAACTTTGAAAATCATTTTCTCAGAATGTAACAGATGGATATCAACCAAATTTCACTGGAATGATCCTTGAGTGACCCTTTATCAGTCTACAAAAAATCATTATGATTGGATGAAAAATATGCATTTTATTGGTGGAGGTCATTTCTCTATATGTTATATAGTGTCAACTTTGAAAATCATTTTCTCAGAATGTAACTGATGGATATCAACCAAATTTCACTGGAATGATTCTTGAGTGACCCTTTATCAGTATACCAAAACTTATTTTGATTGGATGAAAAATATGCAATTTATGGGCGGAGGTCATTTCTCTATATGTTATATAGTGTAAACTTTGAAAATCATTTTCTCAGAATGTAACGGATGGATATCAACCAAATTTCACTGGAATGATTCTTGAGTGACCCTTTATCAGTATACCAAAACTTATTATACCCCCCACCTACGAAGTAGAGGGGGGTATATTGGTTTCACCATGTCTGTCTGTCTGTCTGTCCGTCCGTCCATCCGTCCAGTCGTCCGTCCATCCGTCCGTCCGTCCGTAGACCTTTTCGTTTCCGGACTCTAACTCAAGAACCAAATGACCTACAATCATGAAACTTTATACAAATGATCCTTATGACCCAAGGAAGTGCCCTATTGTTTTTGGGTCATATAGGTCAAAGGTCAAGGTCACAGTCAGCCTTTGTTCAATTTTCGTTTCCGGACTCTAACTCAAGAACCAAGTGGCCTGCAATCATGAAACTATACAAATGTTCCTTATGACCCAAGGAAGTGCCCTATTGTTTTTGGGTTACATAGGTCAAAGGTCAAGGTCACAGTCAGCCATTGTTCAATTTTCGTTTCCGGACTGTAACTCAAGAACCAAGTGACCTACAAGCATGAAACTGTATGCAAATGTTGCTTATGATCCAAGGAAGTGCCCTATTGTTTTTGGGTCATATAAGTCAAAGGTCAAGGTCACAGTCAATTTTTGTTCAATTTTCTTATCTGGACTCTTAACTCAAAAACCAAGTGACATAGAATCATGAAACTTCATGCAAATGCTATATATGACCTCAATATTAGTTACAAACACATCCTGCACTAATAGCACTTGCATTCTGACAAAGTGCTTGTGGGGGGTATTAGTCCGCTCTGCGACAGTTCTAGTTTTGATTGGATGAAAAATATGCAATTTATGGGCGGAGGTCATTTCTCTATATGTTATATAGTGTAAACTTTGAAAATCATTTTCTCAGAATGTAACTGATGGATATCAACCAAATTTCACTGGAATGATCCTTAAGTGACCCTTTATCAGTGTACCAAAAATTATTTTGATTGGATGAAAAATATACATTTTATGGGTGGATGTCAATTCTCAATATGTTTTAAAAATAGTGGAAACTATGAAAAACATTTTCCCAGAATGTAACTGATGGATATCAACCAAACATTATTGGTATGATCTTTGGGTGACCCATTTTCATGCAGCCAAAAATTATTTCAATTTGATTAAAAATATGTCTTTAAATAGCAGAGGTCATTTCTCTATCTGTTATATAGTTGAAACTTTGAAAATCATTTTCAACATCAGTAGAACCCCCAAATATCTAAAAAAATCTAGTCAAAACATTTATTTGCTTTTACAAGAATTTCAAGCCTGTGGAGCGACTCAAGCCATTCATGGCTTTCTAGTTTTACACCTTTCTGGTTTAAAGATGAAATTCAGGTGGTATGAACTAAGATCAGACTGCACACATGTGCAGGCTGATCTTTGTCTATACCTCCTGTCAAAGCAGGAATATTCCTGGTTCAGCATGACAAGGGTTAATATTATGGAATTAATATATGTTATAGATTTCTAACTTCTGATTTAGTATTAAAGTGTTTCAGCTTAACATACTGTAAAAGTTTTAATAGAACCCTGGGGTTCTATTTGAATCATTGCATTTCCATTAGAAAAGGATGGGCTTTTGTTACAGACTATGCTTTATATCGATGACTCAGAAGGAAACAGTTGTAACTGCCTATAATGTCTATAGGCAGTGACAACTGTTTCTCGCTGTGCCATCATTATTTGTTAAGACAGTGAAAAGAAATGGCCAAAAATAAACAAAATAAAAAACATAATCTGAAACAAAATATAAACATTTGATTGTGGAAAAGGTGCATAAAACCTGTGTTGAATTTTTAGTGACCATGATTCTAGGTGTGGGCCTTTATAAGAGGCTTCAAAATTTTGTTAGATAATATCAAAAATGGTCGATTTTACCCTCCAAAAATGGGAATGGGGTTCTATTAGAGCATGGCACTCTATTAGAATTTTTACGGTAATTGAGCCTTTGCATGAGATTCCAAACAGTTTCACATGTGCATGAAGAACAAATTTTGAACAGCCTAGTCACTTAGAGCTACAGATAGAGGGGGTATTTTCGATTTCAAATAAAATTATTTCAATAATGCTTGCACAAATTCTATATTATGGGTACTCATTGGAATTGTCTTGTCAAGACGATTCCAATGAGTACCCACAACAAAGGGTTTCAATGAAAAATAAAGATTTAAAACTTGCAATACCCCCTCTTATCTCTACCTCTGCGACTCACATGTACTTTAATGAGAATAAAAAAAACTGTCTTTTGAATGCAAATTTGAAAATTATCAACTGAACCGATGATGGTCTGATGACCGGGACTGGTGCTGTATAGCTTTGGACAGAGTTGAGAAAAAAAGCTTTATGAAAATATGTTGATATGGCTGTACAAAGTTGTTCTTGTTTTAATCACAAGCACTGAGTTCAATAGTTTTTAGATTAAATAGGTTGTTCACTTCTGACATGTCATGCTACACTTCAAGTTTGTATTGGAGTTTTATTAGCTTTTCTTGGTGAAAGATGAAAATACACACATTGTCAAAGTTTGATGTTGATAAGCTTGAGTACTAAGGTTTCGGTATGATGATACAGTATTCTTTTGATCAGAAATCTTGATCAATCAACTCAAAGGGAAATCTAGGAGACATTTTATTAAAAGACATTTCAGATGCTTGTCAGGGGTCTGACAGCGAGAATGATAACTATTGGCATTTGATTGCAAATTTTGAAAATTATCAACTGAATCGATGATGGTCTGATGACCGGGACTAGTGCTGTCTAGCTTTGGACAGAGTTGAAAATAAAGAACGATATTTTCTTTAATGCTTTTTGGTGGTTTATCTAGAAATAACAGTAGATTATCACTTGATAATCTCACCGCAAAAGCAGTGAAATTATCAAAATTTTATACCCTGCTTTTGTGCATTTCACTCTATCAGTCGTCATCTATGTGGGGTGAATGAAGTGACGTCGCAATGAACGTTGCATAGCAAGCACATGCAAAATGACTCCCTTTACGAAAATAGGCACTAGAAATTTCACATTTTGTCTCATTTTTGCATTAAAGAAATAGAATGATAATTTGTTTTTCGAGTAAGATCAATTAATATTTCATTTTGTGAACAACAAAAGCTGTATTTTACCTCGTGGCTCTACCACTCATGAAAATATAGCTCTGTGTGTTCCCTCAATGAAATATAAATCGATCTTACACTGAAACAAACGATTATCCTCTATATTTTTGGAAAAAACGTACTGAAATGGGTTTGATAACAATTTTTCTGATGATTTAATTTTTCTTTCCTATTAATTGATTTGTGAAATTGGTGATACTGGGACATTCCATTGAGTACTTGATTAATTGAGTAATCATTCCAATTCCAAATCTTGTCTTTTCAGACACTTCAAGGGGCCCTAACAAACGCCGAAAGAGGAAGTCATCCACGGGAAGTGCTTCCAATGTTAACAACAACATTCCGCCATCGGGAAAACAGAAAAGATCGCCAGGTCCTCAGGGTATTAATGCATCAGTGCCAGGGGTAATTGAAATAGACATTTTCTCATATAAATAGAATATAACTTGTGGTCCTAAGTGCAAAAATACATTTTGTGCTTGGTTGAAAAAGAACCATTACACCAATAACAGGGTTAGACACTAAGGGGAGTCCGAAAGGCCGAGACTCCTTGTTTACCAGTTAGGACTCTTTCAATTTGCAAGTAAGGAGTTCGATGGACTCGAAGGGTCATCTGAGAATGTTTTGAAAAACAATGCATAGGGACCCTATGGTCTGGAAGGGTCATATGAGAATATTTAGAAAAACAATGAATAGGACTATTTCCTTTCCAAGCCTTGTCAGTACTATAGATCTTTTCACTACAAAAGTTATTGCAGAAAACATTTTCTTGCATACCATAGTATTTTTTAAAAAAATCCTCTTTGGAAGAGCATTGTGGAAAAGAAGAAATTTGTTTTAAAAATCAACTTCTTCTTATCCCCAATGGTCTCTCATTATGAAAGTTCAGACTCCTTACGTATAGCTTGGACTTCTTGATTTCATGTGTTAGGAGTCCAATGCACTTCTTATTATCCTGATTAAGTGTCAACCACTGAATAAGGGATAAAAAGCGGTCATCCCAATTAGCACAGTCAGTAGAGCTTCTGACTTCAAAACAAATCAGGCTGGCATCCTTACAAATTAATACAGCCGTCGTCATAGTGCAGTCAGACTATCAATCTAGAGGTCCCGGATTCGATCCCCGACCTATGTGAGATAGCAGCTGGAGGCTAGGAAAGAATGTGATGGTTGTACTGGTGAGAGAAATACTAGGAATCCATTGCTAGGTGCTCCAGCCACCGCTATATAACTGAAAGAATGTTGAAAGCGGTGTTAAACTCCATTCAATCAATCAAACAAATTTATTGTCTTTTGGATGAGACGTTAAACCGACGTCCTGTGAGAAGTTGCTTTACACCAAGCACATTAAAGAACCATGGTGGATCTCGGCAGTAGTTTTGTCATGTATCCTTGCACTATCCCCTGTAACTGCTTACTGTCTTCTTGGGGTGTGGCTCATATGGGCATATGCTATGGTGGCGACAATAAATGAATGGAAAATAATAATGATAATGGTCACTTCCTTTTGAAAAACCTGTATGTTCAATATTTTTCATGAAATAACTTTGAAAAACCATAAGTCATTATCTCAAAGGTAACTTTTCAAGATCAAAATTTATGTATAGGATAGAAAATGAGTGATGTGTTATATTGGAAATAGACACGAGCGTGAGCAAGTGTATATTTCCCATATATCGTGTCACGAGATTTTCTGTCTGACTTAGACCACATTTTTCTAAAACACACTTTTCTAACATTGTCTTAATCTTTTACCCGAACATTTAAACATAAAAAAAGAGTAAAACTCGCTGTGATATTACTATTATTATGTGTTATTATGCTGAAATTTATTAGGAATCTATTTCCCTTACTTATTGCAGATCTTTTGCATTTGTGCAACGATAGAAAGTCTTTTGGAAAAAGGCATTCACATTAAATGCTCATGATCTTTATGAATGAAGTGGCACACAAAAAACCTGTCGAGATTCACGTTCACAACATACTGCCATTGGTCAAATTGCTTCAAGCGTGGTCTAAGTAGAAAATATATGTCTTCCTTGACCCTTACAAAGAACACAATTTACTCTGTTGGTATTGGAATTGCCCCTGGTTGTCAATGTTAGGGTTATGAGCTTGAGCCTTTGCTAAGGTAACTTTGATCCAGCAATGGACCAAAGTTGTTGCGACAAATCTTATTTGTCTCCTACCACTGGTTTTTTTTTTGATCCATATGCTCAAATGAATATAGGGATAAGATAATAAATAGGGTATGTGTGAGATTTTATTCTATTTTCCAGGATGTAATGGTGGTAGGGGAACCAACCTTAATGGGTGGGGAGTTCGGTGACGAAGATGAAAGACTAATAACCCGTCTAGAAAACCAGCAGTATGAGAATAGTACAGGGGAGGAAGAGAAGTTTCCTAACTCTCCTGCTGTTCAACAGGGACAACAACAACATGGTGGGTGGGGCCAAGATAAGAAACCACCAATCACAGCTACTGGTGCTCCGCCCACTTCTGAACCTGAAGTGAAACAAGAATGAGGATTGGCTGAATTTTATACTCCCATCATTTAAATTTTTATCCATTATTAGTGCTGCCATTGAACCTTGTGAATCTTAGCATTTACAAATCTAGATTTCAAAGTGTTATCACAATACTATTGTAAATGCCTTTACAATAGGCATTTACGAGGGTTGTTCAAAAATTAACCGGATTTTGCCTCGCAAAATTTTATTTTTGAAGCAATCAAAATAAATTTGGTATCATTTGCTGTTGGATTTCAATCTGCATATGGCTATGTAAAATTGGTATAGTTATCGAACATAGCGCGCGTGCATCTGTCATAAAAAATGTCATGGAAACGGGTACCCGGCACAGCAGATAAAATAATCCACATATTTGGTCTTCGTTTGTAAATATTCTTTCTTTTCTAACTGTTGAAACATCTGAAAATTAATTGCGTTGCTGGAATAAGTATTGCAAATGCCTCGGCTTAATTTGAAGTAATTTGACCGTAGAGTTTTTCGATAAGGTTTGTTTGAAATGTGGCGGGGTAAGTGTTTCCGAACGTTTTAGACTACGTCAACTGAATGCTCAGAATTTTGATCTTTAATTATTCTATTCGTTATCCACCAAAATAACGAAATACATAAATCAAACACTTGCCACGCTGAAAGGGAACGTTTCATTCTTTCAAAAGCTTTATTTTCATCGGGGAAGATGCTTCCGTGCCCCGTGCGATAAGAGGAAGAACGGACAGAGAGAAACTTGCCAAAGCAACTGTAGGGATGTCAATTGCCGAGTCTCTGGAAGATAAAGGCGATTAACTAAGGGGTACCTTTCTGAGAACTTTGATGCCGCACCATTCGATTTTACCTTTATACAAACCATAAAAGCACAGCTTAATTACAGGAACACTGAATTCATCCTTCTTCCATGAATAACGAGTCGTGACAAGCTAAATTACACAACACCATAATGTCTCAATTCTCGACAACGTCGCTAGCGTCATTTACTGTGCGCCGCCACCTAATACCAATGTACTTTTGTTTGCATGTGAAATGAAAATACATCGTTCAACTACTTCAGGCTTTGGCAAGTTTGATCATATAAAGTGTGCCATTGATATGAGAATACTTTTTTTCACAAAGCGATGAATCAGTGATGATTAATTGACCTAATCCGGATAAATATTGAATATCCCTCGTACAATAGTTTTGTGATAACTCTTAGATACAACAAGTCTGTGGTGGATATATCTAACTATATCACTAGCTGAGCACAGTGTCTATTCTAGGCGGGGGATTGCATAGTTTAGCACATGCTTTTGAAACATCCCCCCCTGTTTTGGAAGGTGTTCGGGGATTTTTTTTACATAGAGAAAGAGTAAAAGTTTACATTTTCTTTGGAATGTTGACAATTTTCAAAAAAATACTCCCCCACTTTTGAATACTAGAATAGACGTTGTGAGCAAACTCTTAACTATGAGCTCTGTAGAAAGATAAGGTCTTAACCCCTCTTGCATTTGAAATTGTTGGAAATACCACATGCAGCTTCAATGTTTTCTTTTCCTGCTGAATGAAATGAGTTTTTTCAGGTGTCCTTAAATGTTTCTCGAATAAGTATTTATAACAAATGCTTTTCGATAGTAATTATCAGGCAGAAAGTGTAGAATAAGATAAAATTGCTAATGAATGTTGACTGATTTCTGAGCACCAAGTCAGCTAAGAGGGAGGGAATCTCTGAAATGAAAATGTCGGATAGAGAGGCATTTCTCTTTCTTTTAAATTCTATTCCTTGGGGAAGACCATTACAAGAGGAATTGCATACCTTACCGCAGGTGTGTGGAAATACTGAATTTCTTCACTTGTCCAAGAACAAGTAAAAGATGATTTTCTACTCGTCCCAGATCAAAAATAACATGTCATCTAAAAAAGAAAATCAATTTTGAGAAAACATTGTTTATAAGGAAGAAAATGCTAATTTACAGCATTTTCTTCATTAAAACAATGTTTTCTACCCTTTGATCTTAACATTATGACAACCAATCTCTTAGATCTGTTTAGTACCATTATGATATTTGCCCTGGTATTTACTTGTCCATGGACAAGTACCTTCAAAAAATGTACTTGTCCTCTTGTTGGTCAAGTTGGGCATGGGAATTCCACACCTTTGCCTCAATGAATACAGAAATATGCCATTGACTTCTCTTTATCAAGGAATCATCATAAAACTTTTGCAAGGGTCTTTCAATTGATAGAGGCTTGCAATTATTTTTCACTGCCAATACCCATGAATGTTGTCTGCCTTCCACTCACATTTAATTAATTCATTTTGAAAATATAAATCTAAATTGTATTTGATGTTGTTTTAAGACTTATTAAACCAAAGAAGTACACTTGCATAATTATTGAACTATCTTCATTGAATTTGAATCTCACATATCAATTCAAGAATTCTCAATAAAATACTGTTGACTTCATTTATAGTGATATTACTCGTACTTGTATTCTATTTGATGTTTGGTTTATAAAAATAAAGGTGTAAGGGGGTGATATGAGTTTTATGATTATTTCTCAAATTCTGAAAAGTGGGAGTACTATTGAGAAATCTCTGCTAGCTAAGGGTTATGCCTACTACATGTTCTATTCTATTTTATGAAAGGAAAGTGTATTGTGTATCGCCCTTGGCTATCCAAGATGTTGCATGAATCATCTCATTGAGACAATTTCAATGAGTACCTATAACACAAGGCTACTGTAACCATTTCATTGATTGGAGGGTTTAATTATCAAATTTTCTCTATACAGAGGTCATTCATCATGTATGTTTCACTTCATTTGTATGATATCTACAAGCAAATCATTTTATTTTGTAATATAAGTGTGTATAGTTGTTGTATGTTAGTTGTGTTAGTTTCAAATTACTGCGGCCATCATCTACTTAACATTATCTAATAGAATATCACTGGGATACTTGTACACATAGGCGTAACTAGGATTTTTAAATTTATACACACTCACTAAAATTAATACTTAAGTGTTTTATTTCATACAATTATAGGGTCAATTCACATTTTTTGGGCGTTGACATTTGCACTCGGGCATTAACCCTTTGCTGTTTAATCCCTGCTTTTTACGTGCCTTTGATATTATGATTGAGAAAACATTGTGGAAAAAGAAGAAATTGCTTCTGACAAGCAATTTCTTCTTTTTCCACACTATTTTCTACCCTACTGAATGGTTATTTTTCAAATTAAATCTACTTTAAATTTTCGTCTGCAAAACCTTTGAATTTGGACAGGTCCAAAATTTTGTAAAACAGGAAAGGGTTAAACCATTTTTGGGTCTGCAAATGTTAATGCCCTCAAAAACGTGAATTAACCCCATTATATTATAACTGCCAATGTCTTTACTGTTGTCAATCCTTAATAATATTGCCAACCTCATATATTGACAATATTATTTGTTGTGTATTGATAATATTGAAGATATGTCAATATTATGATTCAATATTATTGTTTATGATATTGACAGATTGTGCTTTGGCATATCATCGGTGTTCTGCAAAAATCTTGTAACTACAGCTTGTTTAAAGCTGTAGTTACGAGATATTGGTAGAAAATCGACAATATATAAGCAATATTAACAGTACTGGTTGTCAAAATTTACAAATCTAAACTACGCAGGATTTTTGTTAGTGAATTTTGTTTAATATATGTAAAGAATGGAATATAGTATAAGACAATTTACTTATAATTGATGAGTGACCAAAATCTTATATCTAAAGCTTAATTGCCAAGGTCAAGGCAGGTATATCGGACTTGCATTCAAGATGATATCATTTGCAAAACATTTAAGAAATGGTACATGGCTTTGCATGTTTCTAGGGGACTTAAATATTGTAACTAAAGTTTGAATAAGCTATTTGGTCAAAATTTTAGTCCCATTGGATGGATAGCCTTAAGGTAGTGGACTCGTAATAGTTACACTTTATTTCGGAAGTCTTGATATTTCACAATGTTAACCAAGGTTTCAAAATGAAATCATTAGGAAACCTTGGTGAACGCTTTTAAAATTTATAACTTTCAAAACGTTGCCAAACCATTATGGATATTCTATCTTAAACCTGCTTGTAATGAGAGGCTGGAGGCTTGGAAAGGACTTTGGGGTAGTAAATGTACCAAGAATCTATGAATCTATGATAAGGCATTCTAGCCAACACAATAAAATTGATAATTTGATTGCTAAGCATGAAGTAGCTGTAACTCCCTATAAATATAAAGGCAGGTACAATTTTGCGCAGAGTCATAGAATTTAACTTTTTGAAGTAGTCTTTAACCCAATTCAAATAATTTTGGATTTTGTACAAAAACAAAAAAATGTCAACCATGAATGGTGCAAGAAGGCAGTAGTCAGCATAACTTTTTACAGCTTAAGTGAACCACTCAATCTGTAAATCTGTATGATTGGCACAGGCAGTTAATGTAAAGCTTTAGTTAGGAGGGTTTGGTCACTTTGATTTGATGATTATGTTGTAAAAGGCTGCTTATGTATTTACTCTCTTACAAAAGTTCCTATGATATTACATGTAATATCTTTCGAAGTTAAAAATGCTATCCTTCACCATAGACCAAAATTCATCACTATATTTTTTCGTCTGCTTAATTATGATTAATATGGTGAACAATTACTTGTAAGTCAATATTGAGTAACTTAACCCTTGTTATGCTGAATAAATTTTGGCTAAAATTTCATCAAAATCAAAGGACAAAAAGCACTGAAAGTACCAACTGTAGGTCAATTTTTATTTGAAAAACTAAATCTATTGACAAGTCTGGTTTGAAAGTGAGAAACAGGTGGTGTAGACTAACATTAGACTGCACATATGTGCAGGCTGATGTTTGTCTATAGCTCCTGCCAAAGCAGGAATATTCCCGGTTCAGCATGACAAGGGTTAAGTGTTGGCTGGAGCTTTGATGAAAATACCCCAAAGTTTGTTAATAGATCGATACAGAGGAAAGATCTATACATCATTTGATAATTTATTAATAAAGAGAGAGTGAATATTTTGTGAAATGCTGCCTACATTTGTTTCATGTACAAATTAAGTACCATATGAAATAAATTATTTATAGTATATGTTTGGTACTTTCTTTATCTGTTCTGTTACAAAACAAATGCGGATTATAGCCATATATGGCAATTGGAAGGTTTTCAGACCCCCGGTCATTGGGTGTCCGGTTCAATCCCTTGTTCAGACCGTGGCACTCATTATTTCTGACTATTTGTCTCTCACCAATGGGTTGCTAATCTCAGACCTATGTGAGATAGCAGCTGGAGGCTAGGAAAGGATGTGATGGTAGTACTGGTGAAAGAAATTCCAGGAATACATTGTTAGATGCTCCAGCCATCACTATAACTGAAACATTGTTGAAAGCGGCGTAAAACCCCATTTCAATCAATCAATCCCATGTTGCATCTGTGATCCTTTCTACCATTTGTATGTTGAATGAGCAGATTGAGTTCAAGGCTTGGGAAAGAGATAGTGGTAGTATTGGTGTGAGAAATATCAGGAATCCATGGTTGGCAGCTTCATATGTGATATATGAATAGGAGCACCATAATGCTTGGCTGCAAGTGATTGAGAGTAAAAGAGGGGCAAAATTCTTATAACAAGAGGACCAAGATGGTCCTAGATCGCTCACCTGAGTCTCTTTGACCCCTGGGACATCACATTAATTAGATAGGCAGATGTCAAAAAGAAGATAATTGCCTAAGATCAATACCATGGAACATTTTCAGCGAAGAGCAAGACAGGTATGCCTTTTTGCTCTTTGATTCTATGTAAAAAGGGATGCACCCGGCTGGACCCCAAATGTGACCCAAGGGTCTTGATATGACCAAATTTGGAAGAAGTCCATAAGATGATGCTACATACTAAATATGAAAGCTGTCTGCCTACTGGTTTCAGAGAAGAAGATTTTTGAAGGTTTTCCTATTTTCACCCTTTGTGCTCAGATGAGCTGAAAGGGATGCGTCCGGGTGGAGCCCAAATATGACCCAGGGGTCTTGATATGAACAAACTTAGTAGGGGCCTACTAGATGATGCTACATACCAAAAATGAAAGCAGTGTGCCCTCTGGTTTCGATTAAAGAAGATTTTAAAAGATTTTCGCTCTTTGATTGTATGTTAAAAGGGTGGAGCCCAAATATGATCCTAGGGTCTTGATATGAACAAACTTGATAGAGGTCTACTAGATGATGCTACATACCAAATATGAAAGCTGTCTGCCTTCTGGTTTCAGAGAAGAAGATTTTTGAAGATTTTTATTTTTTTACCCTTCGTGCTCATAAAAGATAAAGGGATGCACCCGTTCAAAGCTGAAATATGACCCAAGGGTCTTGATATGAACAAACTTGGTAGAGGCCCACTAGGTGATGCTACATACCAAATATGAAAGCTGTGTGCCAGCTGGTTTCAGAGAAGAAGATTTTTAAAGATTTTTTATCTTTGATTCTATGTAAAAAGGGTTGGGCCTGGGCAAAGCCCAAATATGACCCCAGGGTCTTGATATGAACAAACTTGGTAGAGGTCCACTAGATGATGCTACATACCAAATATGAAAGATGTCTGCCTTCTGGTTTCAGAGAAGAAGATTTTTAAAGATTTTCATATTTTCACCCTTTTTGTTAAGGGTAAAGGGAAAGTTAAAGTTTGATTTCATTTATTTGAACAACTTTGGTAGAGCTTGACCCAAGGAACATCCCTGCCAAGTTTCATCAAGATTGGCCCACTGGTTTAGGAGGAGAAGATGTTTAAAGAAATTGTGGACGACGGACATTCTACAATCACAATAGCTCACCTTGAGCACTGCGTGAGCTAAAAACAGCTTTCAGCTAGAGGACCTAGAATAGTTCCTCAATGTTTCAGTAGTCACAAACTTAAACAGTGTTAACCAAGGTTCCCGAATGATTTCATTAGGAAACCTCAGTTAACATTGGTAAAGATTGTGACATTCGAAATGTTGTAGAACTATTACTGGTCTACTACATGTACCTAGGTAAGCGTAAGTTTGTAAGTATGCGTAATGTTTACGTAATGTAATTCCAAACATTACCAACATAAAGAATGTCTACGATTCATCGATAGATAGGTCAAGCAGACAGACTACTTCAAGATGAGACACTGATTACAAAACCCCAGAAATCTATCGCTCTCCAGCCAAGATAACCTGATAAGTCCCATAGTATGCTTTCTTAACCCTTTCCTGTTTTTCAAAATTTTGGACCTGTCCAAATTCAAAGAATTTGCAGACGAAAATTTCAAGTGGATCTAATTTGAAAAATAACCATTCAGTAGGGTAGAAAATAGTGTGGAAAAAGAAGAAATTGCTTGTCAAGAGCAATTTCTTCTTTTTACACAATGTTCTCTCAATCATAAAATCACAGGCACGTAGAAAGCAGGGATTTAACAGCAAAGGGTTAAATAACCCTTACAAGTTAATGATTCGTCTTTCATTTACCCCGGGTTGCATCATAATAAAATTGACACTTGCTGCGATCAAATCATTCCAAATCGCTTGCTCAGCGCTCCATTCATACAGTCCAAATACTTTATATAAATAAACCATTCAAAAACGCTCCAAGGTTATTCAAAAACACTTCGAATGAACTTCAATACGGTCGACATTTTATTAAAATTGATCAAATCTTTCATGATTGAACTAGCTGGTGTGGGTCTTAAAGCATGAAGACACTCAAACACAAAAGTACGTAGAATTTAATAAAGGGAGGTAATAGATTAACGGATTATACGGATTATTTATTCCAATTCTGACCATATTAGCAATTTACATTACATCCCCCCAATTTCATTCATAACTCGCTCAACGCACTCATTCATCATTATTCCAAAATCATCCAAATTGTCAATATCACGATGTGTCTGAATGTAAGAAAGGAAACGATTACTTTTTAAAGTCAATAGAATATGAAACCAAAAAAAAAAGATATTACATTGTATGATTATGCGAAGCGATTTTATGCGCAATTGCGATTAGCATGTTAATATCATCACAGTGGCGGATCCAGGATTTTTATATATGGGGTTTGATGTCGGCCTAGAATTCTAGTAAATAGTCCCATAGTATCCCTATCTATATAGATAGGGATACTATGGATCTAGTTGCTCAAACATTGTACATTACTTTATCTTACTTGTAGAAATTCAAGTTCCTGTGATTCGAACAATACAAAAAAGGGGGTTATTTTCTCGTGTTGCAAAGTTTGATTGAATTTTTCCAATACAATGAAGTAATTTGGACACAGAGGGGGTTCGTTCGACCCCCCCCCCCCTCTCCCTTCTCTCATGGATCAGTCACTGCATTTACGAAACGGAATAATAGTTTTATCTCGTTTCATGCCATCTTGTCGAGCCAAGGGTTACGAACGTTTTACTTATCTTACGGTATTCGAGAAGAAGCTATCGATTCAATACCCCTTGACTCGTGAAGATGGTTTCATGCACACTAAAGGCTTTATCATCATGAGTGGTGGCACTTTTCTTGCTTACTCAGTTAACGATAAATCACGATCTTACAATAAAACAAACAGTTATCAGCTATACAGTTACATGGAATGTCGCCTTTATGTTTGACGGACCTTTTTCTATTGATGCCAGGATAAAGGTTATTGAGGTATATTAAGATATTTTAGCCAATTGTCTTTTTGGATGCCAATAGTAATTCGTATACTGGGACATTTCTAGCATCTTAACCTTTACATTCTCAGGATTGTGTAAAATACATGTACATGAAATGTCTCAATTATATTTGACGGACCTATTTCTTATGGTGCCAGGGTAAAGTTTATTGATCTGTTAAAAGATTAAGTTATTTTAGCCAATTGTCTTTTGGATGCCAATAGTACTATGTGTATTGGCACATTTCTAGCATCTAAACCTTTACAATCTCAAGATTGTGTAAAGTTATTACTACTGTAATATTCAAGGAGAGACAACATCATCCACGAAATTAAAATAATACCGAATAGGGGCAATGATCGTGTCCATTCATGAAGAATGCCGTACACATAGACTGACAGATGCGCATACGAGACTGTTTAACCCTTTCCTGTTTTACAAAATTTTGGACCTGTCCAAATTCAGAGGTTTTGCAGACGAAAATTAAAAATGGATTTAATTTGAAAAATAACCATTCAGTAGGGTAGAAAATTGTGTGGAAAAAGAAGAAATTGCTTGCCAGAAGCAATTTCTTCTTTTTTGCCAGAAGCAATTTCTTCTTTTTTCACAATGTTTTCTCAATCATAAAATCACAGGCACGTAAAAAGCAGGGATTAAACAGCAAAGGGTTAAGAGACGATTTATTGCATGTTAAGGCAAAAAAGGCGCGACAAAAACTGTTCACGTTCACTGCAAAATTCGTTATCGAAAGAAACGAACCTTACCCTAAATATCTATGATTCTTTTATAAATAGAGGTTGCCGAATAGTCTAGCATATATAGTTCAATAAGACGGGTCGACCTTTTGGCAAAATTAAGAAATGTTTATTTTTGCATACTTAGAGGGTTGTCAGCGTAAGAAAAGTGCTGATTATTAGAAAAAATGATATCCGATAACTAACCTTACAAAACGAACTTTACAAAATGATTTTAACTGCAATGATACAATAGTTCCTTTTAAGTTTTACCCAAAGCCCACGTAAGAGCGTGTAAGGGTCATATTGGTACAGAATTTTAGAATGATCGATAACAAACCTCACATTCCTAAACCTTCGGCCTGATAAATACACATTTATCAATTTTTGTGTGAATATCATTCTTCCGATAAGCTTTCAGAATGTTTATTAGTTAATTTCACAATTCTGAGCGCAAAATAAAAATTCTTTGACAGACTTTAAAATACTCAGTTTCGTTTTTATTCTGTATTTGCCTTGATTTACGTTCAATATAATGATTTCGGCGACAATTCTAAAATCATTATAGTCATATAAAAAACGCAAATAGAACATAAAAAGATATACTTTTTTGTAAGGTCTTATGACCGTGCAGAAATGCTGCACTTGAAATAGAAACATACTCCAATATTCTTTCAAATTATTCAGTTTCAAATATAGGATTCATTTGGCGACAGCTACGAACCTTACAAATACGCACATTTTGTCTATCGGCGAAAACAAAATTTGCAGTGCTGATGAAGCGCATGTATATTGCTAAAGTCACCAAGCGTCCCTCTATCATAACCCATAATAATTTAAACCTTCAAGATGTTGGTTTTCATCAAAATCTTCGGCGACAGCAAAATGTACAAATGGCAACTATTTACTGAGAATGCGTGTATAGATACTTTAAGACCTTAATGTATCTATTAAACACGTAGTGAAGACTCTGGCAAGACTCTGCGGATGCACATATCATAAGGGATAAATGATTAAAATTCCAAATGCATTTCAACAGATCGCAGCTAATAAGTATCAAATAATTTCAACAGACGACAAGATCTTTATAACTTAAGCTTCCCTACAAGATGCGGTTACGAGACTTTTGTAGCTTAAAGTTGATACAGTTAGTTACATCGTGAAATTGACATTCTTCTCAATCAAAATAAAATTTAAATCGCCCACTCATTCGCACTCCATTCATTCATTCCAAACCCTCATTCAAAACGCCCCAGAACGCTCCAAAATTACTAAAAGGATTAGCAATCAACAGCTACATTCAAAATAGATATAAAAAGAAAAAAAACGAGGATTTCAAAGACATAATTGAAAGTATGAGCATCTGATAGGTTCTTGAAAAAATAGGAAGCTATTTATTGAACGTGTATGCATTTTTTTTAATTCTGTTCATCCTGAACAAAAGCAGCGGTGTTTGATTACCTCCCTTTTAAATTCATTCAAAACTCGCTCCACATACTCATTCGATTTTATTCCAAAATCATTCAAGAATCATTCTCCTTGTCAATTTTACGATGTTGTTAACTGTAGGCTTGGGATATGAATAATTGGATGGACCGGAGTATTCGATTTAAAGAATTTTTAAATAACTAGCTCCTTAACCTGATTCATATAAATTTTTTTTGTCTATCGCATATATTTTTTTTAAGGCAAGGCGGGGTAAAATTTGCAAAGTCTTGTTATCCTGAATTGTTTAGCCTTTTTTAGTTTTGCAGAATATTAAAAAGGAACGTTTCTCTTTGTGGAGAAAGTTATCTGCGCCAAGGTTTTTTGTGAGATCTAACTTTTTTTTTTCTGTTTAACATTTATTTATTTATACGATTTTGTTTTAAAAAAAAACAGTTGTACACAAAGTCGTTTCAAAATTTTAACCGACAAAAAGCGATGTTGTTGCTTTTTGTTGCAATTTTGATGTGTTTCTGTTTTATTTAAATGTTTGATTTTCACTTCATTTTATCAGCTTGGTTATAAAGACGAGACAAAATAATGTCTTATATAGATCAGGGTTCGACACTAAGGGGAGTCCGGGAGTCCCAGACTCCTTGATTACCAGTTGGACTCCTTCCATTTCCAAGTAACGAGTCTGATGGACTCCAAGGGTCATATGAAAATATTTTGAAAAACAAATGCACAGAGCAGACTGTCCTTTCTAACACTTGCCAAAAACTGTAGATATTTTCACTACAAAAGTTATTGAAGAAAACGTTTGCTTGCATCCTGTTGTGTTTTGAGAAAAAAAAAATCTTCTTTGGGAGAACATTGTGGAAAAGAGGAAATTGCTTATAACAAGCAATTTCTTCTTTTCCACAATGTTCTTCAATTATGAAAGTTCGGACTCTTTACTTTGAGCTTGGACTCCTTGATTTCATGTATTAGGAGTCCAATTGACTCCTTAATATCAGAAGTTTGTGTCGACCTCTGTAGATGTAAATGCGTTTATACCTCTAGGACAACAAAATAAATGAAAAAAGAGATATTTTTGTTTAAATAATGTTTTATTCTTTGCACACAAGTTCGTGGGCAAAGTGGATGACATTTCTTAAAAGTTTCACGAACGTATTTATCTTGAACCAACGCAGTCCTGCGTTCAGGATCACCAAACGATGTAAGCAGTTTTCCAATTATACCCCGCTTTGCACGCAGGTGCACTTGCAAAGCGGGGTACAATTTGAAAACTATTTGCACCTTTTGATGATCCTGAAAGCATGCATGATTTTTTTTCAAGGAATAATTCACAAAACTTTGTAACAAGTTAAGAAGTAAAGTCTATGTCTATAGAGAAGAAAATGTTAGTGTCTAAAAATAACAATGTTATCTGATCGAGGTTGGGAGAATTTATCATGACGAGGCTTTGCTGAGTCATGATTATTTCTCACAGCCGACAACAGATGACATTGATATTATAAGACACTTACATGTTATACCCTATTTAGCATGCAATAATTTTTCAGCGGTTAGTTATAGTAAACCCTTAAAAATCAAAGAAATACAATTGAAAGTGTGTGCAAATTGTTTATAAAAATAGGCTGACTGATATCATATTTTGTTATCAGACAGGTGATATCGGGTCAATGCAGGCTTCATTGCATGATAAGCTTTAATAACAGAAAGAAAAAGAA
Organism: Fragum whitleyi; assembly: GCA_948146395.1. Taxonomy (NCBI): domain Eukaryota; kingdom Metazoa; phylum Mollusca; class Bivalvia; order Cardiida; family Cardiidae; genus Fragum; species Fragum whitleyi. The sequence goes on from OX411555.1 coordinate 17,721,276, forward strand.
TACTGCTTCAAAAGGAATCTTGGAAATGATAAATTTTCCTTTCTCGGAAAACAATTTAAAACTTTAAAATTAGCTCTTTCTAATATATATAGTGCTCTTTTGTTAGCTCACCTGAGCACGAAGAGCTCAAGGTGAGCTATTGTGATCGTACATTGTCCGGCGTCCGTCTCGCGTCGTGCGACGTGCGTCGTCCGTCTTCCGTCATCCACAATTTCTTTAAACACCTTCTCCTCCTAAACCGGTGGGCCAATCTTGATGAAACTTAGCAGGGATGTTCCTTGGGTAAACCTCTACCAAATTTGTTCAAATAAACGAAATCCATCCTAAATTTTCCCTTTACCCTTAACATTAGGGTGATAATAGGAAAATCTTCAAAATCTTCTTCTCTGAAACCAGAAGGCAGACAGCTTTCATATTTGGTATATAGCATCATCTAGAGTATCTCTACCAAGTTTGTCCATATCAAGACCCTGGGGTATTATATGGCCTCGCCCAGGCTCAACCCTTTTTACAAAGATTCGCACAGAGAAAATCTTTAAACAATCTTCTTCTCTGAAACCAGATGGCAGACAGCTTTCATATTTGGTATGTAGCATCATCTAGTGGACCTCTACCAAGTTTGTTCATATCAAGACCCTGGGGTCATATTTGTGCTTTGCCCGGGCGCCTCCCTTTTTAAGCTCCTCTGAGCGCAAAGGGTAAAAAAGGAAATCTTCGAAAATCTTCTTCTCTAAAATCAGATGACAGACAGCTATCATATTTGGTATGTAGCATCATCTAGTAGGCCTCTACCAAGTTTGTTCATATCAAGACCCTGGGATCATATTTGAGCTCCGAGCAGGCACATCTCGTTTAGCTCATCTGAGCACGATTGGTGAAAATAGGTAAATCTTCTTCTCTGAAACCAGAAGGCAGACAGCTTTCATATTTGATATGAAGCATCATCTGGAGCCCTCTACCAAGTTTGTTCATATCAAGACCCTAGGGTCATATATGGGCTCCACCGGGGCACATCCCTTTTAGCTCATCTGAGCACAATCGGTGAAAATTTCCAAAAATCGTCTTCTGAAACCAGAAGGCAGACAGCTTTCATATTTAGTATGTAGCATCATCTAGTGGACCTCTACCAAGTTTTTTTTTCATATCAAGACCCATATTTAGGCTCCAACCGGGGCACATCCCTTTTTATATAGAATCAAAAAGAGAAAAGGCATATTATTCTTGCTCTTGGCTGAAAAACCTTCCATGGTATTGATCTTATGTAGAATTTATCTCCTTGTTGACATCTGCCTATATTATGCATGTGATGTCCCAGGGATCAAAGAGACTCAGGTGGGCGATCTAGGACTATCATGGTCCTCTTGTTTATATTCTATTTCTTGCGCAAGTAATACCCAAGATGATGAAGCCATGAGAATTCACGAGTCGTTCAGAAAAATGATTGAAGGTGTTTTTTTACGTCATATAAAATGTTTATTTTGTAATAGAATTAACAGATCGCTGCTATCAATCAAAAGAATGAACTGGCCAATCAAAACCTTTATTTATCCCGGGATGATTGTTGACCTCCGTCATTTGCACTATTTTGTAAAAAAGAAAAATATTTTTTTTAAGTGAAAACTTAAACGTCGCATCTACAGCTTGAATTGGCTGTAGTTCAGACGTTTGGGTCGACCTCAATCGTTTCAATATATTTTTTACCCTTCGCGCGAAAAAGCAGCATCTTGAGAATCCGTAAAATAAACATTTGTAAAAGATAATTGTTCAAGTGCAAGTCAACCGTAGGTCTCATTTCATTATTTCTTTTAAAGAGAGGTAGAATGGGAAGTATCCGTGGTACATGTAAAGAGGTAGAGCGTCTGCCTCTTGACCCAAAGGTCCTTAGTTCGATTCCCGGAACCGGCTATCGATCTTGGGGTATGTACTAGTGAATTTTCCTCGAAGCAGAATCGAGAGGGGTGAATCTACGTTGTACGAAATTGTTTCCTTATCTATGTAAAACAAATGGGTTTAAAACCAAGAGGTAAATTGGTCTATCTAGTTCATAAAATCAGCCAAATTTAAAAACTGTCACAGTTCATACAGTCTGAATAGAGTCGAAACATTTGCTCTTCCCAGATGGACCCTTTTGGGTGATAGGTCACATTTTGCAGATAAACGGCGTTAAATATTTGAGGGGGATCGCCGTGGCGAAAGTCAGGCCGGGGCGTAACAAGCGATCCGTCATTTAATATGTATTGATAGTGAAGTATATATTATTGGTCAAGAAATCTCATTTTACTCTGTACATATTTTCATTTGATTTTCTCTTTTTTTTTTTACAACGGATAAACGTTCAATAATAAATGTTTCGCTGTTGATCGCTTGTGTTGTTTCTTATTGCAAGACCAGAAATATCCACGACCTGCTTTTTCCAAAATATCTCTTTTAACCCTTTCTAGTTTTTACAAAATTTTGGACCTGTCCAAATTCAAAGGTTTTGCAGACGAAAATCTAAAGTGGATTTAATTTGAAAAATAACCCATTCAGTAGGGTAGAAAATAGTGTGGAAAAAGAAAAAATTGCTTGTCAGAAGCAATTTCTTCTTTTTTCACAATGTTTTCTCAATTATAAAATCACAGGCACGTAAAAAGCAGGGATTAAACAGCAAAGGGTTAACAAACCTTCGGCAGGAGCAAAACACCGTTCGTGCCATCACCCTTTGGTTGTAGAATGATTGCTGACAAACTATTGAAACAAACAAACAAAAGATGAAAAGTAAATTTGCCAAATCGAGGGGTCAGTGCAACACTATTGTAAGTGCCTATAAATATATAGGCAATTACAATAGTCTTGCGCTAAACCCTCGAAATTATGTCACACCCTGCCAGGTTAAAATTAACGCAGAATATCAAGGGTTAACTCTTCTTATATAGTATTGTGTTAATAGCCTATATACATGTAGAAAAGTGTCACAATACCCATGCTTTATACAATGCTTGTTTGGATAAATACGTTCACTTGTTCTTCTTGTGCAGTCGGTTAAAGTGTGATAAGTTAGACCGGAGTTAGTGTGATATATTATACTGGATTTAAAAGTGTTTTAAAAATTGGATTAAAAATGACGTTTTGGTGAGTGCAATTGCTTTATTTCTATGTTTATTTCGATCTGTATCTTCCTAGCTTTCGAGTCCATCTGTTCATGTAAATAGTAGTTTTATTTATCTGAGCCGCCGTAGCGCAGTTGGTAGAGCGTCGAACAGTCATTATGAAGGTCTCGGGTTCTATCCCCGGCGGCGGCACTCATTCTTTCTGACTATTTGTCCCCCACCAATAGGTAGATAATCGTAAACCGAAATGGAATAGCAGCTGGAGGCTAGGAAATGATGCGATGGTAGTACTGTTGAAGGAGAATACCAGGAATCCATTGTTAGGTGAATCAATCGCCGCTATTTAACTGAAAGATTGTTGTAAGCGGCGTAAACCCCCATTCTCAATCAAAATATGTTTTCTTGTAAATTTACGTCAAATTGAACACACAATGTATATGTTTAGTATTATTTTTATTACAATGAAAAATAAACAAACTGCCATGTACCCAACACGATCGCTCACAATGTCATCAACCCAATAATCATTCTATACCGATCAAGCTGAGAACAAATAATACGTCACTTGTGACGTATTTATGACATCATTGTGTGGTCACATGACTACTAATTTACCTGCTATATGTATTTCACCAATTATGCTGTATCCATTTATCTGTTTACATTCAACTTATTAGGCTATCTTGAATTCAACAGTTTAAAGGTCCGTAGCTGTGAGAACTGTGAAACAACAACCATTGTGTATCTAGAGCGTACAGTAAGTAACATCGAAAAATTGACCTGTGGACAACTATCCAGATCAAAATAATTCTAAATCGCTCACCCAATGCTCATGTTAAAATATTTCTGCAACTCACTCAAAACTATTTAAAACGTTCCGAAACTATTCAAAACTGCCCAATCATCGATTAAAACGCTCCATAATTTCATTCAAATACATCATTATTCCTTGTTTTGAGATGTTGATTTGAAGGCGTTCGATCGGTCCACGAAGACATACAGATCTATTTATAGAAAGAAGATATGTTTTTCCTAAAGGGGGGAAATGAAACATCGTTAATTTCGTTCTGTTAAACGAAATTAACAATGTTGTTTTACCTCCCTCTAACATCATCCAAATCCACTGGGTCTCTCTCGCATCCCACTCATTCAATTTCATTCCAAAATCATCCCTTTACCAATCCAATTGTCAATTTCACGGTGTTATTATCTGTAACAAATCTACAGATACATGCAAACAGTTCAATTATAACTTGAATGCGTCATTGTGACATGTGATTACAATACATTTGTATGCAATCGACGAGTCACAAAAGCGAATTCTACTTATACACCGATGATAATTTTTGTGGAGCATGTTTGCGGATAGCGAAATCTACCCGCCTTAAAATCACTTTTCTGTATGTGCGTTAGTGAGTTTGTCCGTCAGTCCTTTGGAATTCTTCAGACAATTACGGCAGAATTTATGAATTGACTTCAAAATGATTTAAAGCAATGTTATCTGTCTATGGTTACCGCCACACTCTCAATACTGAGTATTTAGAGCAGGGATGTGTGTGACAAGTTAAAAGTTTTAAAGGGATAGCAAGACTTAAAAATTCAAAGAAAGGGAAAGAGAGGAAAATCCTGTTAGAAAAATATTTGTTAGAATATGAGATGTTACTCTGTGAAAATTTCTTTTACACACTTGAAATAGGTACATTTATTAATTAAACATAAATGGAGAAACGATTTAATCCTATCTAAAACTGTCTTTACCCATATCCAATGGTGTTTGATTTTACAAAAGTAGTTGTTATCATGTTTAAGCTTATTTCAAGTAAATTTTTTGTATTTGTTTTAACTTTTTTTAACTATCTTTGTTTCTTCTCAGAGGATGAAAAGGTCTTTGAGTACCAACCAAAGAAACACCTATGAATATCAGTCAGTCCTGAACTATACTCATTGTTTAAAGTTCTGATTATTTAACTTATTAATAGTATTTTGAACCATAACCTGAGAGATTACTTTTTATCATATTTGGAGCCATAACCACTTCCGTGGTTGACACTTATGTCGTTATTCAATTTTATAACACTGCAGGATGAGAAATATTTAGGTATAGGTTAAAGGAGGTCTAGTGCCCAATTACTATAATTCATAGATAATTTCTGTTTAAGGTTTAGAAATTAAAGTATAACTTTTTATATTGAACAATTGATCCATAGTAAATTGCATACCAAAAGTCTTTATAAATATTCTTTTTGTAACGTAATTTCTACATCAAAAGCGAATAAGAATCTTATTTAAGAAGTTTATTTTTTAAAGGGAGGTAATAATTGCATGACTATGTCTATGACTATGTTTAAGTATAATACAATGTTTTTTTCCTTCCGACTTTCTTTCCAAAAAGAATTGAGAATCCTTACAATTGTCGGTTTATTTTTTGCACGAGAACCTATTGTTTACCTTCAAGAGTTTCGATGCTTGTAAAATCACTCGCTATCGATATCTTATTACAGTATTGCGGCTGATATTAGACTTTCTGCTCGGAGCTAGTTTTTGCTTAAACTGTAGTTAACCAATTCTAAACGTATTTTGGGAAGGATGGAGCCAGTTTTTATTCATCGATAAAGATTTTTATGATTTCTGTAAAAAACGCAATGACTTTTCCAGAATAATTTAACAACTAAACCCGCCTGTCGAATTGTAAACAAGTGCATGACGGATCTGGTCCCCCCTTGACCACGGCAATATCTACTCGTCAATTGGAGTGGTAGGCCTATCTAGGGTTGAATATTTAGCTATCATTTATTTAATTTTCAAATAGAATTTTGAATTGATATGGTTTTACAGATCGAAAAAATGCAAAGTAAAATGGCCCCAATGAAATATCTTCCGTGCCTGTCGCATTTGGTTTTCGGCAATATTCGCTTCTGAGACAGACGGATACGAAACGTTTTCGCTGGGAATAAGTTCACCGAATATTCGAGTGTATCCGTACAAGCCCTACTTCAGCCAACGCAATTTTACAGATAAATCTTAATAGCGGCGTTCATCCCTATTCAAATAAAAGTACAAGAAAGGTTGTACATGTAAAAGACATGTCGAATCATTCTTAAAACCCGTCTCGAGACTGACTGTCGCTAGTTGAAAAGTTATGTAAAACCGCGTTACCGTTTCTAATGACACAAGGTGTCTTGATGTGTCATTCGTTTCAACTCGGCCGATTCCTCTAACCTACATTTAAATCGGAGCCATCGGAGATCGCCCGAGTATTTCCGAATGTAAGTTCAAGAGGACATGACCTAAATAAACACGTATTTCCGGCTAATTACTACAAGTTGCACCAGCGAAGGCTTGGGTCAAAAACATAGTATCTGTCTCTACGGTGTCTAGACACAAACTTTGTTTTTGCTTTAAACTCTCGACAAGCTTACGCGGATCAAAAATTCCCCTGATTAACATTGCAAGATCATTTTGTGTTTTTCAAGGCGGATTTTCATTATTTTCACTTGATAAAGACTACTAGTATCACGCAATTAAAGAAAAAAACAGTGGTTTTGCGGAGAAAAATATTGAAAGATACTAAATTGAATTTTAAGAGGCGCTACTTTATTCAAAATGTATTAACATCCAACAGGATTTTCCTGACATGGTATATAACACTGGTGAACGACGTTCGTTCACCAAAAATGTGATAATGAGAATGCAAAAAAGATAATGGAGGTAGTAGTGTTAGTTAAGGTGAAAACTTAAAAGGAGGGTGAAAAGAGCTCTTTAATCTATCTATTGTATGTTTCTCATAAGGTTCAAGTGTGTGAGACCAAATTTTAAAGGCACTTCATTTGCCAAGAAAAAGTAGTATGTCCAGGTAAATAATGTATCAAAATGAAGCTATTTATGAGCTTAAGCAGTTGAGCAACACAAGACTGTCATAGATATAGCGGTATAGCCAAAACATTGTGGAAAAGGGTCGTTTTGTACAGAACAAGCAACTGCATGACGGTTGGATAGTATTGGCTCATACTTAAACAAAGTAAAGTCTTAAGTACTATCCAGGTACTACTACAACCGTTGGTATATAACTCGGGCCAAAAACGTTATACGTTATACAATTTATTTTGACTTAATTTTATAAACATATATGTCATTCTATTTTTGTAAACGTGTAGATTTGTTTAAGGTATGGTGTGTTATCACAACGTAAATAGACATTGTTCTGACAGCTGTTCTTTCGCAGATTAGGAAAATGTGATTTTTGAAATTATTGTAAATTCAATCGGAAGTAACAACCTCATCATGTTGAAGCATTTAAAATAATAAAAATCAGTTTGGTAATGCAAGGAAAGAAAGACCGGTATTCCCGAATTCAGCGAAATTCATTCTGAAAAATAAAGCGACTACTAACGCTTAAAAAAATATTCTTCAATTTCGAGCCAACTATTTACGAATGCTCGTAATGTCCGCATTCGTGTCTAATTCAATCAAAGATTAAGGTAAAAGTATTTGACAACTGGAAATTTCATATCAATACAAGCAAAAATTAAAGATTATTCACGGAAGGTAACGATTTTGTAATTTATAGACTCGAGTAAAATAGACTGGATTCACTACTGATCTTACCGCTTCGAAAAATTAACTTACACAATTTTCGAAATATGTATGAATCAATGCCCTTAATCGTCTAAAAAAACACCCATTTCGAAATCTAAGAACAAGTTTTGTATTTTCACTTTGAAAAACTGTGAAAGAGCAGCTTTAATAGTTTATATACCTTTAATGTTGTTTAGCAATATATCAATTTCTATTTCACAGAATGATAACAGTAATTTATTAAAGGTCATTTAATTAAAAAAACGATTATTTGAAATAAATCGCATAAAATATTTCACAATATTATGGTGTGAAGTTGCTCCATACCTAACATCTATTTTGAAAACAGACCAAACCGGTTTGACATGTATGTTGACAAAATCATGAATGGAAATCGATTGTTTCAAAAGAGCCTTTTGAGACTGAGCTTTATATCTAAGGTTGTAGTAGTACCTGGGTAGTACTCTAGACTGTACTTTGTTAAAATATGTGCCGATTTGATCCAACCGTCATGCAGTTGCTTGTCCTGTACAAAATGACCCTTTTCAACAATGTTTTGGCCATACCGCTATAGTTATGGCGGTCTTGTGTTGCTTAACTGCTTCTGCTAATAAATAGCTTCATTTTGATATACAATATACCTGGACATACCATTTCTTGGCTAATGAAGCGCCCTTAAAATTGGGTCTCAAACACTTTACATGAACCTTAACTTACATAACTTATACGTAACTTACATTTGAAGGAGTTTTCTGCTGTATCAAAAAAGATGAAGGTCACACCCAAGGTCAATGTCATATTTTTGCCGGAGGTAAAGCTCTTGTGTTTATGGAAGAAATTCAAAATAATTTTGAATATTTTCCTTCTCAGGGTGCAGAAGTGTAATTAATATGAATAAGAAATGGCTGAAAGGTCAAAAGGTCAAGTTCACATTTTAAGATCGAAATTGGCAGACTCGACATTTTTTGCTCTTGGATACCGATTTTAATTTCACAACCAATATCCCTAGTATCATACTTTAAAATGATGTAAGGATATCTCATTTGATAATTAGCCTTCAGTTTAACGCATCGAGAAATTGACACTCAATCCGATTAAAACATTCTAAGTCACTCACTCATCGATCCAATCATTCTTTCCAAACACTCACTCAAAACATTCAAAAACAACTTGATTCAAATCGCTCCGCAAAATATGTTATATTACTGACTTGCTTGAATTTGGAAGCGTCTGATTGGTTCGCGAACCTAAAGAACCAAAAGAATCTATTCATAAAACGTACTTTTTTTAATAGACAGGTATTGAATATCGCTCATTATTGCGTTCATCGTGAACGCAATTGACGATATTTTGTTACCTCCCTTTAGATTAATTCAAAACTCGCTGCTCCCACACACTCTATATCATTCCGAAAACATTCTAAAATCATTCAGCTTGTCAATTTCACGATGTTCTTAACTGTATGGCTCCTGGAATATATATATTCTCAATAGACGTGCTTTCGATATTGCACCACGTGATCAGTCGGCTTTGCTCATACGACAACTCAGGCTATTACATACAGGGCTCGTGCTAGTGGTTGTAGCGAGGGAGCCATTCACCTCCTGACCATTACATTCCGTGGGTCAAAACGGATTTTAAAGAGGTCAAAATTCAAGAAAGAGCTAATCATGGGAAATAGTTTGAAAGATCTTGAAGTCATTTGACCCTTTCTTTTAAAGATATGAAGTAAGCAATTGATTTGTATTCTTAAGATAGTATAACAGATCACGGACCATAAATATACGACGTATATTTAGAGTCCCTGATCGGATGCATCTTTTGAAAAGTTTTGATCCATAGAAATTTCCCATTGGAAGAATTTCCTAAGGGTCAAAATAAGATATTTTCGGATTATGGGGGGTTAAAGCCTTGGTTTGAGGGTCAAGCACTAACCCTGATTTGAGTCACTAAACATATTTTATCGTAGGCAAATTATAAGAATCAAAGGACTGAAAGTCCTGAAGCACGATTTTGCCGGCATACCTATTATGTTAACTTATTTGTCCAATCAGTATGGCTTACATGTACAAGGAAGTTAGTATTGAATAGTGACACAAGGACAAACTTTGCATGTATATGGTAAAAAGGGCACATTGCAATGATGGTAGTTGGCCATTAGGGCTGAATGTGAAAACTTTAATTACAAACAATATTTTCTTTTCTTTCAAATAGTTTTTTTATTAATCATTATTTCACAAATTGAAATCTGATATATTGCAAATTTTTATAAATAAAAATTTGGTAATTCTACAGTTATGTCATTTCTTTTTTTGGATGTATCGTTGGGGAATTGTGAGTTTATGGCTTGCGTTTTCTTGCCGTCTTCAGTTATAAGCATCTGTGACCTTAAAACTGGAAAGCATTAAAATGTGTTTGGAGCATATCTTTTTAATTAAGCGGTAAACTTCGGACAAGAGAGAATTGCTTTGCTGACGGTTTTATGAATGGCCTAAGGATGGCCTATTTAACATTCCAGCCACGTGTAAAACTGGATCTATTCATTATTCATTAGTACAGTACAGTTAGTTACATCGTGAAATTGATATTTTACTCAATCAAAACCATTCTTAAACGATCACTTAGCGCTCGATTCTTTCATTCCAAACACTCACTCAAACCATTCAAAAACGCTCAAACCCATTGAAAAATATAGATTCAACAACTTCATTCAAAATAAACTTGGTTAGAGAAAAATCGCGATTCACTGACATAATTCAAATTGTAAGCGTCTAATAGGTTCTTGAAGAAATAGGAAGTTTATAGAATTTATTTGCATATTTTTTTTACAGGAGGTAATCAATATCACCAGTTTTGTTCATTCTAAACAAAATTTGTGATATAGGATTACCTCCCATCAAATTCACTCAAAACTCGATCCACACACTCATTCAATTTCATTCCGAAATAATTCCAAAAACATTCATCTTGTCAATTTCACGATTTTGTTAACTGTCTTTATTAGAAAAGTACTTTTGTTGTGACCTAGTTGTTTTTGAGCAGAGGTACAGATCAGAGGTGGTTAAACAAGTCTTACATCAGTATTTCTCAATGAAACCCAATGTTTTTGTACTCATTTGAATCGTCTCGTCGAGGCGGTTTCGATGAGTACCAACAACATAGGGTTTAAGCTAATTATTATTGAAATACATCGATTTGAAATAAAAAAAAATACCACCTCTTTTTGTAGCTCTGGGGGATGCGCATTAGTATTTAGTGAGTTTTTTTTTAATTTTTTTGCTTGTTTGTTTCCGGTTTGATCGATGACATAAATCGATTTTGCTACAGTTAAAAACATCGTGAAATTGACAAGGTGAATGGTTTTGGAATGATTAAGGAATGAAATTGAATGAGTGTGAGGAGCGAGTTTTGAGTGAATTTGATGGGAGGTAACCCTATATCACAAATTTTGTTCAGGATGAACAAAATTAGTGGATATTGATTACCTCCTTTTAATAAGAAATGCAAACAAATTCTATAGATAACTTCCTATTTCTTCAAGAACCTATTAGACGCTTACAATTTGAATTAGGTCATCGAAATCGCGATTTTTTTCTTTCCAAGTTCATTTTGAATGAAGTTGTTGATTCTATATTTTTCAATGGGTTTGAGCGTTTTTGATTGGTTTGATTGAGTGTTTGGAATGAATGATTGGAGCGCTGAGTGATCGTTAAAGAATGGTTTTGATTGAGGTGAATGTCAATTTCACGATGTAACTACCTGTATGCAAAATTGCTTTAAATTACAGACTGGAAGAACTTCATATCGTGAAAAATGGAACGGACTGTCGTATTTGATGTTTTTTTTGCAAAATATGATTTTATCTGACATATGAACAAAGATGGTCAACTAAGTCAATTGTTTCATAATAAGAATTTTGTCATATAGGTTATATACATATAGATCAACTATATGATAAAAATTCAGATTATGATGTACATCAAACGTTCATGTAAGAATACATTTCTACCTTTGCAAAAGTCAAAGCTGCATGCACATGTGACCTAAGTCAAACTTGCATGCTATTATGTAGAAACATCCATGCATGCCAGTATCATAGCGCAGTGGTGGCGCGTCAAACTATTATTCAAAGGCCCCAGTTCGATTCCCGACGGCAGCACTCATCTTTTCCGACTATTTCTCCTTCTTCATTTGGTCGATAATCGTTAACCAATATGGGATAGCTGCTTTAGGCTAGGAATGGATGTTATGGTAATACCGGTGTAAGAAATACAAGGAAACCATTGATGGGTGCTCCAGTAGCCGCGATATATGGAAATGACCGTTGAAAGCGGCGTAAAACCCCATTCAAACTAGAAAATTAGATTATGCATACAGTAAAATAAATCCTAAAATTGACATTCACCAACCATTCTTAATCGCCTGCGCAGCCCTCCATTCTTTGCATTCAAAATATTCACTCCGAACACTGTCAAAAATCGTTCGAAAACGTTACGAAATCCCCAAAACCTCCAAATCTTCGTTTATATCATACCCATCATTTTCCTGTTATATTGGCTAGTTTGGATTTAAGGTAGTGGACCCGTTATAGTTCTACAATGTTTAAGAAATAACTTTAACAATGTTGATCGATGTTTCCTTATGATTTTCATTAGGAACCCTCGGTCAATTTTCTCAAAGATCATGAGTTCCGAAATGTTCCGGAACTATTACGGGTCAACTACCTTAAAGTAATTGGTCCACCAAGGCACAAAACAGACAGTGCTTTAATATCTTTAAAGGGAATCAACCAATTTCGTCCAAACTCGATGAAATGATCCATTATATGATACCTCTCTGTAACATCATTCGAGACTATCTCATTCCACTTGTTCCATTTCAATTCAAACTCATTCCCAAATCATTCATGTTGTCAATTTTACCAAGTTATTAACTGTACTCGTATATGTTTAATTATGCACTCATGTTTCATTAATGCGCACGCTGGATAATAGAGCGTTCAAGTCGGCCAAATCTTCGTAACTGCGGCAAATTGTAACTCATTTAAGGTCGCATACGCTCAAGGAATTTACTACAAAGAATCTCCGTTTGTTTTTAGCTCCACTGGCCGAAGGCCACTGGGGCTATTGTCATGGCGTTGTGTCTGTCGTGCGTCCGTCCGTCAGTCCGCCCGTCCGTGCAGATTCTATTTGAATGATACCAATTAAATTTTACATGAATGATCCTTGGATGACCCTTAATCAGTCTACAAAAAATATTGATATCGGATGATAAATATGTATTTTATGGACAGAGGTCATTTCTCTATATGTTATGTAGTGGAAACTTTGAAAATCATTTTCAACATCAGTAGAACCCAAAATATCTAAAAATCTAGTCAAAACTTTGAATTGCTATAACAAGAATTTCAAGACTGTGGAGCGACTCAAGCCATTCATGGCTTTCTAGTTTGTTTTATTTTTTCGTCATAACAGTGAAGTTCACGAAAATTTATTATTAGTTTTAGATAATTGAATCCTTTGATAATTAACAGAGATTAGTAGCTTATAGTTTGTCTTTAAGTTGTTGTTGTATGACTTTGTAAATAAAATTGTCAAATTGTATACCGTGTTTGTTTGACCTCTGGTGGCCCATAACATTTGCTGTTACTTCTGTAAATCGTTCTGTGTGGGTGATCCCTTTGATATTCTACATGAAGTAATTTCCTATTGCTCATTGGCCTATACATGACATAAAATTGGGTTTTAGAAAAGTTAAGGTTAGATGTGTTGTATTCCTTTTTTTCGATCTCTGGTAATGTCGTGTGATCTATTTAGAAAAATGATTTCTACAAGAGGAAATAGCAGAAACCTCATGACCTTTATTTGATGATAAAAGCAAAGTTGAAAAAATTAAGAAAATAAAATAACTGCTTAGACTGCCTGTGTATCCGTACCAGGGCCCCGTTTTACTAAACGTCGTACGACAAGATTTGTCGCAAAATTATCGTGAGACCGACTTACGACATCTTTTGCGTTTTACTAAAAATCGCAGATTTTTTTCCTCTTGCGATCTCTCGCGATTATCGCAGAAATCGGGCTAAAATGTACGACTGGGTCAGGGCAGTCGTAGCTCGATCGCAAATAGCGGAAAGCAGTAGTCATAACTTTTAAAACGAGTCATTTAACCTAACGTTACGAAAAGACAATGAACGCTCTAAAAATATTTTTGGCATTAAAAAGAATTAATATGAATTCTTCAATAAATAATATTTTCTATACTGAGAAAAAGGTGAATCGGACATCTCAAAATTTATCGAGAACTTGAAGAGAAAACACAAGTGTTTTATCGCGGTTGGATTTTATCACATAATTTTAATCCGTCACTTAAAACGAGTAGATTTTTTTTATTTGTGAAAACATTTACAATTGTACTTTGAAAACTGCTGAACGTATTTTGTTTTTAATTACTTTTTTATGGTTAAACGAAAAATAACTGCAGATAATCACTTGATAATCTCACCATTAAACAAGTGAAATTATTAAAAAAATCATTGTTTTAATTCATTACACTCCATTTATCGATATCAGAGCTGAGTCTAGCAAAGTTTTATAACGTCATGATGATGATGATGCTAAGTTAATCACGTGCAAAATGACGCGCTTTAAGTAAATTTGTCACAAAATTTCAAATCGTCCCTTTTTCGCCATTCAAGAAATAGAATAATTGTTTCTTTTTCGAGTAAGAAAATAGGTGAATGATTAAGATTTTTTTCAAAATCATTTGCGCCCCCCCCCCTCCGAAATTTTCACACGTTCTAGAATTCTTTGGTGGTGCTTAGCCTTCCAAATAACCTATGGTCAGCAGTAATTGTCAAAAATCGCAAATGAGGTATTATAAGGTGACGGATCACTGGAAATCTTGTTTGTATAGAATTTAACGCCACTTCCAAAATAATCTCGCGTCAACTGGTTCGCCTAACTACAGTGTCTGTCGTTTCGAACACCAGAAAAAACTACTTGTTCTCGCACAGGATAACAAATCATAATTGAGCGCCACGGAGATGGTACCCTTCATTAGGAAGTAGATGGTATCTTTTGCATGTTTCAAACTTGTGGTGCTCAATTGTGCATAGTTATCCTGAACGCTGGGCTCATTTCACCCGAGCAACCATCTGCCAATCGTATATAGGCATATTATTTACAACTTGTTGGAGAGAACTTACGACGTGTGTCACAATTACTTCTGTCTAATGTCGGATGGAATTTAATAGAGTAGTTCCAGGTATGGACATCAGAAACACAAATTTCAGAGCCAAACGCTTAACTGGCTGAGATAATCGGGCCTAATTGAAAATGAATGAAATCACGCACGGATTAGCAGTTTTGGTAACTCTTTCTTAGTTAAGCCTTGAGATTATTTAAGCTGTGGTTTCGTATAAATCGCCAACCAACGATTTTTCTGGCGTGTCGGCGTGTATTCAGCGATCGTTTCACGAAAGCTGTGTTTGCAAATTAACCAAAGATGCCCTTAGCTCTAAAGTCCTAAGCGGCGTCACTCGAATTCCGATCGATTGATGGTTTCTAGGACACTCAATATATTTTTTATTGAATAGTTTTAAAGAACTTCAAACCTCCAGGCCGTAAAAATGCGGTAGTCGAAACACCGCACGATGAGAAGCTTGCATCAATCCAAGGTCGTCAATCGACAGCCATTGTACTAAGACCATACGGCGTTTGTACTTCTATACTAGATTAGGTTTACAAATCGTAACGTCTCCATAATTACACCGCATTTACCGCACTTGCGGTTGGGCTTTTATAACTTTAACGACTCAAATGCCCTATTTTGACTTCATGACATAGCTCATTACTCAAACCAATTTGAATTCGTCCAGGATAGTGTGTAGACATCCAAGTATTTTGACAAAGTTTCTAGACATGATAATATGGGTATGTAAACTGCCCATTGGCCCTAAAGCATCAAGGACATTGTTTCAACATTTGCAACATTCGGACCAAGTTTCAAGCCATTTAAGCCGTAAATGTGAACTCGCATGTACACAAGAGTTTTCAAAGTTTCAACTCTGGAAATTAGTTATAAGCCAATTTCGGACTTAAACCAAATTCCTTATAGCGCAATAATGATAATCTTTCTGACAACAGTCTCAGAACATTTAACCAAAAATGTGGCCTCAGGTGGAAACAAAAGGTTTGTCCAAAATTCGACCCCGTGTCCGAATTTCTGACCCAACATGACCCAATTTTGAATTAGTGAAAGATCTTAAAGAGACAAAAAATCTTATAGAGATAAGAAATCTGACCAAGTTTCTATATAGTTGAGCCATAAATTATAAATATACCCTGTATTGTACACACAGGATCTTGAAGAAAGACACAAAACGCACGACAGACGACCGACATAGCATGATCTCTTTGTGCTCAACTGAGCCGTCAACTCTGCAAGCTAATTGGTGGACAAAGGGACCCAATGACATACATAAGATTCTAAATAACTAAGGCTTAACTAAGCTGTAGTTAAAAGGTTTGTATTACCCAGTAAGGATATATTTGAAAGAAGTAATTAAAACCTTCGACAGTGTAACTGCATTTCAGAATTATCCATAGCTGGTTTACCACCAAACAGATTTCTTTTTTTAGTCTAGGATAAGTAAACCAATACAATGAATCATTTGCATTCAAGAGATGAAGAGAGTTTTGTTGATTTCATTGAGGTTTGAAGCTAAAAGCCTAAACAAACTGTATGAACACACGAAGCTGACTCATATGCTTGAAGTGAATAGGGTTTTAGTTTCATTCCTCCATGAAATCAACAAATACTCTCTTCATATCTTATAATTTAATATTATGAAGCAAAGAATGTAAAGATTTGTCAATTATTAATAGATATCTTATGTATGTTATATGTTCTGTTCTGTTCTGTTGTATCTTACGGGACCACACAAATTAGATGCATACTTGCAATTGTTTCTTTGCAAGCTAGAGCTGCTTGAGCAGCCCATTTGCTCCACAGGCCTGAATCAACTGATATGATGAGAATTTCATTGAATGAATGCATTTTTCATCCTATCATAGTAATTTTGTGCAGCCTAATAATGGGCCATTAAAAGGAACATTCAAGTGAAATTTGGTTATTATACATCAGTTAGATTCTGAGAAAATGGTTTTCAAAGTTTCCACCATATAACATACAGAGAAATGACCTATCCCCATAAAGGACATATTTTTCATCCAACCACATATAGTTTTTGTAGACTGATAAAGGATCATGAAAGGGTCATTTCATTGAAAATTGGTTAATATCTATCAGATTCTGAGAAAATGATTTTCAAAGTTTCCACTATATAACATATACAGAAATGACCTCCCTCCATAAATGACATATATTTTTTCTGATTACAATATTTTTTGGAAAAAAACTGATAAAGGGTCTCTCAAGGATTATACCAGTAAAATTCAGTTGATATCTATCAGATTCTGATACAATGATTTTCAAAGTTTCTACTATATATCATACAGAGAAATGACCTCCACCCATAAAATACACATTTTTTAACTGATGCAATATTTTTTGTAGACTGATAAAGGGTCACCCAAGGATCATCCATGTAAAATTTAATTGGTATACATGAATTAAGTTCTGAGAAATGTCACTTTTTACCATATTTGGAAATTAGCAGCAACCCATTAAATCCATGTTTTTCATTGGATCAATATTTTTTTAACAAATTTGAGAAGGGTCCTCCAAGGATCATTTCTATGAAGTTTGGTTGAAATTCATCCATTAGTTTCTGTGAAGAATATTTTTTTGAGAAAAAGCTTACGACCTGACGCACAATGGACACAGAACCATTGACCTTCGGCCAGTGGAGCTAATAAAAACTCACTTTTAGCCAATCAGAATGCATGAAAATTGATGGAATCTTCTAAAATTGAATTATTAATTTTTGGAAGATTCAATTTATTCTGTTCATGAATATGTAGTAGTACAGGGTAGAATAATGAAACACACAATGAATGTCATCATGAAAATTTTATACTTAAATGATTATATAACCATTTTATTGCTGTATTCAATATATTAAAAAAATTTGAAAACTTTCGGGACGTTTGAACCAATCTTTCACCAGTTTTTATCAAAGAAATAAATAGGAAACCAGACTGACAGTCCAGGTTAAGATCAGACTGGATGTCTGTTCAGGCTCATCTTAGGTGTATACTGTCTACCAAAATTTTGTGTACAGCAAGAAAATAAGTTAACAGCATAGAACCCGAGATATTTCCATTAGAAAGGGATGGGCTTTTATAAGAGGCTATGCTATCAATGGCTCAGTGCAAAACGTTGTAACTGCATAAAAACTTATAGGCAGTTACATCCGTTTCGAGCTGAGCCATAGATATTTTTTAAGACAGTGAAAAAATGGACAAAAATAAACATAATCTGCATAAAAAACACATTTGATTGGGGAAAAGGAGCATAAAGCCTTTGTTGTATTTCTAGCGACCTTGATTTTGTGGGTATGGAGTCTATGGACCATTAATAGAGGCTGCAAGATGCTATAAAATCAAACAAAAATGGTCAATTTCATCCTTTCGAAAGGGTGACAAGGTTATTTTAAAGCATGGGGCTTTATTAGAATTTTACATATATGTTACACAAACATCTTTTGCATGAACAAATTTAGCTTTGACACTGGGTTTCATGAATTTGGACCCTAACTTTTTGGAAATATTCCTCAAAATTGCACAAGAAACCTTCTATATCTACTTTGTAGCAAAACGACACCAGTTTTGAGAGTGGAGGAGAATCCTGCTTTGAAATAAAAAAAATTTCTAGGTGAATTCTTATGCTGAATGCTATGATCACCTTTGAATTTCTAGAGTCAATGATCTTTTGTTAAGCTACTGTTAAATTGCCCATCTGATAGTAAGTCAATCTTTCTTTATCTGGTAAACTTTCATGTGACTTTCTAGTTAAGTTTTCATGTACTCATTTGGAGTTCCATCGGTATGAAATTATCTAATACTGATAATCATCAGAAAATCATTTTGAATATCCATTTTTCCGGTATCCTCCAAAACTCCAAGCTCCTTTCTAAACGATATTCTCTGGTATGTAGGCATCGCCATCACAGTGTATAGCCATATTAGTAGATTCATCTCACTGTCAGATCAGTACAGACATAGTCTTTTAAGCATGGTAGAAGGTAGAGTCTTTGTTTATTTTTCAGCCAGCCGTTTACCAGATATATACTCCTACACTTTTGGGAGGGTTAATGTAACTGGTATACAATCATCATAACATCAAATCAGCCTTCTAGTGTGTCCATTCTATTTCAGAGACAGTCAAGTTCTTTGTATTGTTAGCAGCAAATGCTTAAATGATGAAGCAGCCTTCTGACATGGAAGCAAATACCTGAAAGAGAATAGAAATAAAATTAACCCTTGTCATGCTGAATAAATTTTGGCTAAAAATTTTCATCAAAATCAAAGGGCAAAAAGCACTGGAAGTTGCAACTCGAGGTCAATTTTTATTTGAAAAACTAAATGTATTGACCATTCTGGTTTGAAAGTGAGAAACAGGTGGTGTAGACTAATATTAGACTGCACATATGTGCAGGCTGATGTCTGTCTATAGCTCCTGTCAAAGCAGGAATATTCCAGGTTCAGCATGACAGGGGTTAAGATGTTAGTTCTCCTGAAAAACAAAATGAAATGGCCAATTTTTCTTAAATTGGACCTTGACCTTACTATGTACAATGATTTCTAATCAGCAGATACCTACTTATGTGGCATTATTTTCTATCATTGTCTGGACAGTGTTTATTGTAGATAGGCGGACTGGGTGACACCCCATTTTTTTTCAAAGATCCCCTAAATCTTTTTTGATTTGTGGGGATTTTTTTACCATAACAAACTTAAACAAAGAGTATGAATTAACACACATTTCTCAGTTGCGTTGATTTTGCACTGGTATCATTTTTTCAAATAGCACATTTACTCGAGACTTCGAATACTAATAATTAATCATGCCAAATTATTCTTGAAATCTTTCAAAATATTTAGGAAAAGTTTTATTTGACTTATTGTTTTGCAATTGACCAAGCACTCTGTAGGGTAATCTGCTGTATTAACTTTTTTGTACCGGCAATGCTTAAAACCAGCTGCAAATCCCGGATTTCTATAAAGTGAGGGTTAAAACATACAAATAGAGGATTCCATTGTCCTAGCTTGACACACTTTTTTTTTGAGTTTTTGCATATAAATGAAAAAAAAAATGTCAAAAGAGAGGATTTACTTAAAATCTTTGAACACCCCCCCCCCCTCGATCCACCACTGTATTACATGAAGAAAATAGCTGCTAGTCTATGACAAATATTCTGCATTTTTTATTTCATTATTTTCAATCTGATATTCTCAATTTCAAACTGCCTGCATTCGTTTTATGAAATTAATTGTAACTGAGGGTTTTATAAACTTATATACTAAGTCTATCTATGTATATCTCTCTCTCTCTCTCTCTCTCTCTCTTTCTCCTCTCTGGTATCAATATTGCAACAAATTAAAATTACGCTTACAGACCAAAAATAATTAAAAGTAGGGTCCGTCGTCCACAATTTCTTTAAACATCTTCTCCTCCTAAACCGGTGGGCCAATCTTGTTGAAACTTAGCAGGGATGTTCCTTGGGTCAACCTCTACCAAATTTGTTCAAATAAACGAAACCCACCCTAAATTTTCCCTTTACCCTTAACATTAGGGTGAAAATAGGAAAATCTTCAAAAATCTTCTTCTTTGAAACCAGAAGGCAGACATTTTTCATATTTGGTATATAGCATCATCTAGTGTATCTCTACCAAATTTGTCCATATCAAGACCCTGAGGTATTATATGGGCTTTGCCCAGGCTCAAAACTTTTTACAAAGATTGGCACAGAGAAAATCTTTAAACAATCTTCTTCTCTGAAACCAGATGGCAGACAGCTTTCATATTTGGTATGTAGCATCATCTAGTGGACCTCCACCAAGTTTGTTCATATCAAGACCCTGGGGTCATATTTGGGCTTTGCCCGGGCGCCTCCCTTTTTAAGCTCTTATGAGCGCAAAGGCTAAAAAAGGAAATCTTCGAAATTCTTCTTCTCTAAAATCAGATGACAGACAGCTTTCATATTTGGTATGTAGTATCATCAAGTAGGCCTCTACCAAGTTTGTTCATATCAAGACCCTGGGATCATATTTGGGCTCCAAGCAGGCACATCTCGTTTAGCTCATCTGAGCACGATTGGTGAAAATAGGTAAATCTTCTTCTCTGAAACCAGAAGGCAGACAGCTTTCATATTTGATATGAAGCATCATCTGGAGCCCTCTACGAAGTTTGTTCATATCAAGACTCTAGGGTCATATATGGGCTCCACCGGGGCATATCCCTTTTAGCTCATCTGAGCACAATCGGTGAAAATTTCCAAAAATCGTCTTCTGAAACCAGAAGGCAGACAGCTTTCATATTTAGTATGTAGCATCATCTAGTGGACCTCTACCAGGTTTTTTTCATATCAAGACCCATATTTAGGCTCCACCCGGGGCACATCCCTTTTTATATAGAATCAAAAAGAGAAAAGGCATATTATTCGTGCTCATGGCTGAAAAACCTTCCATGGTATTGATCTTATGTAGAAATTATCTCCTTGTTGACATCTGCCTATTTTATGCATGTGATGTCCCAGGGATCAAAGAGACTCAGGTGGGCGATCTAGGACCATCATGGTCCTTTTGTTTATATTCTATTTCTTGCGCAAGTAATACCCAAGATGATGAAGCCATGAGAATTCACGAGTCGTTCAGAAAAAAGATTGAAGATGTTTTTTTTTACGTCATATAAAATGTTTATTTTGTGATAGAATTAACAGATCGCTGCTATCAATCAAAAGAATGAACTGGCCAATCAAAACCTTTATTTATCCCGGGATGATTGTTGACCTCCGTCATTTGCACTTTTTTGTAAAAATGAAAAATATTTTTGTTAAGTGAAAACTTAAACGTCGCATCTACAGCTTGAATTGGCTATAGTTCAGACACTTGGGTCGACCTCAATCGTTTCAATATATTTTTTACCCTTCGCGCGAAAAAGGACCATCTTGAGAATCCGTAAAATAAACATTTGCAAAAGATTATTGTTCAAGTGCAAGTCAACCGTAGGTCTCATTTCATTATTTCTCACAGGTAGAATGGGTAGTATCCGCGGTACATGTAAAGAGGTAGAGCGTCTGCTTCTTGACCCAAAGGTCATTAGTTCGATTCCCGGAACCGGCTATTGGTCTTCGCGCATGTACTAGTGAATTTTCCTTGAAGCAGAATCGAGAGGGGTGAATATAAGTTGTACGAAATTGTTTCCTTATCTATGTAAAACAAATGGGTTTAAAAACAAAAGGTCAATCTAGGTTCATAAAATCAGCCAAATTCAAAAACTGTCACAGTTCATACAGTATGAGTCGAAACATTTACTCTTCCCAGATGGACCCTTTTCGGTGATAGGTCACATTTTGCAGATAGACGGCGTTGAATATTTTAGTGGTTTGCCGTGGCGAAAGTCAGGCCGGGGCGTAACAAGCGACCCGTCATTTCAATATGTATTGACATTGAAGTACATGTATATATTATTGGTCAAAAAATCTCATTTTACTCTGTACATATTTTCATTTAATTTTCTCTTTTTTTTTTCGACGGATAAACGTTCAATAAAAATGTTTCACTGTTGATCGCTTGTGTTGTTTCTTATTGCAAGACCAAAAAATATACACGACCTGCTTTTCCCAAAATATCTCTTTTAACCCTTTCCTGTTTTACAAAATTTTGAACCTGTCCAAATTCGGCAGTAGCAAAACACCGTTCGTGCCATCATTCTTTGGTTGTAGAATGATTGCTGACAAACTGTAGGTAGATTTTGTGCGGTGAGCCGTGAAATATGTATTCCTATATAGACGCCCGAGCTCAGTTTTGAAAATACACCTATATTGAAACAAACAAACAAAAAATGAAAAGTAAATTTGCCAAATCGAGGGGTCAGTGCAACACTATTGTAAGTGCCTATAAATAAATAGGCAATTACATTAGTCTTGCGCTAAACCCCCGAAATTATGTCACACCCTGCCAGGTTAAAATTAACGCAGAATATTAAGGGTTAACTCTTCATATATAGTATTGTGTTATTAGCCTATATACATGTAGAAAAGTGTCACAATACCCATGCTTTATACAATGCTTGTTTGGATAAATACGTTCACTTGTTCTTCTTGTGCAGTCAGTTAAAGTGTGATAAGTTAGACCGGAGTTAGTGTGATAAATTATACTGGATTTAAAAGTGTTTTAAAAATAGGATTTAAAATGACGTTTTGGTGAGTGCATTTGCTTTGTTTCTATGTTTAATTCGATCTGTATCTTCCTAGCTTTAGAGTCCATCTGTTCATGTAAATTGTACAGTTTTATTTATCTGAGCCGCCGTAGCGCAGTTGGTAGAGCGTCGGACAGTCGATCTAAAGATCTCGGGTTCTATCCCCGACGGTGGCACCGATTCTTTCTGACTATTTGTCACCCACCAATAGGTAGATAATCGTAAACCTAAGTGGAATAGCAGCTGGAGGCTAGGAAAGGATGCGATGGCAGTACTGGTGAAGGGGAATACCAGGAATCCATTGTTAGGTGCACCAATCGCCGTTATATAACTGAAAGATTGTTGTAAGCGGCGTAAACCCCCATTCTCAATATAAAGATGTATTTATCTTCTAAATGTATTTCACCAATTATGTTGTATCCCTTTATCTGTTTACATTCAACCTATTAGGCTATCTTGAATTCAACAATTTAAAGGTTCTTAGCTGTGAGAACTGTGAGACGACAACCATTGTGTTTCTAGAGCACACAGTAAGTAGCAACGAAAAATTGACCTGTTGACAACCACCCAGATAAAAACAATTCTAAATCGCTCACCCAATGCTCATGTTAAAACATTCCTACAACTCACTCAAAACTATTTAAAACGTTCCGAAACTATTCAAAACTGCCCAATCATCGATTAAAACGCTCCATAATTTCATTCAAATGAATCATTATTCCTTGTTTTGAGATGGTGATTTGAAGGCGTTCGATCGATCCACGAAGACATACAGATCTATTTATAGAAAGAAGATATGTTTTTCCTAAAGGGAGGAAATGAAACATCGTAATTTCGTTCTTTTAAACGAAATTAACACTGTTGTTTTACCTCCCTCTAAAATCATTCAAATCCACTGGGTCTCTCTCGCATCCCACTCATTCAATTTCATCCCAAAATCATCCTTTTACCAATCCAATTGTCAATTTCACGGTGTTATTATCTGTAACAAATCTACAGATACATGCAAACAGTTCAATTATAACTTGAATGCGTCATTGTGACATGTGATTACAATACATTTGTATGCAATCGACGAGTCACAAAAGCGAATTCTACTTATACACCGATGATAATTTTTGTGGAGCATGTTTGCGGATAGCGAAATCTACCCGCCTTAAAATCACTTTTCTGTATGTGCGTTAGTGAGTTTGTCCGTCAGTCCTTTGGAATTCTTCAGACAATTACGGCAGAATTTATGAATTGACTTCAAAATGATTTAAAGCAATGTTATCTGTCTATGGTTACCGCCACACTCTCAATACTGAGTATTTAGAGCAGGGATGTGTGTGACAAGTTAAAAGTTTTAAAGGGATAGCAAGACTTAAAAATGTGATAATGAGAATGCAAAAAAGATAATGGAGGTAGTAGTGTTAGTTAAGGTGAAAACTTAAAAGGAGGGTGAAAAGAGCTCTTTAATCTATCTATTGTATGTTTCTCATAAGGTTCAAGTGTGTGAGACCAAATTTTAAAGGCACTTCATTTGCCAAGAAAAAGTAGTATGTCCAGGTAAATAATGTATCAAAATGAAGCTATTTATGAGCTTAAGCAGTTGAGCAACACAAGACTGTCATAGATATAGCGGTATAGCCAAAACATTGTGGAAAAGGGTCGTTTTGTACAGAACAAGCAACTGCATGACGGTTGGATAGTATTGGCTCATACTTAAACAAAGTAAAGTCTTAAGTACTATCCAGGTACTACTACAACCGTTGGTATATAACTCGGGCCAAAAACGTTATACGTTATACAATTTATTTTGACTTAATTTTATAAACATATATGTCATTCTATTTTTGTAAACGTGTAGATTTGTTTAAGGTATGGTGTGTTATCACAACGTAAATAGACATTGTTCTGACAGCTGTTCTTTCGCAGATTAGGAAAATGTGGTTTTTGAAATTATTGTAAATTCAATCGGAAGTAACAACCTCATCATGTTGAAGCATTTAAAATAATAAAAATCAGTTTGGTAATGCAAGGAAAGAAAGACCGGTATTCCCGAATTCAGCGAAATTCATTCTGAAAAATAAAGCGACTACTAACGCTTAAAAAAATATTCTTCAATTTCGAGCCAACTATTTACGAATGCTCGTAATGTCCGCATTCGTGTCTAATTCAATCAAAGATTAAGGTAAAAGTATTTGACAACTGGAAATTTCATATCAATACAAGCAAAAATTAAAGATTATTCACGGAAGGTAACGATTTTGTAATTTATAGACTCGAGTAAAATAGACTGGATTCACTACTGATCTTACCGCTTCGAAAAATTAACTTACACAATTTTCGAAATATGTATGAATCAATGCCCTTAATCGTCTAAAAAAAACACCCATTTCGAAATCTAAGAACAAGTTTTGTATTTTCACTTTGAAAAACTGTGAAAGAGCAGCTTTAATAGTTTATATACCTTTAATGTTGTTTAGCAATATATCAATTTCTATTTCACAGAATGATAACAGTAATTTATTAAAGGTCATTTAATTAAAAAAAACGATTATTTGAAATAAATCGCATAAAATATTTCACAATATTATGGTGTGAAGTTGCTCCATACCTAACATCTATTTTGAAAACAGACCAAACCGGTTTGACATGTATGTTGACAAAATCATGAATGGAAATCGATTGTTTCAAAAGAGCCTTTTGAGACTGAGCTTTATATCTAAGGTTGTAGTAGTACCTGGGTAGTACTCTAGACTGTACTTTGTTAAAATATGTGCCGATTTGATCCAACCGTCATGCAGTTGCTTGTCCTGTACAAAATGACCCTTTTCAACAATGTTTTGGCCATACCGCTATAGTTATGGCGGTCTTGTGTTGCTTAACTGCTTCTGCTAATAAATAGCTTCATTTTGATATACAATATACCTGGACATACCATTTCTTGGCTAATGAAGCGCCCTTAAAATTGGGTCTCAAACACTTTACATGAACCTTAACTTACATAACTTATACGTAACTTACATTTGAAGGAGTTTTCTGCTGTATCAAAAAAGATGAAGGTCACACCCAAGGTCAATGTCATATTTTTGCCGGAGGTAAAGCTCTTGTGTTTATGGAAGAAATTCAAAATAATTTTGAATATTTTCCTTCTCAGGGTGCAGAAGTGTAATTAATATGAATAAGAAATGGCTGAAAGGTCAAAAGGTCAAGTTCACATTTTAAGATCGAAATTGGCAGACTCGACATTTTTTGCTCTTGGATACCGATTTTAATTTCACAACCAATATCCCTAGTATCATACTTTAAAATGATGTAAGGATATCTCATTTGATAATTAGCCTTCAGTTTAACGCATCGAGAAATTGACACTCAATCCGATTAAAACATTCTAAGTCACTCACTCATCGATCCAATCATTCTTTCCAAACACTCACTCAAAACATTCAAAAACAACTTGATTCAAATCGCTCCGCAAAATATGTTATATTACTGACTTGCTTGAATTTGGAAGCGTCTGATTGGTTCGCGAACCTAAAGAACCAAAAGAATCTATTCATAAAACGTACTTTTTTTAATAGACAGGTATTGAATATCGCTCATTATTGCGTTCATCGTGAACGCAATTGACGATATTTTGTTACCTCCCTTTAGATTAATTCAAAACTCGCTGCTCCCACACACTCTATATCATTCCGAAAACATTCTAAAATCATTCAGCTTGTCAATTTCACGATGTTCTTAACTGTATGGCTCCTGGAATATATATATTCTCAATAGACGTGCTTTCGATATTGCACCACGTGATCAGTCGGCTTTGCTCATACGACAACTCAGGCTATTACATACAGGGCTCGTGCTAGTGGTTGTAGCGAGGGAGCCATTCACCTCCTGACCATTACATTCCGTGGGTCAAAACGGATTTTAAAGAGGTCAAAATTCAAGAAAGAGCTAATCATGGGAAATAGTTTGAAAGATCTTGAAGTCATTTGACCCTTTCTTTTAAAGATATGAAGTAAGCAATTGATTTGTATTCTTAAGATAGTATAACAGATCACGGACCATAAATATACGACGTATATTTAGAGTCCCTGATCGGATGCATCTTTTGAAAAGTTTTGATCCATAGAAATTTCCCATTGGAAGAATTTCCTAAGGGTCAAAATAAGATATTTTCGGATTATGGGGGGTTAAAGCCTTGGTTTGAGGGTCAAGCACTAACCCTGATTTGAGTCACTAAACATATTTTATCGTAGGCAAATTATAAGAATCAAAGGACTGAAAGTCCTGAAGCACGATTTTGCCGGCATACCTATTATGTTAACTTATTTGTCCAATCAGTATGGCTTACATGTACAAGGAAGTTAGTATTGAATGGTGACACAAGGACAAACTTTGCATGTATATGGTAAAAAGGGCACATTGCAATGATGGTAGTTGGCCATTAGGGCGGAATGTGAAAACTTTAATTACAAACAATATTTTCTTTTCTTTCAAATAGTTTTTTTATTAATCATTATTTCACAAATTGAAATCTGATATATTGCAAATTTTTATAAATAAAAATTTGGTAATTCTACAGTTATGTCATTTCTTTTTTTGGATGTATCGTTGGGGAATTGTGAGTTTATGGCTTGCGTTTTCTTGCCGTCTTCAGTTATAAGCATCTGTGACCTTAAAACTGGAAAGCATTAAAATGTGTTTGGAGCATATCTTTTTAATTAAGCGGTAAACTTCGGACAAGAGAGAATTGCTTTGCTGACGGTTTTATGAATGGCCTAAGGATGGCCTATTTAACATTCCAGCCACGTGTAAAACTGGATCTATTCATTATTCATTAGTACAGTACAGTTAGTTACATCGTGAAATTGATATTTTACTCAATCAAAACCATTCTTAAACGATCACTTAGCGCTCGATTCTTTCATTCCAAACACTCACTCAAACCATTCAAAAACGCTCAAACCCATTGAAAAATATAGATTCAACAACTTCATTCAAAATAAACTTGGTTAGAGAAAAATCGCGATTCACTGACATAATTCAAATTGTAAGCGTCTAATAGGTTCTTGAAGAAATAGGAAGTTTATAGAATTTATTTGCATATTTTTTTTACAGGAGGTAATCAATATCACCAGTTTTGTTCATTCTAAACAAAATTTGTGATATAGGATTACCTCCCATCAAATTCACTCAAAACTCGATCCACACACTCATTCAATTTCATTCCGAAATAATTCCAAAAACATTCATCTTGTCAATTTCACGATTTTGTTAACTGTCTTTATTAGAAAAGTACTTTTGTTGTGACCTAGTTGTTTTTGAGCAGAGGTACAGATCAGAGGTGGTTAAACAAGTCTTACATCAGTATTTCTCAATGAAACCCAATGTTTTTGTACTCATTTGAATCGTCTCGTCGAGGCGGTTTCGATGAGTACCAACAACATAGGGTTTAAGCTAATTATTATTGAAATACATCGATTTGAAATAAAAAAAATACCACCTCTTTTTGTAGCTCTGGGGGATGCGCATTAGTATTTAGTGAGTTTTTTTTTAATTTTTTTGCTTGTTTGTTTCCGGTTTGATCGATGACATAAATCGATTTTGCTACAGTTAAAAACATCGTGAAATTGACAAGGTGAATGGTTTTGGAATGATTAAGGAATGAAATTGAATGAGTGTGAGGAGCGAGTTTTGAGTGAATTTGATGGGAGGTAACCCTATATCACAAATTTTGTTCAGGATGAACAAAATTAGTGGATATTGATTACCTCCTTTTAATAAGAAATGCAAACAAATTCTATAGATAACTTCCTATTTCTTCAAGAACCTATTAGACGCTTACAATTTGAATTAGGTCATCGAAATCGCGATTTTTTTCTTTCCAAGTTCATTTTGAATGAAGTTGTTGATTCTATATTTTTCAATGGGTTTGAGCGTTTTTGATTGGTTTGATTGAGTGTTTGGAATGAATGATTGGAGCGCTGAGTGATCGTTAAAGAATGGTTTTGATTGAGGTGAATGTCAATTTCACGATGTAACTACCTGTATGCAAAATTGCTTTAAATTACAGACTGGAAGAACTTCATATCGTGAAAAATGGAACGGACTGTCGTATTTGATGTTTTTTTGCAAAATATGATTTTATCTGACATATGAACAAAGATGGTCAACTAAGTCAATTGTTTCATAATAAGAATTTTGTCATATAGGTTATATACATATAGATCAACTATATGATAAAAATTCAGATTATGATGTACATCAAACGTTCATGTAAGAATACATTTCTACCTTTGCAAAAGTCAAAGCTGCATGCACATGTGACCTAAGTCAAACTTGCATGCTATTATGTAGAAACATCCATGCATGCCAGTATCATAGCGCAGTGGTGGCGCGTCAAACTATTATTCAAAGGCCCCAGTTCGATTCCCGACGGCAGCACTCATCTTTTCCGACTATTTCTCCTTCTTCATTTGGTCGATAATCGTTAACCAATATGGGATAGCTGCTTTAGGCTAGGAATGGATGTTATGGTAATACCGGTGTAAGAAATACAAGGAAACCATTGATGGGTGCTCCAGTAGCCGCGATATATGGAAATGACTGTTGAAAGCGGCGTAAAACCCCATTCAAACTAGAAAATTAGATTATGCATACAGTAAAATAAATCCTAAAATTGACATTCACCAACCATTCTTAATCGCCTGCGCAGCCCTCCATTCTTTGCATTCAAAATATTCACTCCGAACACTGTCAAAAATCGTTCGAAAACGTTACGAAATCCCCAAAACCTCCAAATCTTCGTTTATATCATACCCATCATTTTCCTGTTATATTGGCTAGTTTGGATTTAAGGTAGTGGACCCGTTATAGTTCTACAATGTTTAAGAAATAACTTTAACAATGTTGATCGATGTTTCCTTATGATTTTCATTAGGAACCCTCGGTCAATTTTCTCAAAGATCATGAGTTCCGAAATGTTCCGGAACTATTACGGGTCAACTACCTTAAAGTAATTGGTCCACCAAGGCACAAAACAGACAGTGCTTTAATATCTTTAAAGGGAATCAACCAATTTCGTCCAAACTCGATGAAATGATCCATTATATGATACCTCTCTGTAACATCATTCGAGACTATCTCATTCCACTTGTTCCATTTCAATTCAAACTCATTCCCAAATCATTCATGTTGTCAATTTTACCAAGTTATTAACTGTACTCGTATATGTTTAATTATGCACTCATGTTTCATTAATGCGCACGCTGGATAATAGAGCGTTCAAGTCGGCCAAATCTTCGTAACTGCGGCAAATTGTAACTCATTTAAGGTCGCATACGCTCAAGGAATTTACTACAAAGAATCTCCGTTTGTTTTTAGCTCCACTGGCCGAAGGCCACTGGGGCTATTGTCATGGCGTTGTGTCTGTCGTGCGTCCGTCCGTCAGTCCGCCCGTCCGTGCAGATTCTATTTGAATGATACCAATTAAATTTTACATGAATGATCCTTGGATGACCCTTAATCAGTCTACAAAAAATATTGATATCGGATGATAAATATGTATTTTATGGACAGAGGTCATTTCTCTATATGTTATGTAGTGGAAACTTTGAAAATCATTTTCAACATCAGTAGAACCCAAAATATCTAAAAATCTAGTCAAAACTTTGAATTGCTATAACAAGAATTTCAAGACTGTGGAGCGACTCAAGCCATTCATGGCTTTCTAGTTTGTTTTATTTTTTCGTCATAACAGTGAAGTTCACGAAAATTTATTATTAGTTTTAGATAATTGAATCCTTTGATAATTAACAGAGATTAGTAGCTTATAGTTTGTCTTTAAGTTGTTGTTGTATGACTTTGTAAATAAAATTGTCAAATTGTATACCGTGTTTGTTTGACCTCTGGTGGCCCATAACATTTGCCGTTACTTCTGTAAATCGTTCTGTGTGGGTGATCCCTTTGATATTCTACATGAAGTAATTTCCTATTGCTCATTGGCCTATACATGACATAAAATTGGGTTTTAGAAAAGTTAAGGTTAGATGTGTTGTATTCCTTTTTTTCGATCTCTGGTAATGTCGTGTGATCTATTTAGAAAAATGATTTCTACAAGAGGAAATAGCAGAAACCTCATGACCTTTATTTGATGATAAAAGCAAAGTTGAAAAAATTAAGAAAATAAAATAACTGCTTAGACTGCCTGTGTATCCGTACCAGGGCCCCGTTTTACTAAACGTCGTACGACAAGATTTGTCGCAAAATTATCGTGAGACCGACTTACGACATCTTTTGCGTTTTACTAAAAATCGCAGATTTTTTTCCTCTTGCGATCTCTCGCGATTATCGCAGAAATCGGGCTAAAATGTACGACTGGGTCAGGGCAGTCGTAGCTCGATCGCAAATAGCGGAAAGCAGTAGTCATAACTTTTAAAACGAGTCATTTAACCTAACGTTACGAAAAGACAATGAACGCTCTAAAAATATTTTTGGCATTAAAAAGAATTAATATGAATTCTTCAATAAATAATATTTTCTATACTGAGAAAAAGGTGAATCGGACATCTCAAAATTTATCGAGAACTTGAAGAGAAAACACAAGTGTTTTATCGCGGTTGGATTTTATCACATAATTTTAATCCGTCACTTAAAAAGAGTAGATTTTTTTTATTTGTGAAAACATTTACAATTGTACTTTGAAAACTGCTGAACGTATTTTGTTTTTAATTACTTTTTTATGGTTAAACGAAAAATAACTGCAGATAATCACTTGATAATCTCACCATTAAACAAGTGAAATTATTAAAAAAATCATTGTTTTAATTCATTACACTCCATTTATCGATATCAGAGCTGAGTCTAGCAAAGTTTTATAACGTCATGATGATGATGATGCTAAGTTAATCACGTGCAAAATGACGCGCTTTAAGTAAATTTGTCACAAAATTTCAAATCGTCCCTTTTTCGCCATTCAAGAAATAGAATAATTGTTTGTTTTTCGAGTAAGAAAATAGGTGAATGATTAAGATTTTTTTCAAAATCATTTGCGCCCCCCCCCCTCCGAAATTTTCACACGTTCTAGAATTCTTTGGTGGTGCTTAGCCTTCCAAATAACCTATGGTCAGCAGTAATTGTCAAAAATCGCAAATGAGGTATTATAAGGTGACGGATCACTGGAAATCTTGTTTGTATAGAATTTAACGCCACTTCCAAAATAATCTCGCGTCAACTGGTTCGCCTAACTACAGTGTCTGTCGTTTCGAACACCAGAAAAAACTACTTGTTCTCGCACAGGATAACAAATCATAATTGAGCGCCACGGAGATGGTACCCTTCATTAGGAAGTAGATGGTATCTTTTGCATGTTTCAAACTTGTGGTGCTCAATTGTGCATAGTTATCCTGAACGCTGGGCTCATTTCACCCGAGCAACCATCTGCCAATCGTATATAGGCATATTATTTACAACTTGTTGGAGAGAACTTACGACGTGTGTCACAATTACTTCTGTCTAATGTCGGATGGAATTTAATAGAGTAGTTCCAGGTATGGACATCAGAAACACAAATTTCAGAGCCAAACGCTTAACTGGCTGAGATAATCGGGCCTAATTGAAAATGAATGAAATCACGCACGGATTAGCAGTTTTGGTAACTCTTTCTTAGTTAAGCCTTGAGATTATTTAAGCTGTGGTTTCGTATAAATCGCCAACCAACGATTTTTCTGGCGTGTCGGCGTGTATTCAGCGATCGTTTCACGAAAGCTGTGTTTGCAAATTAACCAAAGATGCCCTTAGCTCTAAAGTCCTAAGCGGCGTCACTCGAATTCCGATCGATTGATGGTTTCTAGGACACTCAATATATTTTTTATTGAATAGTTTTAAAGAACTTCAAACCTCCAGGCCGTAAAAATGCGGTAGTCGAAACACCGCACGATGAGAAGCTTGCATCAATCCAAGGTCGTCAATCGACAGCCATTGTACTAAGACCATACGGCGTTTGTACTTCTATACTAGATTAGGTTTACAAATCGTAACGTCTCCATAATTACACCGCATTTACCGCACTTGCGGTTGGGCTTTTATAACTTTAACGACTCAAATGCCCTATTTTGACTTCATGACATAGCTCATTACTCAAACCAATTTGAATTCGTCCAGGATAGTGTGTAGACATCCAAGTATTTTGACAAAGTTTCTAGACATGATAATATGGGTATGTAAACTGCCCATTGGCCCTAAAGCATCAAGGACATTGTTTCAACATTTGCAACATTCGGACCAAGTTTCAAGCCATTTAAGCCGTAAATGTGAACTCGCATGTACACAAGAGTTTTCAAAGTTTCAACTCTGGAAATTAGTTATAAGCCAATTTCGGACTTAAACCAAATTCCTTATAGCACAATAATGATAATCTTTCTGACAACAGTCTCAGAACATTTAACCAAAAATGTGGCCTCAGGTGGAAACAAAAGGTTTGTCCAAAATTCGACCCCGTGTCCGAATTTCTGACCCAACATGACCCAATTTTGAATTAGTGAAAGATCTTAAAGAGACAAAAAATCTTATAGAGATAAGAAATCTGACCAAGTTTCTATATAGTTGAGCCATAAATTATAAATATACCCTGTATTGTACACACAGGATCTTGAAGAAAGACACAAAACGCACGACAGACGACCGACATAGCATGATCTCTTTGTGCTCAACTGAGCCGTCAACTCTGCAAGCTAATTGGTGGACAAAGGGACCCAATGACATACATAAGATTCTAAATAACTAAGGCTTAACTAAGCTGTAGTTAAAAGGTTTGTATTACCCAGTAAGGATATATTTGAAAGAAGTAATTAAAACCTTCGACAGTGTAACTGCATTTCAGAATTATCCATAGCTGGTTTACCACCAAACAGATTTCTTTTTTTAGTCTAGGATAAGTAAACCAATACAATGAATCATTTGCATTCAAGAGATGAAGAGAGTTTTGTTGATTTCATTGAGGTTTGAAGCTAAAAGCCTAAACAAACTGTATGAACACACGAAGCTGACTCATATGCTTGAAGTGAATAGGGTTTTAGTTTCATTCCTCCATGAAATCAACAAATACTCTCTTCATATCTTATAATTTAATATTATGAAGCAAAGAATGTAAAGATTTGTCAATTATTAATAGATATCTTATGTATGTTATATGTTCTGTTCTGTTCTGTTGTATCTTACGGGACCACACAAATTAGATGCATACTTGCAATTGTTTCTTTGCAAGCTAGAGCTGCTTGAGCAGCCCATTTGCTCCACAGGCCTGAATCAACTGATATGATGAGAATTTCATTGAATGAATGCATTTTTCATCCTATCATAGTAATTTTGTGCAGCCTAATAATGGGCCATTAAAAGGAACATTCAAGTGAAATTTGGTTATTATACATCAGTTAGATTCTGAGAAAATGGTTTTCAAAGTTTCCACCATATAACATACAGAGAAATGACCTATCCCCATAAAGGACATATTTTTCATCCAACCACATATAGTTTTTGTAGACTGATAAAGGATCATGAAAGGGTCATTTCATTGAAAATTGGTTAATATCTATCAGATTCTGAGAAAATGATTTTCAAAGTTTCCACTATATAACATATACAGAAATGACCTCCCTCCATAAATGACATATATTTTTTCTGATTACAATATTTTTTGGAAAAAAAACTGATAAAGGGTCTCTCAAGGATTATACCAGTAAAATTCAGTTGATATCTATCAGATTCTGATACAATGATTTTCAAAGTTTCTACTATATATCATACAGAGAAATGACCTCCACCCATAAAATACACATTTTTTAACTGATGCAATATTTTTTGTAGACTGATAAAGGGTCACCCAAGGATCATCCATGTAAAATTTAATTGGTATACATGAATTAAGTTCTGAGAAATGTCACTTTTTACCATATTTGGAAATTAGCAGCAACCCATTAAATCCATGTTTTTCATTGGATCAATATTTTTTTAACAAATTTGAGAAGGGTCCTCCAAGGATCATTTCTATGAAGTTTGGTTGAAATTCATCCATTAGTTTCTGTGAAGAATATTTTTTTGAGAAAAAGCTTACGACCTGACGCACAATGGACACAGAACCATTGACCTTCGGCCAGTGGAGCTAATAAAAACTCATTTTTAGCCAATCAGAATGCATGAAAATTGATGGAATCTTCTAAAATTGAATTATTAATTTTTGGAAGATTCAATTTATTCTGTTCATGAATATGTAGTAGTACAGGGTAGAATAATGAAACACACAATGAATGTCATCATGAAAATTTTATACTTAAATGATTATATAACCATTTTATTGCTGTATTCAATATATTAAAAAAATTTGAAAACTTTCGGGACGTTTGAACCAATCTTTCACCAGTTTTTATCAAAGAAATAAATAGGAAACCAGACTGACAGTCCAGGTTAAGATCAGACTGGATGTCTGTTCAGGCTCATCTTAGGTGTATACTGTCTACCAAAATTTTGTGTACAGCAAGAAAATAAGTTAACAGCATAGAACCCGAGATATTTCCATTAGAAAGGGATGGGCTTTTATAAGAGGCTATGCTATCAATGGCTCAGTGCAAAACGTTGTAACTGCATAAAAACTTATAGGCAGTTACATCCGTTTCGAGCTGAGCCATAGATATTTTTTAAGACAGTGAAAAAATGGACAAAAATAAACATACTCTGCATAAAAAACACATTTGATTGGGGAAAAGGAGCATAAAGCCTTTGTTGTATTTCTAGCGACCTTGATTTTGTGGGTATGGAGTCTATGGACCATTAATAGAGGCTGCAAGATGCTATAAAATCAAACAAAAAATGGTCAATTTCATCCTTTCGAAAGGGTGACAAGGTTATTTTAAAGCATGGGGCTTTATTAGAATTTTACATATATGTTACACAAACATCTTTTGCATGAACAAATTTAGCTTTGACACTGGGTTTCATGAATTTGGACCCTAACTTTTTGGAAATATTCCTCAAAATTGCACAAGAAACCTTCTATATCTACTTTGTAGCAAAACGACACCAGTTTTGAGAGTGGAGGAGAATCCTGCTTTGAAATAAAAAAAATTTCTAGGTGAATTCTTATGCTGAATGCTATGATCACCTTTGAATTTCTAGAGTCAATGATCTTTTGTTAAGCTACTGTTAAATTGCCCATCTGATAGTAAGTCAATCTTTCTTTATCTGGTAAACTTTCATGTGACTTTCTAGTTAAGTTTTCATGTAGTCATTTGGAGTTCCATCGGTATGAAATTATCTAATACTGATAATCATCAGAAAATCATTTTGAATATCCATTTTTCCGGTATCCTCCAAAACTCCAAGCTCCTTTCTAAACGATATTCTCTGGTATGTAGGCATCGCCATCACAGTGTATAGCCATATTAGTAGATTCATCTCACTGTCAGATCAGTACAGACATAGTCTTTTAAGCATGGTAGAAGGTAGAGTCTTTGTTTATTTTTCAGCCAGCCGTTTACCAGATATATACTCCTACACTTTTGGGAGGGTTAATGTAACTGGTATACAATCATCATAACATCAAATCAGCCTTCTAGTGTGTCCATTCTATTTCAGAGACAGTCAAGTTCTTTGTATTGTTAGCAGCAAATGCTTAAATGATGAAGCAGCCTTCTGACATGGAAGCAAATACCTGAAAGAGAATAGAAATAAAATTAACCCTTGTCATGCTGAATAAATTTTGGCTAAAAATTTTCATCAAAATCAAAGGGCAAAAAGCACTGGAAGTTGCAACTCGAGGTCAATTTTTATTTGAAAAACTAAATGTATTGACCATTCTGGTTTGAAAGTGAGAAACAGGTGGTGTAGACTAATATTAGACTGCACATATGTGCAGGCTGATGTCTGTCTATAGCTCCTGTCAAAGCAGGAATATTCCAGGTTCAGCATGACAGGGGTTAAGATGTTAGTTCTCCTGAAAAACAAAATGAAATGGCCAATTTTTCTTAAATTGGACCTTGACCTTACTATGTACAATGATTTCTAATCAGCAGATACCTACTTATGTGGCATTATTTTCTATCATTGTCTGGACAGTGTTTATTGTAGATAGGCGGACTGGGTGACACCCCATTTTTTTTCAAAGATCCCCTAAATCTTTTTTGATTTGTGGGGATTTTTTTACCATAACAAACTTAAACAAAGAGTATGAATTAACACACATTTCTCAGTTGCGTTGATTTTGCACTGGTATCATTTTTTCAAATAGCACATTTACTCGAGACTTCGAATATTAATAATTAATCATGCCAAATTATTCTTGAAATCTTTCAAAATATTTAGGAAAAGTTTTATTTGACTTATTGTTTTGCAATTGACCAAGCACTCTGTAGGGTAATCTGCTGTATTAACTTTTTTGTACCGGCAATGCTTAAAACCAGCTGCAAATCCCGGATTTCTATAAAGTGAGGGTTAAAACATACAAATAGAGGATTCCATTGTCCTAGCTTGACACACTTTTTTTTTTGAGTTTTTGCATATAAATGAAAAAAAAATGTCAAAAGAGAGGATTTACTTAAAATCTTTGAACACCCCCCCCCTCGATCCACCACTGTATTACATGAAGAAAATAGCTGCTAGTCTATGACAAATATTCTGCATTTTTTATTTCATTATTTTCAATCTGATATTCTCAATTTCAAACTGCCTGCATTCGTTTTATGAAATTAATTGTAACTGAGGGTTTTATAAACTTATATACTAAGTCTATCTATGTATCTCTCTCTCTCTCTCTCTCTCTCTCTTTCTCCTCTCTGGTATCAATATTGCAACAAATTAAAATTACGCTTACAGACCAAAAATAATTAAAAGTAGGTTAAAAAGACCAAAAGCAGGGGCGGAAACAGGGGGTTGAACCCTCATCCCTCCTCCCCTTATTTTTTTTTTTTTTTTTTTTTTTGGGGGGGGGGGGGGAATTCAATCATCATTGTATTATAATATGAAAGAGAAACTCATAGTTTTTAATACGAACGCTCTTTATCCGCCACTGCGCAGCAACAAAAAAAAATTACTAAAAAGTGGAAGGGGGTCGAACGTGATTTAGTACGAACGGACGAACGAAAATCTAAATCACCAATGATCGAACGATAGAACTTCAACTTCAACTTCAACTTTTTACAGCCGAAAAATCATTGTTGATTACTGGCGGCTGGCGCTGTCTGGAAAAACAGTTGTTAGTACTGGGGAAATAAGAATAAAAGAGTGTTAGTTAGGGGATAAAAGGATAGAGTGCAGTGTTAAAATACTAAATACAGGGGTTAAAAACAGAAGGGTGAGTTTATGGGTGGGGGAGTGAGTCCAGGTTGCCTATGAATATGGGCAGGGTTGGACTTGACTGGATGGTAATTGGAAGGCTATTCCAAAGTCTTATCGTTCTGGGGAAAAAGGAGTTTGCATGATAATTTGTTTTTGAGTGTGGGATGTTCAGTTGTAGATTTCTGGTTGATGAGAGGTGGTGATTGTCAACAGCTGCTTGGTTTGACTTTATTTTGTATAGCATTGTAAGTGAAGCTATGTTCCTTCTGTGTTCAAGGGTTTGCCAATTTAGTGATTTTACCATATCTGAGACACTGTTTGTGAAGTCATAATTGTTGAGAACATAGCGAGCAGCTGATCTTTGGACCATTTCTACTTTGTGGATGAGATATTTCTGCCAGGGGCACCAGAAACCAGAACTTTAAAGGTAAGCGTAAACGAAGGGTGCACTGAAAATAAACTTACCTGAACATATATACAGATGCTTAAAACCACGCAACATGTATTTATTTGACAAATCTTCCCGCGAAGCGGAGAGCCGTGTGTTGCCAATAGACTGGAAACAACTTAGCATGGTGCGCATGCCCAGCGTCTTGAAGAATGGTCGTACGCTTGCGATAAGATTTATACCTGCGATGCGTTTAGTAAAACGGTCTTAAAGATTGTCGTGCGTTCATAAATTATCGTAGTAGTACGACAAAACTTTTTTCTTAAGATCGTTAGTAAAACGGGGCCCAGGTCTGTCAGTTCATTGACACTATTTGACGGTCGGTTTAGACCAATGGATCACAGAATGCCTTTTGGATCGATGAAGCCCCGAGCCATCTTTCTGGTTTTAATCAGGGTGGCTGATTTATTCTCGACATGGCGCTGGACGTTATCACTCCTCGCGAGCTTCAGTCCACAGTCTGAACATTTATGTATCGTCAGTTCGAGCGAGTGTCTAAGTATACAATGTCTCTGAAAGGAAGACCATCTAGTATACGGATGGTCTCCGCACTCGGGAACTGGACAAGGGTTGGTTTGTCAAGCCAGGTTGGCTTCTCCCCCTCCATAAACCCATTTAGTTCATCCTTTACACCCTCCAGCAATTCAAAAGACATTTTTGCTGAAAAAGAAAAATTTGTTAAGCTTCGGGTAATTGAGGCCAAGATGGCCTGCGGTTACCCTTGCCTTGTATACAGATATTCTAAGTAACAATTGTATAAATGCGCTGATCCTCTTTGCATGAACAACAAACATTTCCAAGATAATGCCTCTAAAGGTTTCTAATAAAGGCTACAAGTTTGTTTTTGAAATGTCAACAGTATTCCCAACATGCAGACAGTTAGGCCCTATGGTTATTGTTGTTCTGAATCATCCATTAAATGAATCACCGTATCAAAAGTGTATTACTCCCCTATATTCTAGGCTTAGGAAGACTATGTTTAATGCTGTATTAAACCTTACCCTTTTAATTTCACTATAACCCCCACAAAGGATGCATAATTAACTAGACCCTCTCAGACTGAACAAAAAGTTTTTCTGACGTAAAACCTTTCAAGGCTTACGATAGAGACAAATAATGCAATAAGACGGTGCGCACTGCCTCATTTGCAAATATATGTCAATATATATATTTGTCTCTCGACCAAACATAAGAAGATTCGGCGAACATTTTGTACTGTCATGACAAGAAGCCCTATATGCAATCATTTCAAAAGGGTGGTGATCATCCCAGTCATTTCTAGCAGTATTGACAAACATGACCAGCATTGACTGAATAGTCCGATTATGACGTTCAACTAAACCATCTGACTAAGGGTTATAATGAACAGTTTTTGTTTTCTCGACGCCTGAATTTTCGCACATTCTACTGAATAAATTGGATTCAAATTCTGGACCTTGATCAGAATAAATGATTCTTGGCACGTCATATCTACATATGAATTCGGTCACTAACTTTTCTGCTACAGTCAAAGCTGTATGATCTTTTAAAGCATAAGCCTCTGTGAATTTAGTGAAATAATCACTGACAACCACAATGTAAAGATTTCTATCTGAAGTTTCGGGTAAAGGACCTTTTATGTCCAAAGCAATTCTATCCAGAACTTGAAATCAGATATCTTGTTGAAGTTTAGCTTTCCCAGGACCAGGACCTGCTTTCCTACGGGCACACATACTACAAGTTTGAACCCAACGTTTCACATCGCTGCATAAACCATGCCATTAAAATCTTTGCTCAATTGAGCTTATTGTCCTATCCCTTCCTAAATGACCTATTGTGTAACTGCTTACATACTTATGCTCTTAATCTATCAGGAAGTACTAATCTAGGACCATGAATACCGATTCGATATAAAACACCTTCTACATAAAGTGATTCCCAAATATCCAAAGTGTCCTTACATTCATACTGAAGGGCTGAATAGCATGTTTATCTGGCTTCATATCTGAATTACTGCAATATCCCTATCTTCACTTTTCAGATTTACTAGCTCCTGTTTAGACAATTTTCTAATCCACCTTGCTTGCAACACATTAAACTCGTCATCCTGATTAGAAGCGGCAGAATCATAGTCAAGCTTAACATGTTAAAAGAAATATTTCCTTGATTCATAACTTCTCCCTCTTTAGACTGAACTAATTGACTATCTGAAGAAAAAGGCAAACTATTGCCTGTTTTAACCATAGAACTAGAACAATCATAACAAGAATCTGTTGCACTTGT
This sequence comes from Fragum whitleyi, assembly GCA_948146395.1. Taxonomy (NCBI): domain Eukaryota; kingdom Metazoa; phylum Mollusca; class Bivalvia; order Cardiida; family Cardiidae; genus Fragum; species Fragum whitleyi. The sequence continues at coordinate 17,762,343 of OX411555.1, forward strand.
GCTTCTTTGTTGGTATACGCGATAAAGCGTCTGCATTTGCATGCTGATATCCCTTTCTATATTGTACTTCATAATCATAGGTTTCTAACAAAGTTAATCACCTAGCTAACATAACTTCAGGTTCCTTAAAATTCTTCAACAACACAAGAGAAGCATGGTCTGTGCGAATCAAAAAGTGGCGACCCCAAAGATAAAGACTAAAGTATTCTATAAATGTAACAACATCTAACAACATCTAAAAGCTCCAGATATGTGACACAATACCGTTTCTGAGACGAACTTAAAGATTAGCTAGCATAGGAAATGACCCGATCTTGACCATCTTGAACCTGTGACAGAGCTACAATATACACCAACTCCTACATGTGAACCATCAGTATCTAAAATAAACAATCCTTCCGAATTAGGAAAAACAAGTACTAGTGGAGGCGCTTAAAGCTGCATTAAGTTTTCAAAAGCTTTTTGACACTGTTCAGACAAAAAAAAATTGTTTTACTTCTTTTTCAGCTCATTTAAGGGTGCTGACAATGCAGAGCAATTAGGTATGAACTTCCGATAATAATTAACTATTCCTAAAAATCTTTTAACTTCTGTTTTATTCAATGGTACCGACCGATCCAGAATTGTCATAATCTTTTCTTGATTGCAAGAAATGCCTTCTTCTGGAAACACATAACCAAGGTAATGAACTTGTTTCTTAAATAGGTGGCATTTTTTGGTTTCAGACACAAATTTGCTTGCCTAAATCTATCGAACATCTCGGATAAATTATTTAGAGTTTCATCGAAAGATGATCCAAAAAGTATAATGTCATCAAGATAACAAAGACATTGTTTCCATTGCATACCTCTCAGAACAAGTTCAATAAGCCCTACAAAGGTTGCCGGCGCATTGCATAGCCCAAAGGGCATAACCTTGATTTGGTATAATCCTACATGAGAACTAAATGCTGTTATATGCTTATCCTTGTCATTCATCTGCACCTGCCAATAGCCACTTGCCATGTCTAATGTGCAAAAGTATTTTGCACCTAAAAGAGTATCAAGAGCTTCACTTATCTTAGGTAGAGGATCCTTTTTCGAAACGGCATAAACCCTGCGAAAACCAATAGCGAAACGAATAGAGTTATCGGCCTTAGTAATGAGTACAATTGGAGACGCCCATGCACATTGACTTGGTTCAATAATATACTGTTCGAGCATTTTCTTTATTTCAGTCTTGATCACATTGCGTTGACTTAATGGAACCCTTCTAGCAGGTATTTGAATTAGCTTTGCATCACCTACATTTATATGATGACGTACTAAATCAGCGTGAGAAATTTTTCCAGAACCATCAACAAAAATATCTTGAAATTTAATGAGCAGTTCCTTTAACTTCCCTAATTGTTCTATGTTAAGTGTGTCTGATGCTTGAGCAAGCAATGGTTGCAAATGTTCAGGCAGTTCTGCCTCCTTTTGTTTGAAGACAGTGTGAGTATCTACTTGCTGAATATCATTAACCTCTTGAACATTGGCGATTGCTAATCTACTGTGAAGTTTTACTAGCTTTTTAGTCATATTTATGAATATAATAGGTTTATGCTTCCGATCAGAATCAACAACACACCTAGCTACTAGAAGTCACCGTTTTAAGAGGTTCGGGTATGATTCAACTATTCCTTCCTGATATCTAAAAATTCCAACAATTTTGGCATTTACAGTAGTTTCTGTGTTTGGTTTGATTTTAACAGATTCTTCCATTCGTATTCTAGTTGACCTGTCACTATCATAACGCAATAACTTGAACTTATTTCGTTCAATCTGCATTGTGGCTTTCCCAAAACTAACATTTGCGTCATTTAACTCGACCTAGAATTGCCTTCAATTCATCAATCTCTGCTACAACAATCTCCAATTGAAATGGAATTTCATTTATTTCAAAGGTCAATATAACTTTTCCTAACACAACTAAATTTTCACCAATAGCAGTTGAAAGCCCTTGCAAGTTTTCCCCAAGAGAATTTAAATCATTGCCTAACTTCCTTGCAAAGTCAGCCGATAAGATACTTGCAGCTGAACCGGAGTCAATTAAAGCACTACAACAAAAGTGGTTGAATGTTAGACTTGTAAATAAACATGACCTTGTCTTCACTTTGTTTAAAACAATTTTCTTATCTTGATCATTTGAGATTAGCTTATGGGGTTCTGTATCCTTTAAAGGACAATTTGATGCAATATGACCTGTCTCTCTACATGTAAAACATTCCCTTATGTCTTTAAAAGGTTTCCTATTGATAGAGTCCCTACTATTTGAACGACTACGAGTTTTGTCTAAGGAAGTTCTAAAATATTTTAATAAATGCACAACTTCTTCCATGTTGTTGTCTATCTTTATCTCGTTATTACTTGAAACAGGGTTGCAACATTTTTCAGAATCAAACCTAGGTTTCTTAAGTATACCCTGTGATGATTCCACTGCTTCAAACTCAACTGCTAAAGCAATAGCTGTATTGATATTAATTGGATGCCTAAACGGAACATGCATTCGCAATTCTGGTTTAAGAAGACCATGAACCATCAACTATGTAAATCTCTCTGGTGTCAGGTGACATAGTAGGATAGGCCCTTACACAAAGTTTTTGAAGTGAATATCCATAGTCGGCAGCAGATTCAAGCCTCGATTGCTTGCGGTTTCGAAATTCCCAACGATATGCACTTACGCGTTCAGCTGGGTTAAAGCGATTTGAAAGAGCAGAGACAAGGGTATCATAATCTCCAAACTGACCTGGGTGTAAGTCACTAATCATTTTCTTAGCTGAACCCCTTAAACTCATGACTAATTGTTGGGCCTTTTCAATTTGGGACCACATATTCCACTCTGCTACACTTTCAAAATGAACAATATAATCTACCCAGTCTGCAGAGATCCCATCAAATTTACCAGGTTCCTTAAAGTGATGGTAAGTCCTACGAGAAGATCTATTGTTTAATGCTAGACTAGGACTGTATAGGTTAAAAAGCACATGGCATGCGCTAGGCTGTAACATGTCACCTTCACCAAAAGGACAATAAGTATCCCCAGTATTTTGATTCTTTAAGTTAACTTGAAATGGGAAATCAGTACCTCCGTTACTTTGATTTTGTAAGTTAACTTGAAATGGAAAATCAGTGCCTCTGAAACTTCGATTCTGTGAGTAAGCTTGAAATCGATGACCAGAACCTTCAGTACTTTGATTCTGTAATCGATAATCAGTACCTTCAGTACTTTGACTCTGCTAAAGTCCCTGAAAGCCTGAACACAATGACATTCTATCAATTCTCTCTATGTCATCATTGAATTTGACTTGTGAGGATATGCCCGAAGGATTCTTATAACCCTGTGTCATTATAACAATTACTCCCCCTACAAGGGTGAAGCAAGGGAGAAATAGCCTCGCCCTAGAGAACAACTCCACTTTTACCCCCCCCCCCCCCCCCTATAAAGAAAAGAACGAAAACGAGCCCCCAAAATGAAACCAGACCGCCTAGTTGCCAACGCCTAGGGTGACTTTAAGGTTCAACAGCCCAGGTTAATCCGACTTGAATTTGTTTCTCAAAAGAGAGGCTAAAGTTTAAAGAAGACTTTAATTACATTACCATTCATTTATTCAGAGAAAAAGGTTACATTGTCTATCAAAAACGAGAACCTAACAATTTAGAATGGAAAAAAATGCATCCCTATGAAATTTAAACCCTAAAGTGACTAGTAATGGATAAAGGTCAAATCTACCCCATACAATCCGTGAACTAGCAATGCATGTATACACTCACATAGCTTATATATATGGTCAGTGCATCTTACCCTGGTTATGCCTGATTTGCATAATTCCCTTGCAAACTCACACTCCTCTGACAACAAACACAAAATATATTATATATTTTTTGGTATAACAGTTGGACTGTCGACCGACTGTAGACCGTTTATTCATTCATTACATAACATCAAACCCTCAATACAATGAATAGCAAATGAAGACTAATGTAGGAAATAACCTACAGACCGGACATATTCAACGCCAAAACTGAGAACGGGTAATGGCGCTTACGACTTTTACAATATTTGACGTCATACGACTAAGGACCATATCCTGTTTATATGTTCCATGTAGAATCTCTCTAAACTATCAACAGACATCACGACAAACGACGACGAACGCATCATAAAGCGTTCGAACTATACTAGATACAACAAACGTTTACTGTAGCGTTCACCAACAAATGACCACATACGATTTGCAGCATATCCCAACACTATACTTGACGAAACGAACGCTACATACCATTCACTGATATGACAAACGACACAAACGCATCATTGATGCACAGAACGAACACATGCCGTTCAATCGCACACAAAACGAACGCATCTGACGTTCAACGACAACTTGAAAACATCTCGGCGCCGGTGCAAAACATCATGTTTATGCATTGCTAACATACCCATCAATTCAAGCCAATTTGAGAAACGACAGATTATAACTAACCAAAAGAAATCTAATATTTCAAAATAAAAAATTAGATAATCAGTCCGTCCACAGTCGGTTTCCAACTCTGAATGAAGAACTTTATACTCGTGCACAACAGAGACGCCACCTATCGGAGCTTTGACCTAGCAAGGGAAATCAATTTTCGTCTAATTCGATATCTCAAACGCCGAAAATTACATTTCCCTTGCAAAATCACACTCCTCTGATTATATATTTTTTTTGGTATAACAGTTGGACTGTCGACCGACTGAAACTAAAAGAATGGGCATATTAGCAAAATATACTAAATTATTACAAATTTACAACATGTTATGCTCATAAACCCAAAGATATAGAAACTCTTAGTTTCTCTTCAATAGAGCTTTTTATATACCCATCCTTTGCGGACTCACTAAGCCATCTACCGTGACGTTTAAAGAGTCTATCCGGTATACCATTATTTGCTGCAGCCGGTGCACGCAAAGAATGTAAACAATACTTCTCAACGTTCTTAACTATAGGTTTCATAACTCTCATGAATATTCCACGGAAATTACTGTATGAAAGAGGCCTAGCTCAATCCCTCAGTTTGTGACCCTTTTTTGTCGAACTCAATTGACCGAACAGAAATTGCTGTGAATCATTTCTAATCCCTGCCCACTTAAAATATTTCTCTAAATTACAAACTGGACAAAGTACTGTACCCGTTCTAGCTATATATACCCATGCGCCATCTCTATATTTATCTGTTTTACTAGACTCAATGAAAAGACTCATATAAGTATCGAAAAAATCAACATCGCTTCTTTTCAAGTTCAAAACCTATACACTTCTTAAAAAGCCAGGAAAAGCAATCAAACAAATACAAATAGTTCTCTGATTCATTACACACCCTTAAGTATACAATTGTTCATACAGCTTTTGCAGAATTTCAACAGTCATGGGTTCCTTCTTATTGACGGGCTTGGTCAATTTTCTTTTGGCGGCTTCTAGCACATAACACACTAACCTACTATCTGTAGGTGATTTATAATCGAACAAATTGTGGAACCACTTAACACTATAAAACGCATTTATCACTGCACTAGGGGTATTCGAACTCTGGATTAGAGATGAAAGATATAGAGCTTCAAGGAAAGCATTCGCGGGCAAGGCATCCTCTACGTTTAAACCATTTATAACAGCCCACTTTCGCCGCTGAAATCCACGCTCGTAGGCAATTGAAGTATTGTCAGCCCTGGACTCTATCAATAATCGTGGTAACACAGACACCCTGTCCGCCAACACTTCCGGCAACTCGAGGTCATTCAACTCTTTGTCATATCTCTGAAAAAATATATTTAAAATCAGAAAAAGGTCAATATCGATTTTATGAGGGAAACAAATCGTGTCCGACAACAGTCTTTATTTACTAGATTTGTCTCCCTTATGGCCCTGTCACACCTCAACGTTTTCTGAGTCAGCGTGTGCCTAACGCGTTTGAGAAAACGACTAAGTCCGCAAAACGTCGGCATACGCTGACCTATATTTTCTTTTTGTCAATTCACGACGCGCTTGTAGCGTGTTCATAGCGAGTTTGAACGTGTGAGAAACGTGTCCAGAACGTGTTGATAGCGTATGTCAGCGTATACCAACGTTCTTGAGCGTGTGTCCAACGTTCTCGTAACGTCCTCAGAACGTGTTTAGCGTGTTTGTAACGCGCTTCTAGCGTGTTATAACGTGTTCTCATCGTGTTTTGGATGTAAATATAAATTCTGCAAGAAATTACCACTTTAAATTCATTCTTTTAATATATAAACAGGCCACCGGCCACTGCACATATTCAAATTCAAAGTATGTTGGTTCATGTAAAAGAAAAATAGGAAAAGACGAAAAGAAAAATACACTGGCACCTGTTACATATGAAAACATGCACATAACAAACTTATAAGATTACAGGCTGATTAAAGCTTCTAGTACTTTTCACTCGAAAAATATTGCGAAAGGGTAAGGAACTACTTGTCATAATGCACTCCTCTCTTCCACCATATGCTCTACCATGTAGGATGACTTTCTACAACCTCTCTTAATCTTGAATAGCTAGTCCTATATTAAGGGGGGAAAGGTGTACCAAATATCAAACTTGTAGTACATATAATAGAATAAAAAATTCTGAACAGAGCAGAATAGAGTAAAACACGTCTTGTATTATGTCCACTACGTACAACGATGTACTTGTCTCTTTGGTATATTGATAATGATCAAATGAGACGAATGAATGTTTGTATTTACGCGAACGTATTATTATTCTAACCAAAGAGAAGGCGCACTTGTAAAGCTATAAACGAAATGTTTAATACACATTCAGGCTAAATGCTCCACCTCGAAAATCTAAGGAATTAAGAAAATCCGTAAAGGATTTATATGGAAGAAAAGACAAACAGCTTATAATATAACATAACATAACATAAGTTTTATTTATATGACTTGAACGAAATCGTTCATCGTCAAATATAGAGAATGCTTCTTATAATCGAGTTTTCAAGTCATTCTTAGACTGGTCATGAGGAAACAAGCAGATATGAACATGTCAAAAGGGTCATCATACACACGTACATGCACAAATTTATTTATTTACGAGAAGCTGATGGTAGAAATTCAAGACAAACATGCAGCGGAACTTTTAAATTTTCATTGAAAACTGAAACGCTGTCATACGCCAGAAACACGCTGTGAACTCGCTGGCAACGCGCTAGACACACGTTCAGTACGCTGAAGACACGTTATGCACACGTTCCCAGTACGCTGGAGGCACGCTCGAAGCACGTTGAACTTTTTGCGAACGTGTTTCTAGCGTGTCCGTAGCGTAAGTGTACGAGCTCCTAGCGTGTCTCTAGCGTGCTGAGCGTGTTCGGAACGTGTGCGGAGCGTGTTCCAACACGTTCGGCACACGCTGAGAAATTTTAAGCATGCACAAAATTTTATGAGATACTCAACGTATCGCAACGTGTGCCAACGTGTTACAGCGTGCCGATAGCGTGTGCGGAACGTGTCCATAGCGTACCCGACGTGTTCGCAGCGTGTTATAAAAAATCCAACACGTTTCGCACACGCTGGCTAAAACGTTAAGGTGTGACAGCCCTATTAGACCTAAACCTCATGGAAATCGATGTACAGTGCTAACATTCTAAATTTCAAATCAACAATCCCAAATATGCCCGAATTGTTTTTACATGCGGTATAATACTCTTTTCCAGAAGGAAGCAATATTGAATCCTTGACAAAAGGATAAAACGCCTTATCATTATGTGAAAATAACATCGGCCAATAACTGGCCGATTTCCAATCAGGGACGACTAGGATGCCTCGGGCACAGCAAAATCTCATTTTACCCAATACTCTCGGTACCAAAAATGACAGGCGGGACAAAAAGACCAAAACCTTGTCCCCAGTCATACGTAAATGCATCCGTTTCTAAACTTTCTCTGCACCAAAATCTACTGTAAAAAAGCGGTAACTTAGCATTGTGGGGGGATGCGAAATAATCAATGTCAAGAACACCCCATTTTTCTGTAATCATATGAACTAAGGTGCCAGAGATACCCCAATCGTCCTTCTCAATAACTTTCGACAAATAATCTGCGCGATCATTTTCTGACCGAGGTATCCACTCAACCTCTAGAGAAATACAATGTTTGGTACAAAAATGATATATCATTAAAGCTATTTCTTGCAAATTCTCCTTTATAGATCCTTTAGCCACTATGCTACTAACATTTGAATTATCAGTGAACCATTTCACTTTCTGAGAACTCAGTACATCCTGAAGGGAGACTAGCACCCTATAAACGGCACTAAGCTCTCTCCAGGTGGACGATCTCTCAGATTCTTGTGGGTCCCACATACCGTGAACAACCCCGTTACGGGTATAAACCTCGTAACCAGCGAATCCTGTATTACTCGCATCACTGTACACTATTCGAGAACAAATGTTCACACTAGACAACACATTTTTATTCAAATCTGACAGGCTTTTCTTCCAAAAAAGTAGCTGCATTTTGCTTTCGTCGGATAAAGTGATGTATGAATTCCACGAAATAGCTTTAACAATATCAATACTCAGGCATTTAGTCATTATTTGACAAACAGATCCAACGACTATGTACATAGAAATTATCTGCCCTACAAAACTGGCAACTTTTCTGACTGGTACAGTTCTAAAGTTCGACAAATATTCCAGGGAACCTAGTGCTTTTCTTAACCTTTCCTCTGGGATTTCAAGGATGAAATCTAAAGAATTAATTAAAGTACCTAACCACTGTAACTCTTGCGTAGGGATCCAGCAAGATTTGTCAGCCTTGGGTATAAATCCAGAAGCCACTAAATCCCGCTTTATCTCACGACTAACAATCAATGTATCATTGAAATTTTCTTCTGTGTCGAAACCATCATCTAAAACCATCAGCACACTCTTCCCTTCGCCACGCCATTTAGCTATTAAAGGTCTTGTTACCTTAGTGAATACGTAACATGCTGAACTTAGGCCAAAAGGTAGGACCAAAAATTTAAAAAACTTTGTAACTCCATTTATTACCCATGAGAACCCTAGAAAGTCTGTATGAGGGGGGTATATATCTATGAAATGATAAGCCGAATGAATGTCAAACTTAATCATCCATGAACCCCGTTTTAAATACAAAAGTGCAATTCTTAAGTCGTCATATTTCACTGACTGTTTCCACAGGTGGATATTTACTAATCTTAAATCTAAAATCAATCTTCTTTTGTCAATACTCAGAACTGACACAGTAAAAGGATTTACAACTGTAGGCATATCAATGCATTCTGTAATCAAACCCCTGTCTAAAAGATCCTGAATTGCCTTACTAACAAATTTCTCTTCTGCCATAGCAGACTTATTATTTCTAGTAAACGATGACGGGGGAAGGGAATAAAAAGGAATTTTGTAACGATTAATGATTGTATCTATCACAAACTCATTTGCATTGATATTTCTCCAAAATAGAAAGTGCTCTTTCAATCTATTCTTTACAATTATTTGTTTTTGACCTTGTTCATACTCGTAAAAATCTTTCGTAAACTTATTATTGTCAAAATTAAATAAGCTACAATACTCATCTTCTATATTCAAATTTGGTAACTGTCCAAGATCAGGCTGCTCACTTTTTGGTAAACTCTTGCTTCTTCGAGCCTCTACTGTAGGGACAGTTTCTACGGAGATGACTGGTTTCTCCACACGAGAAACAGGGTCCATAAGATCCCCTTGGCCCTCCCGGGGCCGGAAAGGAACGAAAGGGCTGCTGCTGTCGCACGCACTGGTTCTGAAATGAAGTCCCTGTTCCGGGAGTTACAAACCTAGAATCATAAGGAGCAGTAGCAACAGCTTTAGATTTCCTGGAAACACGAGACTTCTTCCTTTTGACCGCACGCGCTTCGGCTCTTTTAATTCTAGACTCGTCCTCCGAATTACTGGCCACGGGATTGAGTTCATACTGGCGGACAGTTTCCCAGCCCCCATCGGATGTGTCCGCAATACGCACATGCTTATTTCTCTTCCTTATACTTTCACAAAGCTCATTGAGAAGCTCACTTACGTATTGACGCTTCTGGTTTTCAAGCGCCCACAATGCCTGGCTAATACTGTCCAAAAGAGAGGCGTTGAACTCGTGCTTAATCATATTCCCTTCAAAGCGCCACTTAAGTTCTTACTCCGCTTTCAAGCGTTTAATGTCCGCTTTCACTGAAAAACAATCCCCTCTCAGCTCGTCTTTTAACGAATTTATTTCTTGCCTCTGTTCGCGTACTTCGGACAATAAAGATTTTATGTCACTGTTCAATTCACTAGACAACTCGTCTTCTAATGGCATAATTGACTGAGTAATGTTAAAACCTAACGCCACGTGCTCAAAAGTGATTAAAAAATTAGATAATCAGTCCGTCCACAGTCGGTTTCCAACTCTGAATGAAGAACTTTACACAAGCACGAAATACTCGTGCACAACAGAGACGCCACCTATCGAAGCTTTGACCTAGCAAGGGAAATCAATTTTCGTCTAATTCGATATCTCAAACGCCGAAAATTACATTTAATGTTAGACCAATGGCAATACTACTTATATATTAAACCAAAGCAGTCAAACTACTAGAAATAAGTCATCAATTTAAAACACTAATAGAAATTAGCAATTACTTTAACTTTGGACCAGATTTAATATGTCTGTCTGTCTGACAGTAAGACAGTTTGTCAGTAAGGCAGTCCGTCGGTCCGGTAATCCGTCGGTCCGGTAATTCGTCCGCCCGGCAATCCACCCGTCCGGCCGTCCCTCCCACTGTCCGTCTGTTCACCTGGCAGCCCGTCCGACCGTTTGGCAGTCCGTCAGTCTATTCGGCAGCACGTCTGTCCATCTGGAAGTCAGGCAGTCCTTCAGGTAGTCAGATAATCAGGCAGTCAGGCAAACCAACCAACCAACCATCAAACAAACCCAATATCGGACCGATTTCAAAATCACGCATTACACTGCCTCTTCCCTTGTTATTCATATCAACATTGTGTTCAGTATAACATAACGGTTCAAACTGTTCGAAAATTTTATCCTACTTTGCACACGGGTGCACGTGAAGAGCTAGTTGTCCATTTACATTCTCGAAACCCAGGCTTGAAGTAGTGTGGGCGGAAAGGACCGTCAGCCAAAGAACTGCGTTCTTAAAACTTTACAAACGCACGGAGAACGGGATGAAATGCATAAAACTAGAGTTATTTGAGCAGCTGAGTAGCTCAACATGTCTGAACCTACCAATATGATTACAGTTAAGATCATCGTGAAATTGACAAGATGAATGATTTGGAACGATTTTGAAATGAGATTGAATGCGTGTGTGGAGCAAGTTTTGGGTGAAATTTAGGGGAGGTAATCCGATACCGCTAATTTTGTTCAGAGAGAACAAAATTAGCGATATCTATTACCTCTCTTTAATAAAGTAAGTATAGAAATTCTATCAATAGCTTCCCATTTCTTAAAAAAACAATCAGACGCTTACAATTTTAATCATGTGAGTGAAATCGCCTTTTTTTCTATTTATATTTATTTGAATGTAGCCGTTGATTGTATAATTTTTAATCATTTTTGAGCGTTTTTGAGCGGTTTTAGTGAGTGTTTGGAATGAATGAATGGAACGCTGAGTGAGAGATCCAGAATGTTTTTGATTGAATTGATGTCAATTTCACGATGATTTTAACTGTAGATGAGAATTTAAGTAAAGGAGTAAATGAATGTTCTTAAAGTAAATAAGTGTTTTTAAGTGTCACATGCCAAAATTTAAAACAAATGAATAACATATAGAAAATTGACTGCTGCTTTTTAAATTCATTGTTTTCTCCAATCACAACAATTTTGAGCAGTCTGTTGAGGGTCTTCAAAGGATCATTTCAGCACAATTTAGTTCATATCTATCAATTAGGCTCTGAGAAGGATTTTCATATTTTCCACTATGTAACATATACAGACATGACTTCCGCACATAAAACACATATTTTCCATCCGACTCACAATTTATTTTAGACTGGTAAAGGGTCAGTTAAGGATTATTCCAGTGAAATTTGGTTGATATCCATCTGTAATATTCCGAGAAAATGATTTTCCACTATATAACTTATAAAGAGAAATGATCTCCGCACATAAAAGACATATTTTTCATCCAATCAAAATGATTTTTTGTAGACTGATAAATGGTCACTGAAGGATCATTCCAGTGAAATTTGGTTGCTATCAATCTGTTAGATTCTGGGAAAATTCACAAATTACCAAATATAAAAGCGAGCAACGCCAATTTAAGCCATGTTTTTCATTGGATTAAAAATCCTTAAACGACTTCAAAGAGGGTCACACAAAGACCATTCCTGTGAAGTTTGGTTGATATTCTTCCAGTAATTTCTGAGGGGAAGATTTTTAAAGAAAAGGGCTTGAACAGGACGCAATGACCTACGGACGGTCGATACACGACGGACACGGTGCCATGACAATAGGCCAAGTGGCCTGCGACCAGTTGAGCTAATCAAAGCGCTAAAAGCTTTGTTAATAGGGTTGTTAAAAGGGTTGTTTCATATGGCCTACTAAACCAGGCAAAAACACAGTTTTCAAGTCGGTCCTACGTCTTTACTACGCCTTGTCAGGATGCTACTGCTAAGTTTTGTCACGCGCTTAATGAAGTACGCACGTCTTTTGCGATTTTTAGCTCACCTGAGCACATCGTGCTCAAGGTAAGATTTTGAGATCATTGAATGCCTGTCGTCTGTCGTCCGTAGTGCGTTGTTAGTCGTGCGTCATTTGTTGTCAGACGTCAAAAATTTTAGTGTTTACACTCTAGAGGTCACAAAAAATGTCCCGAAGGGAGAGCATATAGCCGCCGCCTTGTCTGTCCGTCCGTCCGTCCGTAACTCCGTCCGTCCATCCGTCCGTCCGTCAGTCCGTCCCCACCTATTTCTCCATAACCCTTGGGCCAAATCGAATGAAACTTACCATATGAACTTCCTATGATATAGTGTTGATGCATCTGTGACGGTTTTTGGATTTAAAGCCTCAACACGGGAAAAGGGGACTTAGGGTAAAAAACAGTTTTTCCCAAATTTCTCCTAGTCTAACAGTCAGAATTTTGTGAAATTTCATATTTGAGCAGCAAATCAGATGCCCTTTACTAAAAACTACAACTCTTGCTTGCACAATTTTGGAGTTATTGCCCTTTGTTATTTTTTGATATTTAGATAATGTCTGGAGCATATCTCCTAAAGTATATTAGCTATCAACTTGAAACTTTATGGGTGGATAGATCTCATGGAGGAGAAGTGCTATGCACAAGAACTACAACTCTTGCTTGCATAATTTTGGAGTTATTGCCCTTTTTATTTTTGATACTGAGATATTGTTCGGAGCACATCTCCTAGAGTATAATAGCTATCAACTTGAAACTTTATGTATGGGTAGATCTTATGGAGGAGAAGTGCAGTGCACAAGAACTACAACTCTTACTTGCATAGTTTTGGTGTAATTGCCCTTTGTTATTTTGATACTTATATTTTGTCTGGAGCATATCTCCTTAGTATAATAACTATCAACTTGAATTTTTATGGGTGGATAGATCTCATGGAGTACAAGTGCAGTGCACAAGAACTTCAACTCTTGCTTGCATAATTTTGGAGTTATTGCCCTTTGTCATTTTTAATACTTAAATTTTAGGTAAATCTCTGAAAGTACAAAAGAATCTTTATTCTATTAGGCTTCAGTTTACTACCAAGCTTTCGTGGCAGGGGATGTCCATGTCCAACATAGCTCTTGTTTTTGTTACAATGCCTTATTCGGGGGGCATAATCCGTCTCTGGCGGCTCTTGTTTTAACATGTTCAAAATCACCCTCGATGACCAAGACCACAAAGATCGCATCACGTCCTTGTGGTTTCCACTGCGTTCCTTCTAGGTCGTACAAAATCGTACTACGTCGGTTTTACATTGAGGTTGTGGGAACTTGGTCTAGTGTGACTGGGGTTTTACCAAATATGTTTGTATGGCAACAAAACATCGAATTTGTACTACAGTAACTTTGTCGGCAGACTTTGTGCTCATGGTCTAGGACCATCAGGAAGTTCAAATTGATAAAAGGCTGACCCTCTAGATAACTCTGAAGTTTTCTATGTAATGTCGATACTCTGTGTTTGTTTTTGTTTTACTCGGTTCAAACTGAAAATTGATGTATGAAAAAGCGTTAAATATTAATAGGGGTTAATAAATTTTGTTATGAAATCATAATGCAATTACTCTAAAGGCTTTTTTTTCACAGCAATTTCCACCACTTAACGGTTAAACAGTTAAAGTTAAACACACTTTTAAACACACTTTTAAGATAACGAGAATTCCCCTTTTAGTTTAACACCAAGTGAACCAAGAATGCCGTAGGAATCCCTTTATATAGAACCATAGAACAGTCTAGAATAGCATAGAACATTAGAAGATTCTAGAGTTTGAATAGAAGATTCTAGAGTTTGAATCACTTTCTAAAGTCCTTTCTAGAAAGATCTAAAATATTCTACATACATGTTTACCTAATAATCAATGGGTCGGAAATTTTCAGACTTATTCTAAAAATAGACACGTGAAAAACCATTTGATTATACATTTATACATAATAAACAACTGCTCAGAATTAAACCAAATATCATAGAAATGGTGTTTCGGACATTCTCCTTCAGATTCCTTTTTTGAATCCTGATCAGGCTGACAACTTTTTCGCTACGGGCTATCGAGTCACCAAAATATGGCGCCATATTGCGAAGTATAAAAGAATTTTCTTCTCTAAAATAAAGTTTTAGGTGTTTAATAACTTTTGACGGAAAGGTTTGTCGGATGGACATCTCTCAGGTTCTTTTCTTTATGGCGATATGTTGTCGTGTCATAGGAAAGGTGCCTTCATGGAGCAAAGTTTCTTGTTAACACTTCTCGGACATTAAGACAGGCTGTACTGAGACTTTCACATGCTGCCCCTCATTTGACCACGCAGAAATTGTAGTTGTTTTGCAATCTAATCGGTGTCATGGAAAATGGGACATTTGTGTAAAATTCCTTATTTGTCTGAATCTCTCTATATGTATTTGTGAATTTGCTTGAAATTTTCAAAATATTTTTCCATTAGTCCGTGTGAATATATGTGCTGTTTGGACTTGTGATAACATTTCATTGAAATCGGGTCACGTTATAAAAATTCTTTTGAACACATCTTCACCAGTTTTACAGTAAATTTTTTCTTACACTATGTTACTCTTTTATCGTCATGCTGTTAAATGATTTAACCCCTTAAAACTTGATATTTGATAATGATATGCTTACAAAAAAATACAAAGTTAATTCAGCTTGAAAGTGTCAGTGGATCGATACTGGCCCTCCTGGGCCTCTTGTTTGACAGTTCGAACACAAATAATGTGGCAATTATTTGCATCCTTGTGTAAATTTCCAACAGCTGACTGTATGAACTAGAAGTCTTATAAATGTGACCCGTCACGCGAAAAGGGACCATCTTGGATTTCTGTAAAAAAAATATTTGAAAGAGAGATTGGTTCTAGTACAGGCCAACCACAGGTCTCAATACGAAGTTTTTCACAGGAAGGAATATTGATCATTCTAGATTCAAAATATCAGCTCAGTGCGGAAAGTTTCCACCCTAGCCAGCCTGCGCAGCCCGCGCAGTCTGACTTTGGTCGAAACTTTTCGCACTACCCAGATGGTCCCTTTTCGCCTGACGGGTCAGAAATTGAAAAAAGATACAATGAGAGTCATTTCGTGGATTTAGGTGACCAATATTCCTAAAGGTTAGATTCCATAATACAATTGTTTATTTTCCTTTCAAGAGTTTGTTCGTAAGCAACGAACTTTCATTTACAGATAACTTAAAAATCAGGAACATCGGGAAATTGACAATCACCACTGTGATTAACAAAATATATCATTGCGGTATCCATGCATTGCGGTATCCATGATCGGGAGGTAAAGCAAAACCTTCTCTGACGTAAAGATGTCCTAAATATAATTCATGAAAGTGTGCAAGATTTCTTGGTTCTTTCCTACAGTTAAAGACATCGTTAAAATGGCTGCCATTCCGATCAAAATCATTCACTTTATCGATTCATTCATTCATTCCCAACACTTAGACGTCGCGCACGCTAATGCTTAAGCATTTTGTAACGTGGATTTTGCCATTTAAACATTATTACATTTTATTTTTCTGAAGCGATTCTTGTTTATCGCATGTAACGTTAGATTTGTCATGCGTATTTATTTTTGAAATCGCTTTATAAGTTATATTCCGAATAAGAAAGATAAACTCTTTTCTGCTAGACGCATTTTTACTATCAATCGGCTTCAATGATTTTTATATTGGATTGCTGAAAAAGCACAGCGCGCAATGTACAAACGTAAGACGTTAAAAATGATACGTTTTTGAAAAGTATGTCCACACAGCCAAACCTTAATATTTATGATATTTTTAAACGTATCTGTACGAAAATTTTCCTTGTAATTGTACGAAAAAATAATATTTCAAAAATGTAGAATGATTTATCATAATCATTTTGATTATGAAATGCGGTAGCAAAGCATTTTGAAAACCGGCTATTAAATTCGCGTATGTAAGAAATTATGTCCACACAAATTTTCTTTTTTTATTTTGTTGTATATGACGTATTATTTTTTTAACCAAATTAACGAAAACTAGAAAAAAATAATATTTTTTTTTTTTGATTTGCACAAAAATTCATTCATTATTTATAAAGATATTGAGAAAACTTTACCATTTTACGCCGATTTTTCATTAAATTTGACGTTTTACAACTTTTAGATTTGTAAAATAAATCTCTATTAATTATTTGTTATTTTACTGACGGTCATTTTAGTTCACTTACTAACATGATGTCACCTCTCGCGCAAATGTTAAGATTCTCAACATTTTTCATGAACTTTTTAATGCATTTTAGGGATTTTAAAGAAAACTACCCACACCTAATTTGTTACGTTTTACAGACGTTATTCACGAGTTTTTGTGACAAAGAAACTTAATCAAACGGGAATTTTATTTTCCTCGATTCATATATCAAATATACTTTAAAAGTATGCTTTCTTGTGGTTCAATTGGTATAAAGAACATAGAAATCGACCAACAGGTTTGGAAAATATTGCAGATGAAACTTAACGGGAGACGTTCAATTTCAAATGTTAAGCATTACCGTGCACGACGTCTTAGTCAAATCGATCAAAAACTCTCCAAAAGAATTTGAAAACATTTCAAAATCATTTCAAATTATTCTACGATTTTATTGACTGGTGGGGATTTTTAAGAGCCGAATGGTCCTCGAAGACATGCAAGCAGAAAAGTAGGTATATATTTTATTAAAGGGATGAAATGAGTATCGCCAATTTTGTTCATTTAGAACAATATATGCGATATTGGATTACATTCCTTTTACTTCACTCAAAATCAAAAATCGCCCACACACTCATTATATTTCATTCCAAAATCATTCCAAAATCATTCAACTTGCCAATCACAACGCGTGGGTTGGGATCAGTCTTTTACATGACCGCGAAAACATGAAGACTAAATTAATTCACAATGACACGAAAACAATTACATTCATATGATAAATAATTGATAATATCATTATTATTTATTATTATTTCCATCGCCATGATATTTTATTCTTACGCAAATCAAATTGACAATATCGATTTCTTAATAGCAACAGCAGCTTATGGATATGTGTAAAAACTTGGGAAACAAATCAGTTGTAATACATGATGAATTAAAATAACATTAATATTAGTCGTCCATCATGAAAACTCTGAAAGATTGTTGAAAACGAAAAAAATTCAACACAAACAAAACCATTAAACTACTTTATATAGGCCTATATGGTAAAAAAAATAACGGGGTTCATCAGTTTTCTTTAAATTGTCTCAATGATGTGCAATCGATTCCTTTCAATTAACCCATGTCATGCTGAACCCAGTGTATTTCTGCTTTGGCATGCGATATAGAAAATGATAAGCCTGTGCATATGTGCAGTCTGGTCTCTGTCTATACCGCCTGTTTTCCCCCTGTTCAAGCAAGAAAAGTTTGAAAAATGTATAATACTGACTCGCAATAACATTATGAATTCAGGTTTAAATATAAATTTTCATACCCAATTTATTTCACTTTAGAAAAAATGGAGGTTTTAGAAATTCTTATTTTCCAAGTCATTGTTGTACATATTTTTTCAATTTTAAAAAAATTCCTTGATCTGAATGGGATACGATCCCGATACCTTTCACCCCGAAATCAACCGTCCTAACCACTCGGCCATTGAGTCCACTACTTCAATCTGATCATAATTATTGCTTATTTCGTATTCGCAACTTAGCTATTTAGCGTCTGTTCATATTAGATACCGCCGATTTACTAACACAACCTTGTAGCAACAGCTTTAAAACAGCTTTAGTTACGAGATTTTGGAAAAAAATCGACGATATACTGATGGTAATATGAATCAAGCAAAAATTCCACGTACAAATAGTTTCTTATTCAGTCAAACATTTATATATGAAATGACTGACAATTATTGCGTCCAGTGTTTTTCACACTTTGATTTTAGAGATGAAGAGAGAGATAATTTGTTGGTTACTTTGATGTAAGAGACTAAAAACGATTATGCTCTTAGTTTCATACCTCAATGAAATCGAAAAAATATTCTTTTCATAACTGATTATTTAACATCATGATATATGTATAATTTCTCCATTATAACACAGCCCTGTGTTCAGGATTTAAAGGCGTTTCGCGAGCGTTTTGAGATGATGCCCCGCTTTGAACGTGCATATACGTGCAAAGTGAGGCATCATTTCGAAAGCGCTTCGCTAACGTTTTCATGAACGCAGGGCAGGTTTCTTGCGGAACTACTTTTCGCACAAGTATAAAGGTAGCTGCGTACCCATATTGTTTTAATAGAGGAAGAAAACCAATTTTCAGCCAATCAGAATGCACAAAAAATTGTGAAATCATCTAAAATTAAATTACTTTAATGCAATTTTAATTTCCGCATTTCGTGTTATTTTTGCATTAAAGGAAAAGGAAAGTCGTTTTTGATTTACGTGTAAGGTTAATAAATCCTTGGTGCAATTTTGACAACGCGTGTATTCAGCGCGAAAAAGGTTAAAAAGCAATCGGTCATTTTTTTATTCCAGAGATGAAAAAATGCAATACTTCAAATTTCGAACCTAGTTAGTTTATTTTACACAAGACTAAAAATAAAGTTTCTTGACTTTTTCACCTATTGAAAATTTTAGATACGCTATATGGAAACTTTTTCAGAAATGTGAGCGGAAGTCCTAACTTAAAACAATCAATCTTGGACAATACTTTAGTCAAGTCTTAAAACAAATTTTCATACCATTTTTTTTTTTTCATTTTAGAAGATAAAATTTGGGTTTATCAAATTTCTTTTATCGGAGAAACTGTTGTTAACTTTGTGTTTTGATAAAAAAAAAGTTGAAGACTGAGTGGGACTCGAACCCGGGACCCTTCGTTTCCAAAGCTATTGTTCTAACCACTAGGCCACTGATTCCTCAAGAACTATGTAAACATAAATACTTCTTATTTTGCACTCCCAGCTTAGGGCTACCTAGAATCTTGCAATATTTGATACCATCGATTTACTTCCAAAACCTCGTAACTTCAGCTTTTAACAGGCTGTAGTTACGAGATTTTGGAAGAAAAACGACGATGTACTGATGGTAATATGCATCAATCGCGCACTTCGAACAAAGTAGAAACTCCACGTACAAATACTTTCATACTCAGTCAAGCAATGACTGACATAATTTGATAGAATCAAGATTCATGAGTGATGAAACCAAATATGAACGACAAGACAATACAATGTGTGTATCATTTAGTGATGAATGATCTTCAAATGAGGTCAACATTACCGATTACTGTACTTGTTACGGGTGTAAGGGGGCTCAAAAGGGCTTTGATATCTCCCATATAATATTGTCATTTTAAGAAACAACCCTTTTTTTTAAAAAAATGAGCGATAAAGTAAAGGAACCTTCTTGGGTTTATCAATATCTTAATTTATATTTTCTATTCACTAAAATTGTTGAATTATTATTTTTTCTATTCAATAAGTTGGTGCGTACTACGATATCATAATCGCCCGATTTCACTAAGCAACAAAGAACCGTCACAGAAAAAGGCTTACGAATTTAATTCAAACTCCAGAAAATCATACCCCGGCCCAAGATTATAATTCTGTTGTAATACTAACACAAATGTATGTACATTAAAGATAAAATTGATAAATTGTATCAATTTTATCTTTAATCTTTTTACATCCTTTTGTATTCTAAATTTGAGGAAATTCGCAGTTGCACACGATTTTTAGCTAGACTTGCCGAAAGCCCAGCGGGCTATTGTCATGGCGGGGTGTCCGTCGTCTGTGCGTCTGTGCGTCGGTCCGTCCGTAAACTTTTACCTTAAAAATCTTCTCCTCATAAAGTATTGGATGGATTCTAATCAAATTTCACAGGAATTTTCCTTGGTTGACTCTCTATCAGATTCCTTCAAAGAATTTTAATCGGTTGAAAATCATGGCTGTAGTGGGCGTGGCTAATTTCCATATAATGGTAATAGGTGACTTTTCCCAGAAACTAATTGATGGATATCTATTAAATTTCGCTGGAATGATCATTGAGTGACACTTTAACAGTCTACAAAAAAATATGTGATCAGATGAAAAATATGTATTTTATGGGCAGAGGTCATTTCTCTATATATAATACAGTGAAAACTTTGAAAATCCTTTTCTCAGAATCTAAGCAATGGATATCAACCAAATTTCACTCGAATGATTCTTCAGTGATCCTTTATCAGTCTACAAAAAAAATATTGTGATCAGATGAAAAGTATGTCTTTTATGGGCGGATGTCATTTCTCTACATGTTGTATAGTGAAAACTTTGAAAATCATTTTCTCAGAATTTAATCCATGGATATCAACCAAATTTCACTTGTATGATTCTTTACTGATCTTTTATCAGTCTACAAAAAATATTGTGATCAAATGAAAAATATGTCTTTCATGGGCAGAGGTCATTTCTTCAGATATGCTGTATGTCGGAATATCCAATATAGGGAAAACAAACTTTCTCAAAGTTTAAATAGATGGATTCAACCAAATATCAAAGAAATTTTATTTCTGAAAAGTTGTATCAGTCTGCTAAAATATTTTTATTAGATAAACAGCATGTATTTTATTGGCACAAGACATTTCAACATATAAAGTGAATATTTGATCACCCTTTGGGTATCACCTAAATGATGAATTTATCTAGACTTATAAAATTTGATAGGTGTAAAGATTGTAGATTAGAAGGAACAAAACATTTGTTGAAATCTAACAAATATATATATATTGGTATGACATTTTTATTCCCCACCATTGATAAAAAAAATAGTTAATTTCATTCTACTTGTGTCAATCTACAATCCTGTGTGTCTTTTCATTCATCTGTCTGTCTGTATATCCGTTATTCTGTCCATCTGTCTTTCAACAACCTTTGTCAAACAATCTTCTTCCAATATCTTCAAAACCATTTGAGGTAGGATGTTTAAATTTGACATCAAGACATATCTCAATTTTTCAGTATATGCCAAGGTCATTTGTTTAAAAAATTCCATCATTTCTATATTGTCAACTCTTGATGATTGGTTTCAGAGCCTCTTGAATTACAAAATTGTTTAGGTGCAGAAATCTTATTTCAAAATTCACAATGTCTAGATTTTTATAAGTTTGCCTTGCCTTGCAAAAGTTTTTTTTTTTTTTAAATACTCCCAATCATGTAGATCGATGAGCTTTTCCAAGTTTTCTTTAGGTTTTATATGCCCTGTCTTGCTTTGCCCAGATATCGGATTGAGAACTATTGAAAAAGAATTAAATCAAGGGAAAAATTATTTGAAGTTTAGCTCAATTTGACAAACAGTGCTCACTCCCATTTCAAGTAAATTGAAATATAAAAAAATTAAACTTTGAAAGGGATGACCCAAAGAAAAATATCTGCAAAATTTGGCACTAATTGGCTTTATGGTTAAGAAGAATACTATTTTCAGAGCTATACAGATAGAAGGGATATTGTGGATTTTAGATCAAAGTATTTCTATGATTATTTATTAAGCACAACTTTTTGTTGTTGGTATTAATTGGAATCGTCTTGTCACAAAGGGTTTCATTGAGAAATAGATTTACTGGATTTCCCCCTCTTACAGTTATCGACATTGTGACATTGACAAGATCAGTGATTTTGGAATGCTTTCGGAATGAATTTGAATGAGTGTGTGGAGCAAGTTTTCAGTTTAATTCAATGGAGGTAATCAAAGACTGCTAAATTTGTTCAAGATAAACAAAACTAGAACTTGACTTAATACGCACGCAAGTGCTTTCAGAGAATGAGATTTTGACGATGGCAAAAATGAATCAAATATAAAGATTACTCTTGAAACTTAGGGATTTGAGACCTCTATACTGTGTTTTGCTTCTTCATGTGATAAATATTTGTAATAAGTTTTCAAGCTATTAAAGGAAAACTTAAGGAGGAGTTTGTGACACAAAAATACTAGCATATGTGTACAAAAAGAAGAAAAAAAACCTGAATTTCGAGGGCAGATAGTTCTTGAACCAGGGGAAGTTGAGACTTCAAAATTGTGTATTGCAAGGCTTCAACATGTGATAAATGTTTGCGTTAAGTTTTTATTTAGCTGAAGGTGGAGTTTTCGGCACAAATTTACTAATTTATGTGTACGAAAGGAAATAACAAACAAAGTTTATGTATAACGTTAAATAACTTTTAAATGAAAACCAAACGAGAAGCTAAGTTAAATTCTTGAATCTGTGGGATTTGAGACCTAAAAATTCCGTCTTGCATAACTTCAACATGTGATAAATATATGTAAAAAAACCAAAACTTTTGAAGAAAAACTGAAGGAGGAGTTTGAGACACAAAAGTACTAGTATTTGTGTAAGAAAAAAATAATAAATATGCCTTTAGTTTAAGGGCAGATAATTCTTGAACAAGGGGGTTGTGACCTTATAATTGCGTCTAACAAAACTTCAACATATGATGAATATTTGTATAAAATTCAAAGCTTTTAAAGGAAAACTGAAGGAGGAGTTCGCGACACAAAGTTACTAGTATATGAGTATGAAAATACCAAAAGAACCATGGTCCTATATCGCTCACCTTTGTATCTTTGTCTAAGTTAAGAATTATCAAGTTTTCCAGCAAAAGTTGTGATTGTACTTTATAGATTTGTTGTCTCTAGGGTGTTAACACGAATATTACCCCTTTTCCAGTGATACGATCCTTTCCATTTTTAATAGGGTTCATCCTAGAAATCTGACAAACATTCTGACCAAGTTTCATGAAGATTGGGCCATATTTATGGCCTCTTGAGCGTAAAAAAGAAAATTGTCATTAATGCCCCTTTTCCAGTGATATGGTACGGAACCTTCCCATTTTCAATTGGGTTCATCCTTGTGAATAGGGAAACATTCTGACCAAGTTTCATGAAGATTGGACCACATTTGTGGCTTACAGAAAATAATCATTAAGGCCCCTTTTCTTGTGATATGGCAAAGATCTTTCCAATTTTCAATAGGATTCATGCTTGTGACCTGACAAACATTCGGACAAAGTTTAATGAAGAGTCTTGCAAAACTTCAACATGTGATAAATGATTGTATTAAATTTTAAAGATATTGAAGGAAAACTAAAGGAGGAGTTTGCGACACAAAATTACTAGAATGTATGTCCAGGCATGGACAGACAGACAATCAGATGCGCAGACAGACAAACGGACAGACAGAGACATAAAATATTCGTTTTGCGGGCTTATAAAAAGCATTTGTTTTGCTTGGGGTATGATTAGCAAATTTATTACCCCCCCCCCCCCCCCTTTAATAAAATATGCACACAGGTTCTACGGATACCTTTCTGTGTCTTCACAAACTCATAACACACTTACAGAATTCACTTAAATTGTTGAAATTGTGGATTTTTTTCTAGGAATTGTTATTTTGAATTTAGTTGTTGATCCTACTATTTTAGAAACTTTTGGAGTATTTTGATTGGTTTGAGCGAGTGACTGGAATGAATGAATGGAGCGCTGAGTGAGCGATTAAGAATGATTTTGATCGGAATAATAGCCAATTTCACAATGTTCTTAAATATATCTGTACCTCTGCAGTTTGATTAATTGATTGAATGGAGTATAACGCCGCTTTCAACATTTTTAGCTACACTGCCTGAAAGCCACTGGGGCTATTGTCATGGCGTTGTGTCCGTCGTGCGCCCGTTCGTAAACTTTTTCTTTAAAAATCTTCTCCTCAGAAACCACTGGATGAATTTCAACCAAACTTCACAGGAATGATCCTTGGGTGACCCTCTTTCAAAGTTGTTCAAGAAATTTTGATCCAATGAAAAACATGGATTTAATGGGCATGGCTTATTTCCAAATATGGTATAAAGTGACTTTTCTCAGATTCTAATTGATGGATACCAATAAAATTTTACATAAATGATCCTTGGCTGACCCTTTATTAGTCTTCAAAAAATTATTGTGATCGGATGGAAAATATGCATTTCATGGGCAGAGGTCATTTCTCTATATGTTATATAGTGGAAACTTTGAAATTCATTTTCTCAGAATGTAAGGGTTGGATATCAATCAAATTTCACTAGAATGATCCTTGAGTGACCCTTTATCAGTCTACCAAAAATTATTATGATCAGATGAAAATTATGTATTTTATGGGCGGAGGTCATTTCTCTATATGTTATATAGTGGAAACTTTGACAAATCATTTTCTCAGAATTTAATTGTTTGATATCAACCAATTTTCACTTGAATGATCCTTGAGTGACCCTTTATCAGTCTACCAAAAATTATAATGATTGGATGAAAAATATGTTTTTTATGGGCGGAGCTCATTTCTCTATATTTTATATAGTGGAAACTTTGAAAATCATTTTCTCAGATTGAAAGTGATGGATATCGATCAAACATTTTTGGTATGATCTTTTGGTGACCCATTATCATGCAGCCAAAAATTATTTTGATTGGATTAAAAACGTCTTTTATGGGGGGAGGTCATTTCTCTATATGTTATATAGATGGAACTTGCAAATCATTTTCAACATGAGTAGAACCCAAAATATCTTAAAAGTCTAGTCAAAACTTTTATTTGCTTTTACAAGAATTTCAAGCCTGTGGAGCGACTCAAGCCATTCATGGCTTTCTAGTTTCAGTTATATCTCGGCGGCTGGGGCATCTAACAATGGTTTCCTGGTATTTCTCTCACCAGTACAACCACCACGTCCTTACCTAGCCCCCAGCTGCTGTCTCACATAGTCTGCAGTTTGTCATTTACAAAAAAATATTTTTGGCATGTCAATAGTTGCAAGGTAGAGCATAGGCTTCTCTGCTGCCATGAGGTCTTAAATTTGATTCATAAAAGCATATTTGAACCTGAGTGTGACAGATTCTTGTCAGACTGTTAGGCTGCACAGGCTGATCCGACACATGTGAAATTGTTGGAAATGCCATGCACTGGCTCATTTCATTTCTTGGTTCTTTCCTTGGGTAGGGATCAAATTCAAATATGTAGTGAAAACATGATGGAGTAAGTCCACACTAACACAAAAACAACTATATGATAAATAATTGATATTTATTTTTGTTTTTCATCATCATTATATTTTATTCTGTAAACAAATGAAAATAACAATATCAATTTCTCAATAACAACAATGGCTTATAAATATTTGTAAAAACTTTGGAAACAAATCAATTGTAATACATGTTTAAATGAAATAACAATATTATATTATGAATGTGTCCTTTTAATGAATCCTCAAAATAGGTTTCTATTTTCAAATTCAGCAATAGTAACTGTGTTTGACATTGAAGACGTCTATCATTGATCATTATATTTCTATAATAGCGGAGGTCAACAATGCCTTTGGATATGAGTGAATGGTGGCTTTTCGATTCTTTTCATATTTTACCCCTTGTCATGCTGAACCTGGTATATTCCTGATTTGGCAGGGGGTTAAGACAAAGGTCAGCATGCACATATGTGCAGTCTGATCTTAGTCTATACCACCTTATTTTTTCTTTAAAACCATTTAAGTTTAAAACATTGTATTTTTAAGATAGTTACTGATACTTAATTAGTGCATTCATTGCTTTCAGCACTTTTATTTTAAAATTTAAATGCAATTTTGACAAGGTGTTTATTCGGTATGAAAAGGGTTAAAATCCCAAAAAGTCAATTAACTCCAGAAGTAAAAATGAGCACTTCTCCAAAATCCGACTTTCATTTGTTTTGTTGATTCGACAAAACATGAAAGTTTCTCACAGATTGAATTTAAAAGATATTTGAAGCTCATCATTACTTGAACATGATATTGACCATGAACCGTATTGGAGATAACCAACGTTGAAATGATGTCAAACATCCGACTTTAGTCTAAAGTCAGACTGACAAGATAAAATATCTAAGTGATTTTGATTTGGAAATACTTTTATAATCTATATTATCAAATATAACACCCCATATCTAACCATATCGGTATTTATCTGTGTTTTTCACAAATGTCGTATTTTCCGTAATTATAGCACCCTCCCTAATAGTAGCACCCCCACTTTTTTTGCTAAGAAAATCCACGTCGAATACCTAAATTTTTAAAAACTTGTTAAGACTTCTTCTTTAATTTGATTTGAATTTCCTCTAAACTGATTGTTTTGAGGAAATATACCTCAAATTAAAGGGCCTAAAAGACAAAGGGTTAATGATTTTTTTAAAATCAGAAAATGCATACTAAATATAATCTCTCTGATCAATGTTATGTATAGCTCCCAGGTGCATTTATTAGGAGAACTACAGTTTAAGCAAAATGCTAACTTTGCAAAAGATAATTGAGAACAGAATATTGATATGCAAATGTTCAATCTTTTAAAAGTTTAGTATAAAAAGATTTGACTTTAAAAGGTAAAACATAAGAAATCAGCTAAAGAATGAAAATTGACAGAAATAGTTTCTTCTCAGTTAAAGAAGTTGAATTTCTTAAAATTCAAATGATTTCATAATAGAAATCAAATTGAAAAAAAAAATGTCAGTTATAGGCATTTGTAAATATTTGTGCTTTCAAATCATGATACCATCGATTTACTTCCAAAACCTCGTAACTTCAGCTTTTAACAGGCTGTAGTTACGAGATTTTGGAAGAAAAACGACGATGTACTGATGGTAATATGCATCAATCGCGCACTTCGAACAAAGTAGAAACTCCACGTACAAATACTTTCATACTCAGTCAAGCAATGACTGACATAATTTGATAGAATCAAGATTCATGAGTGATGAAACCAAATATGAACGACAAGACAATACAATGTGTGTATCATTTAGTGATGAATGATCTTCAAATGAGGTCAACATTACCGATTACTGTACTTGTTACGGGTGTAAGGGGGCTCAAAAGGGCTTTGATATCTCCCATATAATATTGTCATTTTAAGAAACAACCCTTTTTTTTCAAAAAATGAGCGATAAAGTAAAGGAACCTTCTTGGGTTTATCAATATCTTAATTTATATTTTCTATTCACTAAAATTGTTGAATTATTATTTTTTCTATTCAATAAGTTGGTGCGTACTACGATATCATAATCGCCCGATTTCACTAAGCAACAAAGAACCGTCACAGAAAAAGGCTTACGAATTTAATTCAAACTCCAGAAAATCATACCCCGGCCCAAGATTATAATTCTGTTGTAATACTAACACAAATGTATGTACATTAAAGATAAAATTGATAAATTGTATCAATTTTATCTTTAATCTTTTTACATCCTTTTGTATTCTAAATTTGAGGAAATTCGCAGTTGCACACGATTTTTAGCTAGACTTGCCGAAAGCCCAGCGGGCTATTGTCATGGCGGGGTGTCCGTCGTCTGTGCGTCTGTGCGTCGGTCCGTCCGTAAACTTTTACCTTAAAAATCTTCTCCTCATAAAGTATTGGATGGATTCTAATCAAATTTCACAGGAATTTTCCTTGGTTGACTCTCTATCAGATTCCTTCAAAGAATTTTAATCGGTTGAAAATCATGGCTGTAGTGGGCGTGGCTAATTTCCATATAATGGTAATAGGTGACTTTTCCCAGAAACTAATTGATGGATATCTATTAAATTTCGCTGGAATGATCATTGAGTGACACTTTAACAGTCTACAAAAAAATATGTGATCAGATGAAAAATATGTATTTTATGGGCAGAGGTCATTTCTCTATATATAATACAGTGAAAACTTTGAAAATCCTTTTCTCAGAATCTAAGCAATGGATATCAACCAAATTTCACTCGAATGATTCTTCAGTGATCCTTTATCAGTCTACAAAAAAAATATTGTGATCAGATGAAAAGTATGTCTTTTATGGGCGGATGTCATTTCTCTACATGTTGTATAGTGAAAACTTTGAAAATCATTTTCTCAGAATTTAATCCATGGATATCAACCAAATTTCACTTGTATGATTCTTTACTGATCTTTTATCAGTCTACAAAAAATATTGTGATCAAATGAAAAATATGTCTTTCATGGGCAGAGGTCATTTCTTCAGATATGCTGTATGTCGGAATATCCAATATAGGGAAAACAAACTTTCTCAAAGTTTAAATAGATGGATTCAACCAAATATCAAAGAAATTTTATTTCTGAAAAGTTGTATCAGTCTGCTAAAATATTTTTATTAGATAAACAGCATGTATTTTATTGGCACAAGACATTTCAACATATAAAGTGAATATTTGATCACCCTTTGGGTATCACCTAAATGATGAATTTATCTAGACTTATAAAATTTGATAGGTGTAAAGATTGTAGATTAGAAGGAACAAAACATTTGTTGAAATCTAACAAATATATATATATTGGTATGACATTTTTATTCCCCACCATTGATAAAAAAAATA
Source organism: Fragum whitleyi (assembly GCA_948146395.1). Lineage (NCBI taxonomy): Eukaryota > Metazoa > Mollusca > Bivalvia > Cardiida > Cardiidae > Fragum > Fragum whitleyi. The sequence continues at coordinate 17,791,429 of OX411555.1, forward strand.
GTTAATTTCATTCTACTTGTGTCAATCTACAATCCTGTGTGTCTTTTCATTCATCTGTCTGTCTGTATATCCGTTATTCTGTCCATCTGTCTTTCAACAACCTTTGTCAAACAATCTTCTTCCAATATCTTCAAAACCATTTGAGGTAGGATGTTTAAATTTGACATCAAGACATATCTCAATTTTTCAGTATATGCCAAGGTCATTTGTTTAAAAAATTCCATCATTTCTATATTGTCAACTCTTGATGATTGGTTTCAGAGCCTCTTGAATTACAAAATTGTTTAGGTGCAGAAATCTTATTTCAAAATTCACAATGTCTAGATTTTTATAAGTTTGCCTTGCCTTGCAAAAGTTTTTTTTTTTTTTAAATACTCCCAATCATGTAGATCGATGAGCTTTTCCAAGTTTTCTTTAGGTTTTATATGCCCTGTCTTGCTTTGCCCAGATATCGGATTGAGAACTATTGAAAAAGAATTAAATCAAGGGAAAAATTATTTGAAGTTTAGCTCAATTTGACAAACAGTGCTCACTCCCATTTCAAGTAAATTGAAATATAAAAAAATTAAACTTTGAAAGGGATGACCCAAAGAAAAATATCTGCAAAATTTGGCACTAATTGGCTTTATGGTTAAGAAGAATACTATTTTCAGAGCTATACAGATAGAAGGGATATTGTGGATTTTAGATCAAAGTATTTCTATGATTATTTATTAAGCACAACTTTTTGTTGTTGGTATTAATTGGAATCGTCTTGTCACAAAGGGTTTCATTGAGAAATAGATTTACTGGATTTCCCCCTCTTACAGTTATCGACATTGTGACATTGACAAGATCAGTGATTTTGGAATGCTTTCGGAATGAATTTGAATGAGTGTGTGGAGCAAGTTTTCAGTTTAATTCAATGGAGGTAATCAAAGACTGCTAAATTTGTTCAAGATAAACAAAACTAGAACTTGACTTAATACGCACGCAAGTGCTTTCAGAGAATGAGATTTTGACGATGGCAAAAATGAATCAAATATAAAGATTACTCTTGAAACTTAGGGATTTGAGACCTCTATACTGTGTTTTGCTTCTTCATGTGATAAATATTTGTAATAAGTTTTCAAGCTATTAAAGGAAAACTTAAGGAGGAGTTTGTGACACAAAAATACTAGCATATGTGTACAAAAAGAAGAAAAAAAACCTGAATTTCGAGGGCAGATAGTTCTTGAACCAGGGGAAGTTGAGACTTCAAAATTGTGTATTGCAAGGCTTCAACATGTGATAAATGTTTGCGTTAAGTTTTTATTTAGCTGAAGGTGGAGTTTTCGGCACAAATTTACTAATTTATGTGTACGAAAGGAAATAACAAACAAAGTTTATGTATAACGTTAAATAACTTTTAAATGAAAACCAAACGAGAAGCTAAGTTAAATTCTTGAATCTGTGGGATTTGAGACCTAAAAATTCCGTCTTGCATAACTTCAACATGTGATAAATATATGTAAAAAAACCAAAACTTTTGAAGAAAAACTGAAGGAGGAGTTTGAGACACAAAAGTACTAGTATTTGTGTAAGAAAAAAATAATAAATATGCCTTTAGTTTAAGGGCAGATAATTCTTGAACAAGGGGGTTGTGACCTTATAATTGCGTCTAACAAAACTTCAACATATGATGAATATTTGTATAAAATTCAAAGCTTTTAAAGGAAAACTGAAGGAGGAGTTCGCGACACAAAGTTACTAGTATATGAGTATGAAAATACCAAAAGAACCATGGTCCTATATCGCTCACCTTTGTATCTTTGTCTAAGTTAAGAATTATCAAATTTTCCAGCAAAAGTTGTGATTGTACTTTATAGATTTGTTGTCTCTAGGGTGTTAACACGAATATTACCCCTTTTCCAGTGATACGATCCTTTCCATTTTTAATAGGGTTCATCCTAGAAATCTGACAAACATTCTGACCAAGTTTCATGAAGATTGGGCCATATTTATGGCCTCTTGAGCGTAAAAAAGAAAATTGTCATTAATGCCCCTTTTCCAGTGATATGGTACGGAACCTTCCCATTTTCAATTGGGTTCATCCTTGTGAATAGGGAAACATTCTGACCAAGTTTCATGAAGATTGGACCACATTTGTGGCTTACAGAAAATAATCATTAAGGCCCCTTTTCTTGTGATATGGCAAAGATCTTTCCAATTTTCAATAGGATTCATGCTTGTGACCTGACAAACATTCGGACAAAGTTTAATGAAGAGTCTTGCAAAACTTCAACATGTGATAAATGATTGTATTAAATTTTAAAGATATTGAAGGAAAACTAAAGGAGGAGTTTGCGACACAAAATTACTAGAATGTATGTCCAGGCATGGACAGACAGACAATCAGATGCGCAGACAGACAAACGGACAGACAGAGACATAAAATATTCGTTTTGCGGGCTTATAAAAAGCATTTGTTTTGCTTGGGGTATGATTAGCAAATTTATTACCCCCCCCCCCCTTTAATAAAATATGCACACAGGTTCTACGGATACCTTTCTGTGTCTTCACAAACTCATAACACACTTACAGAATTCACTTAAATTGTTGAAATTGTGGATTTTTTTCTAGGAATTGTTATTTTGAATTTAGTTGTTGATCCTACTATTTTAGAAACTTTTGGAGTATTTTGATTGGTTTGAGCGAGTGACTGGAATGAATGAATGGAGCGCTGAGTGAGCGATTAAGAATGATTTTGATCGGAATAATAGCCAATTTCACAATGTTCTTAAATATATCTGTACCTCTGCAGTTTGATTAATTGATTGAATGGAGTATAACGCCGCTTTCAACATTTTTAGCTACACTGCCTGAAAGCCACTGGGGCTATTGTCATGGCGTTGTGTCCGTCGTGCGTCCGTTCGTAAACTTTTTCTTTAAAAATCTTCTCCTCAGAAACCACTGGATGAATTTCAACCAAACTTCACAGGAATGATCCTTGGGTGACCCTCTTTCAAAGTTGTTCAAGAAATTTTGATCCAATGAAAAACATGGATTTAATGGGCATGGCTTATTTCCAAATATGGTATAAAGTGACTTTTCTCAGATTCTAATTGATGGATACCAATAAAATTTTACATAAATGATCCTTGGCTGACCCTTTATTAGTCTTCAAAAAATTATTGTGATCGGATGGAAAATATGCATTTCATGGGCAGAGGTCATTTCTCTATATGTTATATAGTGGAAACTTTGAAATTCATTTTCTCAGAATGTAAGGGTTGGATATCAATCAAATTTCACTAGAATGATCCTTGAGTGACCCTTTATCAGTCTACCAAAAATTATTGTGATCAGATGAAAATTATGTATTTTATGGGCGGAGGTCATTTCTCTATATGTTATATAGTGGAAACTTTGACAAATCATTTTCTCAGAATTTAATTGTTTGATATCAACCAATTTTCACTTGAATGATCCTTGAGTGACCCTTTATCAGTCTACCAAAAATTATAATGATTGGATGAAAAATATGTTTTTTATGGGCGGAGCTCATTTCTCTATATTTTATATAGTGGAAACTTTGAAAATCATTTTCTCAGATTGAAAGTGATGGATATCGATCAAACATTTTTGGTATGATCTTTTGGTGACCCATTATCATGCAGCCAAAAATTATTTTGATTGGATTAAAAACGTCTTTTATGGGGGGAGGTCATTTCTCTATATGTTATATAGATGGAACTTGCAAATCATTTTCAACATGAGTAGAACCCAAAATATCTTAAAAGTCTAGTCAAAACTTTTATTTGCTTTTACAAGAATTTCAAGCCTGTGGAGCGACTCAAGCCATTCATGGCTTTCTAGTTTCAGTTATATCTCGGCGGCTGGGGCATCTAACAATGGTTTCCTGGTATTTCTCTCACCAGTACAACCACCACGTCCTTACCTAGCCCCCAGCTGCTGTCTCACATAGTCTGCAGTTTGTCATTTACAAAAAAATATTTTTGGCATGTCAATAGTTGCAAGGTAGAGCATAGGCTTCTCTGCTGCCATGAGGTCTTAAATTTGATTCATAAAAGCATATTTGAACCTGAGTGTGACAGATTCTTGTCAGACTGTTAGGCTGCACAGGCTGATCCGACACATGTGAAATTGTTGGAAATGCCATGCACTGGCTCATTTCATTTCTTGGTTCTTTCCTTGGGTAGGGATCAAATTCAAATATGTAGTGAAAACATGATGGAGTAAGTCCACACTAACACAAAAACAACTATATGATAAATAATTGATATTTATTTTTGTTTTTCATCATCATTATATTTTATTCTGTAAACAAATGAAAATAACAATATCAATTTCTCAATAACAACAATGGCTTATAAATATTTGTAAAAACTTTGGAAACAAATCAATTGTAATACATGTTTAAATGAAATAACAATATTATATTATGAATGTGTCCTTTTAATGAATCCTCAAAATAGGTTTCTATTTTCAAATTCAGCAATAGTAACTGTGTTTGACATTGAAGACGTCTATCATTGATCATTATATTTCTATAATAGCGGAGGTCAACAATGCCTTTGGATATGAGTGAATGGTGGCTTTTCGATTCTTTTCATATTTTACCCCTTGTCATGCTGAACCTGGTATATTCCTGATTTGGCAGGGGGTTAAGACAAAGGTCAGCATGCACATATGTGCAGTCTGATCTTAGTCTATACCACCTTATTTTTTCTTTAAAACCATTTAAGTTTAAAACATTGTATTTTTAAGATAGTTACTGATACTTAATTAGTGCATTCATTGCTTTCAGCACTTTTATTTTAAAATTTAAATGCAATTTTGACAAGGTGTTTATTCGGTATGAAAAGGGTTAAAATCCCAAAAAGTCAATTAACTCCAGAAGTAAAAATGAGCACTTCTCCAAAATCCGACTTTCATTTGTTTTGTTGATTCGACAAAACATGAAAGTTTCTCACAGATTGAATTTAAAAGATATTTGAAGCTCATCATTACTTGAACATGATATTGACCATGAACCGTATTGGAGATAACCAACGTTGAAATGATGTCAAACATCCGACTTTAGTCTAAAGTCAGACTGACAAGATAAAATATCTAAGTGATTTTGATTTGGAAATACTTTTATAATCTATATTATCAAATATAACACCCCATATCTAACCATATCGGTATTTATCTGTGTTTTTCACAAATGTCGTATTTTCCGTAATTATAGCACCCTCCCTAATAGTAGCACCCCCACTTTTTTTGCTAAGAAAATCCACGTCGAATACCTAAATTTTTAAAAACTTGTTAAGACTTCTTCTTTAATTTGATTTGAATTTCCTCTAAACTGATTGTTTTGAGGAAATATACCTCAAATTAAAGGGCCTAAAAGACAAAGGGTTAATGATTTTTTTAAAATCAGAAAATGCATACTAAATATAATCTCTCTGATCAATGTTATGTATAGCTCCCAGGTGCATTTATTAGGAGAACTACAGTTTAAGCAAAATGCTAACTTTGCAAAAGATAATTGAGAACAGAATATTGATATGCAAATGTTCAATCTTTTAAAAGTTTAGTATAAAAAGATTTGACTTTAAAAGGTAAAACATAAGAAATCAGCTAAAGAATGAAAATTGACAGAAATAGTTTCTTCTCAGTTAAAGAAGTTGAATTTCTTAAAATTCAAATGATTTCATAATAGAAATCAAATTGAAAAAAAAAATGTCAGTTATAGGCATTTGTAAATATTTGTGCTTTCAAATCATTGGAATTTCAACCTAGGCAACAATTTTTCATATCTTTATAAGTTAAAGTTTAATTTGTCAATTTCACGTTACTTCTAACTGTAGCACCTTGTATCATTTTTTTGGACCTTACTCACACAAATAAATGCATTTTTGAATTGCCTTGTAATTGCGTTTGAGACTAGTATAAGCTACTTTTGCTTTGATTCATTTTTTACAAATAATGCATATTGAATTTGTGGTCGTGAATATACTTTTTAGCTCACCTGAGCACGAAGTGCTCAAGGGAGCTATTGTGATCGATCGTTGTCCGGCGTCCGTCTGTCCATCTGTCCGTCACGGCGTCAACTTTTTCTTTAAACGACATCTCCTCCTAAACTTATGGGTCAAAATCAACCAAACTTGGCAGAAATATTCCTTGAGTGGTCCCTTATGAAAATTGCTCAAATGGAAAGGATCCGTGCCATATCACGGGAAAAGGGGCCTTAATGACAAATTTCTTGTTTTCACTCTAGAAGCCACAAATATGGTCCAATCTTCATGAAACTTGGTCAGAATGTTTGTTAGGTCATGAGGATGAAGTCTATTGAAAATTGGAAGGATCCGTCCCATTTCACAGAAAAAGCCGCCTTAATGACAATTTTGTCAACAATATCTTTAAACGACATCTCCTCCTAAACTTATTGGTTAAAATCAACCAAACTTGGCAGAAATATTCCTTGGGTGGTCCCTTATGAAAATTGCTCAAATGGAAAGGATCCGTGCCATATCACGGGAAAAGGGGCCTTAAAGACAAATTTCTTGTTTTCACTCTAGAAGCCACAAATATGGTCCAATCTTCATGAAACTTGGTCAGAATGTTTGTTAGGTCATGAGGATGAAGTCTATTGAAAATTGGAAGGATCCGTCCCATTTCACAGAAAAAGCCGCCTTAATGACAATTTTGTCAACAATATCTTTAAACGACATCTCCTCCTAAACTTATGGGTTGAAATCAACCAAACTTGGCAGAAATATTCCTTTGGTGGTCCCTTATGAAAATTGCTCAAATGGAAAGGATCCGTGCCATATCACAGGAAAAGGGGCCTTAATGACAAATTTCTTGTTTTCACTCTAGAAGCCACAAATATGGTCCAATCTTCATGAAACTTGGTCAGAATGTTTGTTAGGTCATGAGGATGAAGTCTATTGAAAATGGGAAGGATCTGTCCCATTTCACAGAAAAAGCTGCCTTAATGACAATTTTGTCAACAATATCTTTAAACGACATCTCCTCCTAAACTTATGGGTAAAAATCAACCAAACTTGGCAGAAATATTCCTTGGATGGTCCCTTATAAAAATTGCTCAAATGGAAAGGATCCATGCCATATCACGGGAAAAGGGGCCTTAATGACAAATTTCTTGTTTTCACTGTAGAAGCCACAAATATGGTCCAATCTTCATGAAACTTGGTCAGAATGTTTGTTAGGTCATGAGGATGAAGTCTATTGAAAATGGGAAAGATCCATGCCATATCACGGAAAAAGGCATCTTAATGATAATTTTTTTGTTTACTCTCTAGAAGCCGCAAATATGGTCCAATCATCATGAAACTTTGTCAGAATGTTTGTTATGTCATGAGGATGAACTCATTTGAAAATGGGAAGTATATGTGCCATATCACGGGAAAAGGGGCCTTAATGACAATTTTCTCGTAAGAGCTCCAAACGCCACAAATATGGTCCAATCTTCATGAAACTTGATCAAAATGTTCGCCAGGTCACAAGAATGAACTTTGTTGAAAATGGGAAGGTTCATGCCATATCATAGGAAATGGAGTCTTAATGATAATTTACTTGAAATATCAGGTGAGCGATTTAGGGCCCTCAGGGTCCTCTTGTTTTGTTATAATATACTGCCCACTTGGTTAGAGCTGCTCAAAAATCATTCTTGATATATGATATTTAAATATTTCAATTACATGTACTGAAAGTAACAAGCCCTGCATTCAGAATGACAAAACAGTGCAAACTGTTTGCATATTATACAAGTGCACATTGCAAATTATACAAGTTCACGTGCAAAGAAAGGTATGATTTGCAAACAGCTTGTTACGTTAGTCATCCTGCAGGGATGCATCAATACCGGAGTCTTAAACCAAAGTTGAAATTCCATGTACATATAGTGTCCTACTCTGTAAAGCATTTATTCATGAATGGATGATCTTCAAATGAGGTCACCATTACTGATTACGTCACATGATATGGGTGTATGGGGGTTTGAAAGGGCTTATAGACTTTTCAAAGTTGAGTCAGATAAGACGAGCATTCTTAGATTTATCAAATTTTTAATCTATAATTCTCTTCACTTAAAACAATTTTTCTATTGTATAAGATGATTGGTAGTGCAAAATATTATTTTTAATCCGCCTGATTTTACATAAAAAATAACCGTCTTTAAAAACATCTATCAAGGAATTCTTATAAAACTTATTATAGAAAATAAGATCTGCCCTGGGCACAGGGTGACAAAACAAACTGTTTGCGAACTATACTCTGCTTTGAATGTTCACTTACTTACAAAGCGGGATTTAATTTGCAAACTGTTTGCATGATTTTGCAAATTTTCAAACAGTTTGCATAGTTTTGTCATCCTGAATGCAGGGCAGATTCGGCAGAGGTTGTATTCCAAAATCAAATAAATAGTAATGTCAAATAATAATGGTATATATGGAAAATCTACACAGTACCAAGACTTAAAACTTCTAACTTGGCCAGACAGTGCAATCTACACAGTCTGACAAGGCTGGTTACTTTTTGAGTCTGTGCAGGACATTCCCAACAATTTGATATGTGTGTGTGGTGAAAACAATTAGCAGCCCAAACAGTTAAAAAAGGTAATTAGAAGATTATGGGACTGTCTACGCATACTTTGAGACCTTCTTCATCTAAAAATGCTAAGTGAAGACTCTGGTCAGACTGTGCGGATGCACAGACTGATCAGAGAATTTGTTTTGCGCACAAGTGAAATTGTTGGAAATGTTTTGCTCAGGCTCATTTGTATTTCAAGATGATTTCTTTTGGTTTGACGGATCATCACTTCCTTTTTTTGAGTTAATGTCTTCCAGCCCTGCATTCAAAACGACAAAACAAAGCAAATTGTTCGCAAATTAAACCCTGCTTTGCAAACAAGTTCACCTGCAAAGTGGGGTATAATTTGCAAACAGTTTGCACACTTTTGTCATCCTGAACGCAGGGCTGGTGCTTGTAAGTCCTATAAAAACAAGATAAAAGCATTGTAACCCAAAATAATTCACCGAAACATCTAAATCATATTGAAACTAAGTATTGAAAACGAAGTTATCGAGGCTATTGGGATAAAGTTGTTGCTTGGAGTATGATCAATTTTATTGTATCTTATAAGGGGTGTATTACCTTAATGGCAACTGCAATTAACAATTTATAATTCTTTCACTTAAATCTATTTATTTTTTGTTGGCAATCCCGTTAGTTGAGCAACTTAGTAACATTGTGAAATCTTGATTTAAACCTTTCTAAATGGCTTGCTCTGCGCTCCATTCATTCCAAACTTTCACGCAAACCATTCAAAAATGGTCTAAAATTATTCAAAAACACTTTGAACAAATTTAAAAATGATTAAATAGGCCGGTGTACTTTTTAAAATGTCTAATTTATCTGTGAATACACATATAAAAGTATGTAGATTGTAATAAAGGGTGATAAAATATCCTTACTTTTGTCCAATTTGGATAAAGTTAGCAATATGTATTACCTCCCTTAGATTCTATTCATACTTCGCTTCACACACTTGTTCCAAAATCATCTTCCTAATCAATTCAACGATGTTTGTAACTGTATGAAAAAAGCAACCAGACGGAGACGATTAATTACTGTAAACCTAGAAAAGTTCGCAGCTAGAAATGTTCGCGTAATATCAGGCTTTTTCACGGCGATTTTCCAACCAGACGGGGACAATTAATTAATGCATAATTCAAAGAGTCAGCACAACACTATTGTAAGTGCCTATAAATATATAGGCACTTACAATAGTGTTGCACTAACCCCTTGATATGCAAAAGTTCCAGGTAATTAAAAATGGACTCTACAAGTTCCTTGATTGATTTAATTGTAACAACAATAACACCAGTAAGGGTTACCCTATTTCCTCTAATAATAGCGCCTTTTCAAATAGAAGCACTTCTACATTTTTTACTTGGGAAATCCACTTCAAATTTTTGAGACTTCTTCTCTAATTTGAGGTGAATTACCTCTAAACAATCATGTATATGATTGTTTAGAGGCAATTTGCCTCAAATTAAAGGGAAAGGGCCTAAAAAACTGATTATTAATCATTTTTTAAATCAGAAAACACATACTAAATAAAAGCTCCCCGACCAAGTTATGCATAGCTCTCAGGAGCATTTATTAGAAGAAATACAGTATCTGTATTTTATGAATGAAAGTCTTTTATCAGGAATGTCTACATCTCTCTGGGTTCTGTCTGATTTTTCATGCAAAGGTAATCAAACAGTCTTCCACAGTCCAGCTTATGATAAAAGTTTGCTATTCTCTCTAAAAATTTCTCTCGTTTATTTTTATACACAATGATTAAGTAGAAATCAGGCAGTTTGGGCTGAGATCAGACTGCACATCTATGCAGGCTGATCTTAGACTATACTGGCTTTCAAAGCTTTGTCTACACCAGGATAATGTCCAGGACGTAATAACAAGAGTTAATCACTCTTGTCGGAGGTAACCCAAAACAGGCTTCCACAGTCAATTACATGACAAATGTTTCGCCTTCTTTCTGTACTTTGGCTTGTTCAGTTCATTTGGCTTGTTTAGTACATTTTGCTTGTTCAGTTCATTTGGCTTGTTAAGTACATTCAGCTTGTTTAGTTCATTTCTCCTGTTAAGTTCACTTCTCTCTTCAAGTTTTTCCTAGTTTCAATATATGCTTCCATTTTGATGATGATGTCTGGCCGGCGCTTGGACTTGGACTCTGTGGTAAGACAGACATTGCCTGTCCGATCCCCGAGGATTGGAATGTTGGTAGAAGGGAAAGGTTGATTAGAATTGTTGGACTATTGGATCCTGAAATTAAAATAACATTAAGCTTAAGTCAACAACATTTATACGAATGCAATTTGATTTTTTGGAGGATGAAAAGTTTATTTTGTAGAGTTTTAGTCAATTCTATACATTGAGAGTGTTGAGTCTAATTTTGAGGTTATGAAATGCATTGTATTTGATTGTAATTTAAAATTAATAGTTTCCATCAATTTTCGTGCATTCTGATTGGCTTAATAATTGGTTTTATTCCTCAATGAAAACAAGATTGAGTTTGTAACTATTTGGTAAGCTTGTGCATAAAGTAGTCCCAAAAGAAATCTGTCTCAATATTGTGATTTTTTTACATAATTGGTTTCATAATATCAAATCATAAGATATGGAAAATGTTTTTATTTTAATTTCATGGAGGTAGGAAACTAAAAACTTAATCACACTTATGAATGTATCTGCTTCGCGTATTCATACTGTGTGATTAAGTTTTTAGTATCATACCTCAATGAAAAAAAAACTCTCTTCATCTCTTAACCCATTCAAACGAACAGACTTTATTTGACTTTTTTTTTCTTGACAACAAACACCATGTCGATTGCATAGTGTGCAACAGTTGTAACTGCCTACAAAAATATAGGCAGTTACAACTGTTTCACGCTAAGCCATCAATGTGTTGATAAAAGTTTAAAGTAACTTTGTGTCAAAGATGATAAAACATCTACAGACGTTTTAAAATGGTTTTCTGTTTGGCGCTAAATTGTAACTGTAAAGCTGGGCACGATTTCTTAATGTTTTCATTGGAAACCCAGGGGCCAGATTCATCAAAACATTTAGGATGCATTTTTGTCTTACCGATGACTTATCACAAAGTAGGACAAAAACCACATATCACCAATCTATCAATACCTATGCAAATTTATTATTGTTGTTATTGTTTTGAAAGTCACCAGTAAGACAAAAATACGTGTTAGTGGTTTGATAATACTGGCCCCTGAGCATATTCTTACCTGTTCGTGACTTAGTTCCGGCAGATGTTGACTCGTCCTGGGTACTGCTTGTCTCTGATTGGTCTGATTCACGTGACAGTTTAGAACAGAACTTCCGGGCAAGTGAACTTGTGACTGTGTTTTGGTACATCTGACCTTTTACATGCACATTCTTCTTTTTCTTCTCAAACTGAAATGGAATAAGAAGGAATTGATAATAATAATGTGTGGATGTTATCCTAAATATTTGTAACTATAGACATGAGGTTTTGAAAAACAACAGCCATATGTTTCTTTGTTAGAATGCCAGAGACTTTCAAAACTTGGATATCTTCCCTACCTTATCCTACCCCGCCCCCTACCTTTCCCTTTAGCCTCTACTTTTCTTAAACCCAAAACTTACACTGTATCTATCCATCACCCTACCCTACACCCTACCCTCCACCCTACCCTTCGACCTCCCCTGCACCCTCCCCTTCACCCTACCCTTTACCCTACCCTGCACCCTTTCCCTGCACCCTACCCTCCACCTTACCCTGCACCCTACCCTCTACCTTACCCTGCACCCTACCCTCCACCTCACCCTACACCCTACCCGTCACCCTACCCTACACCCTACCCATCATCCTACCCTGACCATACCCTCCACCTCACCCTACACCCTACCCGTCACCCTACCCTTCACCCTACCCTACACCCTTCCCCAAACCCTACCAGTCACCCTACCCTACACCCTACCCGTCATCCTACCCTGCAACCTACCCTTCACCCTACCCCACACCCTACCCTTCACCCTACCCCCCACCTTACCCTGCACCCTACCCTCCACCTTACCCTGCACCCTACCCTCCACCTTACCCTGCACCCTACCCTCCACCCTACCCTGCACCCTACCCTTACCCTACCCTTCACCCTACCCTACACCCTACCCTGCACCCTACCCTTCACCCTACCCTACACCTGTCATCCTACCTTCCACCCTACCCTTTACTCTACTCTGCACCCTATCCTCTACCCTACCCCTCACCCTACCCTGGTAGGGTAGAGGGTAGGGTGTAGGGTAGGGTGAAGGGTAGGGTGCAGAGTGGGTTGCAGGGGAGGGTGAAGGGTAGGTTGATGGGTAGGGTGCAGGGTAGGGTGAGGGGTAGGGTGAAGGGTAGGTTGCAGGGAAAGGTGCAGGGTAGGGTGAAGGGTAGGGTGCATGGAAGGGTGTAGGGTGGGGTGTAGGGTTGGGTGAAGGGTGGGGTGTAGGGTAGGGTGGAGGGTAAGGTGCAGGGTGAGGTGCAGGGTTGGGTGAAGGGTAGGGTGCGGGGTAGGGTGTAGGGTGGGGTGTAGGGTAGGGTGTAGGGTAGGGTGGAGGGTAAGGTGAGGGGTAGAGCTGCAGGGTAGGGTGCAGGGTGGGGTGTAGGGTAGTAGGGTAAAGGGTAGGGTGAAGGGAAAGATGCAAGGTAGGGTGAAGGGTAGGGTTCAGGGTAGGGTGAAGGGTGGGTTGCAGGGTAGGGTGAAGGGTTGGGTGCAGGGTAAGGTGCAGGGTAGGGTAAAGGTTAGGGTAAAGGGTAGGGTGAAGGGAAGGGTGCAAGGTAGGGTGAAGGGTAGGGTTCAGGGTAGGGTGCAGGGTGGGGTGCAGGGTAGGGTGAAGGGTGGGGTTCAGGGTAGGGTGAAGGGTGGGTTGCAGGGTAGGGTGCAGGGTAAGGTGCAGGGGAGGGTGTAGGGTAGGGTAAAGGATAGGGTGCAGGGTAGGGTGCAGGGTGGGGTGCAGGGTAGGGTGAAGGGTAGGGTGCAGGGTAGGATGGGGGAAAGGGTGCAGGGTAGGGTGCAGGGTAGGATGTGGGGTACGGTGCAGGGTAGGGTGCAGGGTAGGGTGTCGGGTACGGTGTTGGGTAGGGAGTAGGATAGGGTGACGGGTAGGGTGCAGGATGGGGTGAAGGGTGGGTGTAGGGGTTGGTGAAAGTAGGACATATGGTAGGGTGTAGGGAAAGGTGTAGGGTAGGTTAAAGGAAAGGGTGAAGGGTAGGGTGTCACTGGGATATAACTGAAAGATGGTTTAAAGCAGAGTTACACCTTATCCAAACTAATTTTGAAAAGTTTGAAGCAATCAGCACAAAGCTTCTAGTTCTTCTTCATTTAGTTTGCAAGTCAATTTTGAATTATTTGTACAAGTCAGTATTTTGAGTTCCAGTATTATTAATCGAAAGCTATATGCTACACTTAGAAAGCCTATAAATTTATAGACCCATTGATTGGAAGAAAATGTGGACTCTATCCTGATAAAGAAGATGTTTTGATCAGATTTCCATAAGGACCCTTTTTCCTTGACACTTGACTGACATGACCCATTTCTGAAAGGAACATTGCTTATTTTGGGAAAATCATCCTGTGAAAGTTTGAGGCAAAATGGATGGAAACCAGAGACTTTTTGGCAATAACTAGGAAAAGTTAACAGACAGTTGGACATACAGACAGACATACAGACGGACAGACTAGAAACACACCATTGCTGTAGCTCTCCTGACCTTTGGCCAGTAGAGCTATTTACATGAAGTTGTAAGAGTTAAAGACACTATTTTTGATTTGATTTGATTTGAATTGGGGTTTTACGTCGCTTTCAACAATCTCTCAGTTATATCGCGACGACTGGAGCACCTAACGATGGATTGCTGGTATTTCTGACACCAGTACTACCACCACATCCCTTTCCTAGCCTCCAGTTGCTATTCCACATAGGTTTACGATTATCTACCCATTGGCGGAAGACAAATGTCGGAAAGGATAAGTGCCGCGGGACTATTTTTGAACTAATGAAGATTAAATTGGTCTGTTTGTATGGGTGTTGATGACACTTTCAACACTATAAAAATTACATTGACATGGCTGGTGCACCTACCAATGGTTTACTTTTCTTGCACTATTTCAACCACAACATTTCATCAAAGCCACCAGCTGCACATCCCACATAGCTGTTGAAAGAACTTGCATTAAAAAAACCCAGAAATATTCCAGCTTTGGCAGGAGGTGTAGACAAAGATCAGACTGCATATATGTGCAGTCTGATCTTTGTCTATACCACCTGATTTTAATTCTTTTTTTTTTCAAAATCAAATGCTGACTCACAAAGACAAAATACAGAGCTTTCAGCACTTTGAATTTATTCAGATGTAATTTTACCAAGGTTTTTATTCAGCATGACAAGGGTTAAATAAATAGGTAAAGACCAATAATTAAAACAGACTTACGGCTACATCCTGATCAAACTCCACCATATCACGATCTACGAGTACAAATCTTCCGTTTATCTTCCACTCACTCTGAGCGTGATACACGTTCTCATCTGAAGCCAGGATGCGCCTAAACACCTTCTCACTGTCTTGTTTTTTTGTAGGACCAAGATGGCTGTCGCTTAGAATGTCTAGCTCTTCAAGCAAAAAGAAGTTTCTTGGATCTTCCTCTTCTGATCTATGAGCTTTCATCATTGCCTGTAATAAATAAAATTGGCAATAGTAAAAGTGACCCGTCACGAAAAAAGGGACCATCTAAGAATTCTGTAAACTGAATTATTGAAAAAGAGATTTGATCCAGCATAGGTCAACCAGAAGTCGCATTTCAAGAATTCTTTCACTCAAAGGAAGATTGATCATTCCAGTTTCAGAAAATAAGCATGGTGCAAAAAGTTTTGACCACAGTCAGTCTGTGCAGTCCGAGCAGTCTGACTGGGGTTGACACTTCACACACTACCCAGATGGTCCCTTTTGGTGTGACAGGTCACAAATTTAAAAAAAAAAATAATAATAATAATATAAATCATGAATTAGCCACCAACATGTCAACAACATGCATTTATATGAATGCAATTTGTTTCATTGGAGGATGAAAAGTTTACAAAATAAAGTTAAAGTTAATTCTATATATTGGGAGTGTTGAGTAAATTTTTGAAGTCTAATTTTGAAATTATGAAATGCATTGTATTTGATTATAATTTGATATCAATAGTTTCCATCAATATTTGTGCATTCTTATTGGCTTAAAAATAATTTTATTCCTCAATGAAAATGAGATTTAGTTTGCAATTATTTTCTGACCTTGGGCATAAAGTAGTCATTTAAGAAATCCGTCTCAATAATGTGAAATATTTACATCATTGGTTTCACAATATTAAATTATAAGATATGAAAAGAGGATTTTTTTAAATTCATGGATGCGGGAAACTAAAAAATTAATCACACTTATGTATGTATCTGCTTTGTGTATTCTCACAGCGTGGTTAGGTTTTTAGTTTCATACCTCAATGAAATTGAGAAAAACTCTTTTGATCTCTTAACTCATGTTGCCAAAGAGGAAAATATAATAAATGTGAACCATCACCCTAAAAGGGACCATCTGGAAAGTCTATGAAATAGATATTTGAAAAAGAGATAATGGATAATCAATTAGTTTGGGCTTCTCAGACAGATTGGGATAATTGACTAGGAAATTTCATAATCAATAAATCAGTTCCTAACACAAAAATGAAAGTCATTGTATATTGTTTTTGAAACTGACTTCAGCTTGATGGCTCAGCGTGAAACAGTTGCAATTGCCTATATGTTTAAAGGCAGTTAAAACTGTTTCATGCTGAGCTAAGAAGTTGGTAGAAAAATCTGCAGAAAGAGTGTTTAGGTCATGAGTTTTACTTAAAGGTCAAATGAAAAGCTCTTTTGACCTTACGTAAATGGGCCTTTCCGAAAATATAGAAATGGAGTTATCGAACTTGAATACTCTCCGGTGCATTGAAACAACGAACGGTCATAACTCTCGATTTCCGGGTAGCAAATTTCAGATCGATAATATGGCTGATATATAGGAGCGTCTTTGAAATCAACGCGAAAAAAAACGAGTTATTATTTATTATCCCTAGAAATTAAATTTGACTTCGAATTTTTGTTTGATGAAGAAAAAAAACGAAGAAAGACGACTTTTGATTTATAAGGTGAAATGTAATATGGTGGGTTTTTTTTCTTGATAAAGTGTCGATGTCCGTCCATGAAAATTATTTGACACGTCTTTTGAAAACAACTTTGATTTGATTGTTTGTGTGAATTTCTTTCATGATGACTATTTATTCTCATTATTTCAATAAAAGTCCTGGCATAATCGTAACAAAATTGTAACAAAACGGACGCGCTGATTAGCAATAAACCAGACGGCAAAAATGAAAGGCGGCCAAATTTAATTCCATACAGATATAAACTTAAAGTGTGGAAATAAAAGACAAATACAGTTAGGTGTAATTTCAAAAATGTAGAAATAAATCCACGCAGTAAGTATTTCATGTCTTAATGGTCCAAATTAATATAAATTGGCTTTTAAGTACGTGTAAAAATGTACTCACAATTTCCGTAAAGACTTTTCTATTTTTTTTTCCTTTTAATCGCCAATAATTATGCATGTCATATTACATGCATTCATTTCGAGGGTTAAAAATAAATGTTCAAGTTGAATAGTTAAATAAAGATTCTTTTCTGATCTGTTAAGATTTTAGGTTAACACTAACCTCATACGAATCCATAATATTATCCAAATTCTAGTATTGTCGAAACGCAGTAATATCCCTTAAATAAAATTTTGTTTTATCTATCCCCTTGTTAATATTTGATTAAAAAAAAAACAATTACGATTACGTAATGTCATATGACACGTGCGCCGATTCATTGTCAACAGTGCGATGTTTATTTAACACACGTGTTGTAACTTATGTCTGCCACTGTCGTGGTTTACCGCTCTTTGATCCCGATGGGGTCCTTTGCCCATCGAAAACCCTTTCTACAAAGTAACACACGCATACACACAAAAAAAGCTATGATCATATTTTTTCTAAAATTATCATTTATTTTCGGTCTCTACAGCCATATTTCATGAGTGTCTATTCATTAAAAATAAGCAGGGCATTGCATTTGCATTCACTGCCAGATGTATGCTTTTAGCTCAGCCCTGTCCTATTCACACTTTAATTTAACAAGTACATGTATACAACAAAGGCTAAATGAAATTTTGAACAGTGTTGAAAGGGGCTCGTGCCGAATAAAACTGCTTGATTCTAAATGAATATATCATACATGACCCCTATACCGGAAAAAACGTGAAACCAACTTTAACCTAGTCTGACATATCTATGCAATTTACAGACTGCGCTGACAATTTCTTTGTTCTATACGCGGTGTGAACATTTATTGTGCCTAAACAAATCACTGCTGTGAAAATTAACTTTGCACACAAAGAAATGAAAAAAGTATGATAAAAATATCGCAAACGCTAAACATAATATCCATAAACATGCTTCATTAACTGAAAGATCGCCTATACGAATGTTTGAGTTTTCTTTTTGCCACGAAGTTTCAATCGATATACCACCATTTCTTCAACGTATTTGTAAATTGCAATTAGATTAAGCGCCAAGTGATATTTTTCTTTCAAATTCTGTCTCAAGCATATATTTAACTTTTTGTTTTCTAATAAGAAACAGAAACATCATAGTTATTTTTATTTCGTGATTGGACAACTTTTATAAATACAAAAATGGGTTAGTTTGAACCGCGATTACGGCGTTAGTAGCAACTCGAACAATGATTTATATAGATGAACAATAATTTACTATTGAGCCGGCTACATATTGTATGATTTAAGATTATTTGATTACAATTGGATTTTTATCGAAAAAAACTTAACTAAATAAATAAAGGATATAATAAAAGAAATGTACAAACAATGAACTATCTGTAAAATAACTTCAATGAAAACGAAAATTACAAAAATAAAACGCTTTTAAACAATTATTAGCGGCATTATCGTCTGCAAACGGACTTTCATCCGTAATCTTTCAATGCTTTCTGTAAAGATTTGCTACCCGAACAAGGGAAGTCACTCTCGCGGATTATAGGGAAAAAGGGAGGTAAACCACTTTTTCGGAAATGCCCATAGAAAGAGATGTATTAAAACAATCTGATGCGATATTCAAAATGAAAATAATATATACGATAATGGTAAAATCGAAGATTTTCTCTGTTCACACCTGTAGCCCGCTATTGAAACTGACCTGTGACGTCATTGCAGTCATGAATGTATTGACGGAATAAGCAGATCATATAAAATTACAGAATTTCGTTCAGCCTATCACAGATTTTTCACAAATTTGTCGTGAAAACGATTGGCTTTAAGATGTTGCGGCAAGATGCAAGGGTCTAATTCATTTAAAATGTCTTGATGTAGCATTATTAATAGTATTAATTATCCTAATTGAATTCAATCGGGACCCGAAACATTTACTATACACAAAGACATAGAAATATCTTTCGGTGTACTGATTGGTTATTCTTGCGCATGAATTGTCCGATAACCACGCCCCGTCAAAAGGTAATGAACCAATTAAACGCCTTTTGAAATTTCCGGTGAACTGATTGGGTAAAATTTTGTCAAGTGTCAATTATAATCATGTATATCATTGGAAAACCACGCCCCGTCAATAAACCAAAGTGTAAACAGATGTCATAATTGCTGCAATTAGTAAAATAACTTATTTTGGTGTTCAATGATGAAAACATTTTGTTGTTGTAAAACCAAAATATCGCACTTACAGTTTAAAACGATATTATTGAATTTTGAAAATGTACCCAATATTTTCGTTTACGAAAAAGGCTTGTTGGGCAGCTTCTGATCAGCTATAAACAGATGTTTCAGTACCAAATTCCAAATCTTTCATCAAAGAACGTAAGGCTAGTGCGTAAAGAGTCGACCCTACTCAGATTGCGGACCGAGAAGGTTCGTAAATTGTCCAACTTTGATGATTTTCTTTTACAAGAGTAATTTAGCTATTTGTTCCTTCCCTTGAAAGAGTTTTTTATGCGACCTCTGACTGACCCGTACTTGAACCAATCCTTTCATAACATAATTATTTTAATTTTATGGAGTTCCCAGTCGGTCCACTTTCGCGTGACGCTATAATGAAGCTGAAGTTAAATGAATGGTCTCTTCGAACTTTTGCTCTGAGAAATTATTCCTTGGGTTCGAAGTTAACGTATAAACTTGAACAGTACGAAAGCCGGGAAGATTTCTTCCTGTTATAATTTTGTCCAAGGGCGTAAAAACATGACACGCAGTACGCACACGCGTAATAAGTAATATATTATTCGTTGAACAATATCGTCGATGATTAATAAATTATCGAATAAACGCAAGTACAGCTTTTTAAAGCTACATTTGCGACATTTTGATCACCCGTCAACATTTTTATTTAGAACATTCTCTCTGGTTTGGCGCATTCTGTCTGTCCTCCTCGCTTTCCCTCTCCCTCTTTTAGTCTTTTTTTCTCTCTTTATATCTTTTTTCTTGATATAAGACATTTAATACAACATTTAAACAGTTTTTCGATATTTACAATATTGTGAAAACTTTTTTGTTGAAAAAAAAGAGAAGAAATTTTCTTGGTGTAAACGATATTGAACCCGCTTGACACTTATTACAGCTTGAAATGGTGACCATTTTTTAATATATAAAAATGTTTTGTGTGCCGAAATAAAAAAAAAAATGTATAAATTTGAAAAATGTTTCAGAAATGATTTTGAAAATAATTGGCATATTAGAAGAATTATCGGTACACAGATTAGCACACGCAGAAAGGGTTACCTTCGGTAAATCATTTGTTATGTGCGCTGTTGTGTAATCGGCAAGATGTCACAATGCTTTCAATAAACAAAACCATCCAGCTACATGTAACTTATAAAACTTTATGACTTAATTAAACACACATTTTATCCTTCAATGATTCAACTGACATGCCGCAAAAGACTAATTTTCAACCGGCGGTAGACCTAGACACAATCTTCAATCGACAACGGAATACCATCAAATTTGTGTTTAATTGAATTTATTTTTCTAATTATTTGTTCATGATATTCATTCGTTATATTTTTGACAAATTCAAAAAAAGGTGAAAACATGGGTGAACATTTGTGGATTAAAGAAAATGGAAAAATCGTGGAAAAGGAAATTTGTACCGACAAATAATAATAGTTTGGAGGAATTTCATACCATTTAATTGCCAAAGCCCTGTTGAGGTAGGGTTTTATTCAATGTCTTGATTTAATTTTGCATAATATATTTGATTGACTTTGTAGTAATATGGTTTTGACCAACCATCAAATGTGTTATGTCAAGCCTTTTTTATGTTTTTTTTATATATCTGTATAATAAACAAAAGTTGAAGCTAAATGATTGTTCACTGTGAAATATTACTCTTAATTAGATCAAATTGGATTTCCTTCTGAAGTTTTTACCAAATTTACGAAGTGAACAGTCTGAAAAATGCCGATTTTAATTTGTGAGAGAAAAATGTTTATTTTTAATAAGATTACATCGTTACAACGGCGTGAAAACACTCTAACCATGCCATAGTTTCTGACTTACGTTTATCCGGACCTTGTTGTTAGACTCGTGACTAGATATCTCAGATTTAGGGTTTAAAGTAAACATATCTGTAGTTTCCGCTTGCTTAGGTTTAAACTGTGCTGACTGCACAAGTTGATAGCGGTATAACAATATCGAACCTTCGTGTTGTTGTTCGATAGCTGTGATAATAACAAGCGTTCGCATTGTTTACCTTCGACAGGAATGACTACAATGACGTCACATCCTGTGCGCAAGTGCGAAAATCCGTTTTCGGCCAGGTGAAAATTTCCAATAAATCACGGTCGTTCTTTTGTAATTATTGTCCCTTTGGGTGTGTGTTTTTCGACGCGGATTTTTTATACCTTTTTATTTCAATTAAACTGATTGAAATATATATTTAGTTCTTGTTCGAAAAATAGCTTTTCATTTGATCTTTAAACTTTCACATCTATTCTACGAAGGATGATACTGGGAGTTTATAAGAAGACAATTGTACAATCGATCATTAGTTGATTTACTCTTCCAACTAAAAACCAATTATCGATTGTGAATTGAAACCGATTGCCAACACTAGCTCTTTATGCATTACCCAGGGTCTCACATTTTTTATACAAATCTTCAAGTGATGAAAGATCATATATGAGAGTTTATTATATTGACACGTATGTTCTTTAAGAATTGATACATTGAAATACCGGTAGACTCAGTTTTGGCATTTTATTTGACTGTTTTTTAGCTCCACTGGCTGAAAGCCACTGGGGCTATTGTCATGGCGTTGTGTCCGTCGTGCGTCCGTCCGTGCGTAAACTTTTTCTTTAAAAATCTTCTTCTCAGAAACTACTGGATGGATTTCAATCAAACTTCACAGGAATGATCCTTGGGTGACCCTCTTTCAAAGTTGTTCAAGAAATTTTGATCCAATGAAAAACATGGATTTAATGGGCGTGGCTAATTTCCAAATATGGTAAAAAGTGACTTTTCTCAGGTTCTAATTGATGGATACCAATTAAATTTTACATGAATGATCCTTGGGTGACCCTTTATCAGTCTACAAAAAATTATTGAAATCGGATGAAAATTATGTATTTTATGGGCGGAGGTCATTTCTCTATATGTTATATAGTGGAAACTTTTAAAATCATTTTCTCAGAATCTAATTGATAGATATCAACAAAATTTCACTGGGATGATCCTTTGGTGACCCATTATCAGTCTACAAAAAATTATTGAAATCGGATGAAAAATATGTATTTTATGGGCGGAGGTCATTTCTCTATATGTTATATAGTGGAAACTTTGAAAATCATTTTCTCAGAATCTAACTGATAGATATCAACCAAATTTTACATGACTGATCCTTGTGTGACCCTTTATCAGTCTACCAAAGATTATTGCGATCGGATGAAAAATTTGTTTTTTATTGGCGGAGGTCATTTCCACTATATGTTATATAGTGGAAACTTAAAAAATCATTTTCTCAGAATGTAACTGATGGATATCAATCAAACTTCATAAGTATGATCCTTGGGTGATCCATTACCATGCAGCCAAAAATTATTGTCATTGGGTGAAAAATATGTCTTTTATGGGTGGAAGTCATTTTTCTATATTTTATAATGTTGGAGACTTTGAAAATCATTTCAACATCAGTAAAACCCAAAATATCTAAAAATCTAGTCAAAACTTAGATTTGCTATTACAAGAAATTCAAGCCTGTGGAGCGACACAAGCCATTCATGGCTTTCTAGTGTTGTTTTTTTTTTTCTTGTTAACAAACAGACTTTATTTGACTTTTTTTTACAACAAACAAACACCATGTCCATTGCACAGCGTGCAACAGTTGTAACTGCCTATAAAAATATGGGTAGTTATAACTGTTTCAGGGTTGCATCTAGAAATTTTCAAAATGGGGGGCTGTCCCCCATTACAGTCAGAAAAAGGGGGGCCAATTTGAAATAATGGGGGGGGGGGGGGGTGTAAAGATTCATTGTAGTCACAGTAAGTTTATTTGTTAACCTTGCGAAAGTATAAAACTTACATTTGACTATAACAGATCAACTTAACTGTTTATATCTCAACATCTGTTAACTTTTAAATAACTTTCAACTACAGATTTCTTTCTTAAATAGTGCTCTACTGGTTGGAGACCCATTCTTGTCATGTATCACAGTAAAGATGCAATATTCATTAACAACAAATAATTTTCTGAATAAAGAAGTTGTTTTCAACATAATTTGTAATTAAGAAGGATTTCCTTTCTGTATTTACCATGAACTCAGCGAGAATTGGTCTCATGCTAACCAGTAAAGTTGATGTTCTGAAGTTTGTATTTCCAGTTCTAAAATTATTTTTCCCATGCCTGTACAGAATAAACATTTAATTTCCTTTTAGTTGTATGTGTAACGCCATGGTCTGTTTGTTCGGCAAGAGTCCAAATCAACATGAGGGGTTTTCTGTTTAGTGATCCGATCATGTTCTTCGCCGTTTTCAAAAGGATTATCACTCGAATTCACTGTAGTAACACTCTCACCGATACCTGAGATGTCATCATCAGTCCTATTTTCCGTTTTTATTTTCCAAATCTCACGTTTGCTTTCCGAAAATAGGAAATTTGCGATTGACAAGAACGATTTGCGTTCAGTTCAGCCATGTTGTTCAGACGATTTCCGGTACGTCATTTTAGGCTGGAACCCCGTCTGTTAATTAAACTGGAAACTCCGATCTTTTTCTATCTCCCTAAAATGCCCAGGAGCTCGTTTCTCGCTAAATTATCAAAAGAATCGTGAGTCCTATGTGTGTTTTCTTGACCAAAGATCATGAAAATGTTTGTAGTTTGCGATATACAGAATTATAAGAAAATTAAATTTTATTTTCTTCCAGTCTAAATTTGGAAGACGAAAACTATGCAAGTGTAGAAATTCGTCGCCCGTGGTTACCATCATCACCGGCTCGTTTCAAATTAAAAACTAATCCTTATACTATGAAAGAAGAATCAAAATCGCATTTTACTAGTATAATTGTAGAAATTCTGGTTCAATTGACTTGTTATCCTACCTTCAAAAAAAATTAATCACGCACGGCAATGTAATTTTTGCGGGCCAATTGATTTTATTGCGGGATCGGGTACGCATAGAAATGTTGATTATGCGGGATTATGATTATTTTAGCGGGAATCCCGCAATCCCGCGCTCTGGATGCAACCCTGCAGTGTTTCATGCTAAGCCAGCGATGTGCTGATAAAAGTTTAAAGTAACTGTGTCAAAGATGGTAAAACATATACAGACGTTTTAAAATGGTTTTCTGTTTGGCACTAAATTGTAACTGTAAAGTCGGGCACAATTTCTTAATGTTTTCATTGGAAACCCAGGGGCCAGATTCATCAAAACATTTGTGATGTATTTTTGTCTTACCGATGACTTATCACAAATTAGGACAAAAACCACATTTCACCAAACTATCAATACCTATGCAAATTTATTATTGTTGTTATTGTTTTGAAAGTCACCAGTAAGACAAAAATATGTGTTAGTGGTTTGATAATACTGGCCCCTGAGCATATTCTTACCTGTTCGTGACTTAGTTCCAGCAGATGTTGACTCATCCTGGGTACTGCTTGTCTCTGATTGGTCTGATTCACGTGACAGTTTAGAACAGAACTTCTGGGCAAGTGAACTTGTGACTGTGTTTTGGTACATCTGACCTTTTACATGCACATTTTTCTTTTTCTTCTCAAACTGAAATGGAATAAGAAGGGACTGATAATAATAATGTGTGGATGTTATCCTAAATATTTGTAACTATAGACATGAGGTTTTGAAAAACAACAGCCATATGTTTCTTTGTTGGAATGCCAGAGACTTTCAAAACTTGGATATCTTCCCTACCTTATCCTACCCCGCCCCCTACCTTTCCCTTTAGCCTCTACTTTTCTCAAACCCACAACTTACCCTGTATCTATCCATCACCCTACCCTACACCCTACCCTCCAGCCTACCCTTCGACCTACCCTGCACCCTACCCTTCACCCTACCCTTTACCCTACCCTGCACCCTTTCCCTGCACCCTACCCTCAACCTTACCCTGCATCCTACCCTCCACCTCACCCTACACCCTACCAGTCACCCTACCCTACACCCTACCCGTCATCCTACCCTGCGACCTACCTTACACCCTACCCTTCACCTCACCCTACACCCTACCCGTCACCCTACCCTACACCCTACCCGTCATCCTACTCTGCACCCTACCCTTCACCCTACCTTTCATCTCACCCTACACCCTACCCTTCACCCTACCCCACACCCTACCCGTCATCCTACCCTGCACCCTACCCTACACCCTTCCCTTCACCTTACCCTACACCCTACCCTTCACCCTACCCTTCACCCTACCCCACACCCTACCCGTCATCCTACCCTGCACCCTACCCTACACCCTACCCTTCAGCTCACCCTACACCCTACCCTTCACCCTACCCCACACCCTACCAGTCATCCTACCCTGCACCCTACCCTCTACCCTACCCTTCACCCTACCCTCCACCTTACCCTGCACCCTACCCTGCAACCTACCCTCCACCTTACTGTACATCCTATCCTACATCCTTACCTGCACCCCACCCTACACCCTACCCTTCACCCTACCCTGCACCCAATCCTACCCCCACCCTGCACCCTACCCTACACCCTACCCTTCACCCCACCCTGCACCTACCCTGCACCCTCCCCTGAACCCACCCTGCACCCCACCCTGCACCCTACCCTGCACCCAACCCTAAACCCTACCTTTCACCCTACCCTGCACCCTACCCTCCACCCTACCCCCTACCTTTCACCCTACCCTGCACCCTACCCTGCACCCTACCTTTCACCCTATCCTACACCCTACCCTGCACCCTACCCTGCACCCCATCCTGCACCCTACCCTGCACCCTACCCTGCACCCTACCCTCCACCCTACCCCTCACCCTACCTTTCACCCTACCATCCACCCTACCCCTCACCCTACCCTTCACCCTACCCTACACCCTACCCAGCACCCTATCCTACACCCTACCCTACACCCTCCTCTTCATCCTTCCCCTCACCCTACCCTACACCCTACTCTGCACCCTACCTTATACTCTACCCTACATCCTAGCCTTCATTCTGTCCCTCGCCCTTCCCTTCACCCTACCCTACACCCTACCCTGCACCCTACCCCACACCCTTCCCCACACCCTACCCTGCACCCTATCCTGTACCCTACCCAAGACCCTACCCTCCACCCTACACTGCGCCCTACCCTGCACCCTACCCTACATCCTACCCTGCACCCCACCCTGCACCAGGGTAGGGTAGGATGCAGGTAGGGTGTAGGGTAGGGTGAAGCATAGGGTTCAGGGTAGGGTGCAGGGTAGGGTCTAGGGAAGGGTGCAGGGTAGAGTGTAGGGTAGGGTGAAGAGTGGGGTGAAGGGTGGGATGCAGGGTAGGGTGAAGAGTGGGGTCTAGGGTAGGGTGCAGGGTAGGGTGAAGGGTAGGGTGCAGGGTGGGATGAAGGGTAGGGTCTAGGGAAGGGTGAAGGGTTGGGTGAAGGGTGGGGTGCAGGGCAGGGTGAAGGGTAGGGTGCAGGGTGGGATGAAGGGTAGGGTCTAGGGAAGGGTGAAGGGTTGGGTGCAGGGTAGGGTGCAGGGTAGGGTGCAGGGTGGGATGAAGGGTAGGGTCTAGGGAAGGGTGAAGGGTTGGGTGCAGGGTAGGGTGTAGGGTAGGGTGTAGGGTAGGGTGCAGGGTAGGGTGCAGGGTTGGGTGAAGGGTTGGGTGCAGGGTAGGGTGAAGGGTAGGGTGCAGGGTGGGATGAAGGGTAGGGTCTAGGGAAGGGTGAAGGGTTGGGTGAAGGGTGGGGTGCAGGGCAGGGTGAAGGGTAGGGTGCAGGGTGGGATGAAGGGTAGGGTCTAGGGAAGGGTGAAGGGTTGGGTAAAGGGTGGGGTGTAGGGTAGGGTGCAGGGTAGGATGAAGGGTGGGGTGCAGGGTTGGGTGAAGGGTGGGGTGTAGGGTAGGGTGCAGGGAAGGGTGGAGGGTCGGATGCAGGGTGGGGTGAAGAGGTGAAGAGTGGGGTGCTGGGTAGGGTGCAGGGTTGGGTGAAGGGTGGGGTGCAGGGTAGGGTGAAGGGTAGGATGCTGGGTAGGGTGCAGGGTTGGGTGAAGGGTGGGGTGCAGGGTAGGGTGAAGGGTAGGGTGCAGGGTTGGATGCAGGGTAGGGTGAAGGGTAGGGTGAAGGATGGGGGGTACGGTAGGGTGGAGGGTGGGGTGCAGGGTAGGGTGTAGGGTTGGGTGAAGGGTCGGGTGTAGGGTTGGGTGAAGGGTCGGATGCAGGGTGGGGTGAAGAGTTGGGTGCAGGCTGGGATGAAGGGTAGGATGCTGGGTAGGGTGCAGGGTAGGGTGAAGGGTGGGGTGCAGGGTTGGGTATAGGGTAGGGTAGGGTGTAGGGTAGGGTGTAGGATAGGGTGACGGGTAGGGTGCAGGGTGGGGTGAAGGGTAGTGTGTAGGGTAGGGTGTAGGTGTGGGTGAAGGGTAGGGTGCCGGGCAGGGTGTAGGGTAGGGTGTAGGATAGGGTGAAGGGTAGGGTGAAGGGCAGGGTGCAGGGTAGGGTGCAGGGTTGGGTTAAGGGTACAGTGTAGGATAGGGAGATGGGTAGGGTGCAGGGTGGGGTGAAGGGTAGGGTGTAGGGTAGGGTGTAGGGGTGGGTGAAAGTAGGACATATGGTAGGGTGTAGGGTAGAGTGTTGGGAAAGGTGTAGGGTAGGTTGAAGGAAAGGGTGAAGGGTAGGGTGTCACTGGGATGTAACTGAAAGATGGTTTAAAGGAGAGTTACACCTTATTCAAACTAATTTTGAAAAGTTTGAAGCAATCAGCACAAAGCTTTTAGTATTTTTTCTTTTAGTTGCAAGTCAATTTTGAAAATATTTGTACAAGACTTAGAAAGCCAATAAATTTATAGACCCATTGATAGGAAGAAAATGTGGACTCTATCCTGATAAGGACCCTTTTTCCTTGACACTTGACTGACATGACCCATTTCTGAAAGTTTGAAGCAAAATGGATGGAAACTAGAGACTTTTTGGCAAAAACTAGGAAAAGTTAACAGACAGTCGGACAGACAGTCAGACATACAGACGGACGGACTAGAAACAGACAGTCGGACATACATACAGATGGACAGACTGGAAAAATACCATTGCTGTAGTTCTTCTGACCTTTGGCCAGTAGAGCTATTTACATGAAATTGTAAGAGTTAAAAAGACTATTTTTGAACTAATGAAGATTTAATTTGTATGTTTGTATGGGTATTAATGACACTTTCAACATTATTTAAGTTATATAGACCCAGCTGGCGCACCTACCCATGGTTTCCTTTCTTTTCTCACACTAGCTCAACCACATTTCATCAAAGCCACAAGCTGCACATCCCACATTGCTGTTGAAAAATTTGCATCAAAATCAAAGTTTAATCGATATAGGTAACAACCAATTATTAAAATAGACTTACGGCTACATCCTGATCAAACTCCACCATATCACGAGCGACGATTACAAATCTTCCGTTCATCTTCCACTCACTCTGAGCATGATACACATTCTCATCCGAAGCCAGGATGCGCCTAAACACCTTCTCACTGTCTCGTTTTTTGGTAGGACCAAGATTGCTGTCGCTTAGAATGTCGAGCTCTTCAAGCAAAAAGAAGTTTCTTGGATCCCCTTCTGATCTATGAGCTTTCATCATTGCCTGAAAGTAATAAACAAGTCAATTAAGACATAAATCATGAATAAACCACATTCTGGTAGCCCAAATACAAAATCGAAGGGTCAGTGCAACATTATGGTAAGTGCCTATATATTCATATAGGCACTTACAAAAGTGTAGCATCGACTCATTGAAATGTAACTTCAGGTTGGTTAAAAAAAAAAGCTGTTAAATTTCTGTCTTCAACCAACTCTTATTATGATTTGAAAAACGGCAGCAGTCAACGTCAACAAACATATTATTTACTATTTTTGTATCATGTATTTAACACAAAATACATAAATTGAAGTCCAGACTTTAAAGAATTGAAGAGAAAGGGCCTAAAAGATATCAATTTTAATGATTTTTTAATTAACTAAATAAAAGCTACCTGACCATGTTTTGTATAGCTCCCAGGAGCATTTATTAGAAGAAATACATTATCTTTGTTTTATGAATGAAAGACTTTTATCGGGAATGTCTACAACTCTCTGGGTTCTGTCTGATTTTTCATGCATGCACTTTGATTCTACATTTATTTTGCAAAGATTTTTATTCAGCATGACAAGGGTTAAAATTTCTCATGTTTATTCTGAACACAATGATTAAGTAGAAATCAGGCAGTTTAGGCTAAGATCAGACTGCACATCTGTACAGGCTGATCTTTGACTATACTGGCTTTCAAAGATTTGTCTACACAAGGAAAATGTCCTAATAACAATAGTTAAATCACTCTTGTTGGAGGTCACCCAAATCGGATTCCACAGTCAATTTCATGACAAACATTTAACCTTCTTTCTGTACCTTGGCTTGTTCAGTTCATTTGGCTTGTTGAGTACAATTGGCTTGTTCAGTTCATTTTGCTTGTTAAGTGCATTTCGCTTGTAAAGTTCATATCTCTTGGTTATTTCACTTCACCCTTCAAGTTTTTCCTAGTTTTCAAGATTCGTTTCCATTTTGATGATGATGTCTGGCCAGCACTTGGACTTGGACTGGGAGGCAAGACGGACATTGCCTGTCCGATCCCCGAGGATTGGAATGTTGGTAGAAGGGAAAGGTTGATCGGAATTGTTGGACTATCGGATCCTGAAATTAAAATAACGTTAAGCTTAAGTCAACAACATTTATACAAATGCAATTTGATTTATTGGAGGATGAAAAGTTTATTTTGTAGAGTTTAAGTCAATTTTTTTATATTGAGAGTGTTGAGTCTAATTTTGAGATTATGAAATGCATTGTATTTAATTATAATTTTCTATAAGTGGTTCTTAACTATTTGGTAAGCTTGCGCATAAAGTAGTCCAAAAAGAAATCTGTCTCAATAATGTGAATTTTTTACATAATTGGTTTCATAATATCAAATTATAAGATATGAAAAGTTTTTTTTAATTTCATGGAGGTAGGAAACTAAAAAACTCAATCACACTTATGTATGTATCTGCTTTGTGTATTCATACAGCATTGTTAGGTTTTTAGTATCGTACCTCAATGAAATTGAAAAAAAACAACCTTTCTTCATCTCTTAACCCTTTCCTGTTTTACAAAATTTTGGACCTGTCCAAATACAAAGGTTTTGAAGATGAAAATTTAAAGTGGATTTAATTTGAAAAATAACCATTCAGTAGGGTAGAAAATAGTGTGGAAAAAGAAGAAATTGCTTGTTAGAAGCAATTTCTTCTTTTTTCACAATGTTTTCTCAATCATAAAATCACAGGCACGTAAAAAGCAAAGGATTAACTCATTCAGCCAAGAAGAAAAAAATATAATTAATGTGAACTGTCACCCAAAAAGGGACCATTTGGAAACTCAGTAAAATAGATATTTTAAAAAGAGATTGGTTTTGATACAGGTCAACCAGAAGACACATTTCAAAAATCTTTTCACAGGAATGTAGATTCATCATTCTAGAGTCAGAAAAGTGCAAAAAGTTTTGACCCTGGTCAGTCTGCGCAGTTTGAGCAGCCTGACTAAGGTTGACACTTAAGTAATGATGGGCAGATTAATCAATTATAATCGATAATCAGTTGGTTTGGGCTTCTGATTGGGATAACTGACTTTAGAAATTTCATAATCAATAAATCAGTTCCTAACACAAAAATGAAAGTCATTGTATATTGTTTTTGAAACCGACATCAGCTAGATGGCTCAGCGTGAAACAGTTGCAACTGCCTATATCTTTATAGGCAGTTACAACTGTTTCATGCTGAGCCAAGAAGTTGGTAGAAAATCTGCAGAAAGAGTGTTAAGGTCATGAGTTTTACTAAAACTTTCACATTCTATTCTACAAAGGATGATACTGGGAGTTTCTAAGAGGACAATTGTTCAATCTATCATAAGTTGATTTACTCTTCCAACTGAAAACTGATTAACGATTGTGTTTAAAACCGATCACTGAACACTACTCTTTAGGCATTACCAAGATGGTCCCTTTTTGCATGAAGGGTCTCACATTTTTTATACAGATCTTCAAGTGATGAAAGGTCATATATGAGAATTTATTTTATTGACACTTATGTTCTTTAAGAACTGAAACATTGATACATTGAAATACCGGTAGAAGGACAGACTCAGTTTTGGCTTTTAAATTGATTGTTTTTTGTTATTTTTTTCTTGTTAACAAACAGACTTTATTTGACTTTTTTTATTACAACAAACTAACACCATGTAGATTACACAGTGTGAAACAGTTGTAACTGCCTATAAAAATATAGGCAGTTATAACTGTTTCACACTGAGCCATCCATGTGTTGATAAAAGTTTAAAGAAACAATGTGTCAAGGATGATAAAACATCTACAGACATTTTAAAATGGTTTTCTGTTTGGCACTGAAGTGTAACTGTAAAACAGGGCACAATTTCATGACATATTTTCATCTGCAACCCAGGGGCCAGATTCATCGGAACATTTAAGATGCAATTTTGTCTTACTGATGACTTATCACAAATTAGAACAAAAACCACATATAACCAATTTATCAATACCTATGCAAAGTGATTGTTGTTGTTACTTTTTTGAAAGTCATCAGTAAGACAAAAAAACATGTTAGTGTTTTGATAAAACTGGCTCCTGAGCATATTCTTACCTGTTCGTGACTTAGTTCCGACAGATGTTGACTCATCCTGGGTACTGCTTGTCTCTGATTGGTCCGATTCACATGACAGTTTAGAACAGAACTTCCGGGCAAGTGAACTTGTGACTGTGTTTTGGTACATCTGACCTTTTACATGCACATTCTTCTTTTTCTTCTCAAACTGAAATGGAATAAGAGGGGATTGATAATAATAATGTGTGGATGTAATCCTAAATATTTGTAACGATAGACATGAAGTTTTGAAAAACAACAGCCATATGTTTCTTTGTTGGAATGCAAGAGACTTTCAAAACTTGGATATCTTCCCTACCTTATCCTACCTCGCCCACTACCATTCCCTTTAGCCTCTACTTTTCTCTAACCCACAACTAACCCTGTATCTATCCATCACCCTAACCTACACCCTACCCTCCAACCTACCATTCATCCTATCCTACATCCTATCCTGCACCCCGTCCTGCACCCCACCCTGCATCCCACCCTTCACCCTACCCTGCACCCAATCCTGCCCCCACCCTGCACCCTACCCTACACCCTACCCTCCATCCGTCCCTACACCCTACCCTCCATCCTACCCTCCACCCTACCCTTCACCCTATCCTACACCCTACCGTACATCCTATCCTACATCCTACCCTGCTCCCTACCCTGCACTCCACTCTGCACCCACCCTGCACCCTACCCTACACCCTACCCTGCACCCTACCCTGCACCCAACCAAGCACCCTACCCTACACCCTACCCTGCACCCTACCCTGCACCCAACCAAGCACCCTACCCTGCACTCCACTCTGCACCCTACCCTAAACCCTTCCCTGCATCCTACCCGCCACCCTACCCGTCACCCTACCCGTCACCCTATCCTGCACCCTATCCTGCACCCTACCCTGCACCCTACCCTACACCCTACTCTGCACCCTATCCTGCACCCTATCCTGCACCCTACCCCGCACTCTACCCCACACCCTACCCTGCACCCAACCCTACACCCTACCCTGCACCCTACCCTACACCCTACTCTGCACCCTATCCTGCACCCTATCCTGCACCCTACCCTACACCCTACTCTGCACCCTATCCTGCACCCTACCCCGCACTCTACCCCACACCCTACCCTGCACCCTACCCTTCACCCCACCCTAAAGGATGGGGTGCAGGGTTGGATGTAAGTTGGGATGCAGGGTAGGGTGTAGGTTGGGGTGCAGGGTAGGGTGAAGGGTAGGGTGCAGGGCGGGGTGTAGGGAAGGGTGAAGGGTAGGGTGAAGAATTGGATGCAGGGTAGGGTGAAAGGCAGGGTGCAGGGTGTGGTGAAGGGTGGGGTGTGATGTAGGGTGTAGGGTATGGTGAAGGGTGGGGTGAAGGGTGGGGTGAAGGGTAGGGTGTAGGGTAGGGTGAAGGGTAGGGTGAAGGGGGGATGTAGGGTAGGGTGCAGGTAGGGATGCAGTGTAGGGTGTAGGGTAGGGTGCAGGGTAGGGTGTAGGGTTGGGTGCAGGGTAGGGTGTGGGGTAGAGTGCGGGGTAGGGTGCAGGATAGGGTGCAGGATAGGGTGCAGAGTAGGGTGTAGGGTAGGGTGCAGGGTAGGGTGTAGGGTTGGGTGCAGGGTAGGGTGTGGGGTAGAGTGCGGGGTAGGGTGCAGGATAGGGTGCAGGATAGGGTGCAGAGTAGGGTGTAGGGTAGGGTGAAGGGTAGGGTGAAGGGTAAGGTGTAGGGTAGGGTGAAGGGTAGGGTGAAGGGTGGGGTGAAGGGTAGGGTGAAGGGTAGGGTGAAGGGTAAGGTGTAGGGTAGGGTGAAGGGTAGGGTGAAGGGTGGGGTGAAGGGTAGGGTGAAGGGTAGGGTGAAGGGTAAGGTGTAGGGTAGGGTGAAGGGTAGGGTGAAGGGTGGGGTGAAGGGTAGGGTGAAGGGTAGGGTGAAGGGGGGGGGGGGGGGTGAAGGGTAGGGTGAAGGGTAGGGTGAAGGGTAGGTTGAAGGGTGGGGTGAAGGGTGGGGTGAAGGGTAGGGTGAAGGGTAGGGTGAAGAGTGGGGTGAAGGGTAGGGTGAAGGGTGGGGTGAAGGGTAGGGTGAAGGGTAGGGTGAAGGGTGGGGTGAAGGGTAGGGTGAAGGGTGGGGTGAAGGGTAGGGTGAAGGGTAGGGTGAAGGGTGGGGTGAAGGGTAGGGTGAAGGGGGGTGCAGGGTAGGGTGCAGGTAGGGGTGAAGGGTAGGGTGAAGGGTGGGGTGCAGGGTAGGGTGAAGGGTAGGGTGAAGGGTAGGGTGAAGGGTAGGGTGCAGGATAGGGTGTAGGGTACGGTGAAGGGGGGGGGGGGGTGAAGGGGGGGTGCAGAGTATGGTGCAGGGTAGGATGCCGGGTAGGGTGTAGGGTAGGGCGACGGGTAGGGTGCAGGGTAGGGTGTAGGATAGGGTGTAGGGTGGTGTGCAGGGTAGGATGCGGGGTAGGGTGGAGGGTAGGGTGCAGGGTGGGGTGCAGGGTAGGGTCTAGGGTACTGTGTAGGGTAGGGTGTAGGATAGGGTGACGGGTAGGGTGCAGGGTGGGGTGAAGGGTGGGGTGAAGGGTAGGGTGAAGGGTAGGGTATAGGGGTGGGTGAATGTAGGACATATGGTACGGTGTAGGGGTAGAGTGTTGGGAAAGGTGTTGGGTAGGTTGAAGGAAAGGGTGAAGGGTAGGGTGTCACTGGGATGTAAATGAAAGATGGTTTAAAGCAGAGTTACACCTTATTCAAACTATTTTGGAAAAGTTTGAAGCAATCAACACAAAAATTTTAGTATTTCTTCTTTTAGTAGCAAGTCAATTTTGAAATATTTTTACAAGACAGTATTTGGAGTTCCGGTATTATTAATCGAAGGCTAAAAGCTACACTTAGAAAGCCAATAATTTATAGACACATTGATTGAAAGAAAATGTGGACTCTATCCTGATAAAGAGGATGATTTAATCAGATTTCCATAAGGACCCTTTTTCCTTGACACTTGACTGACATAACCCATTTTTGAAAGGAACAATGCTGATTTTGGTAGAATTTTTCTGTGGAAGTTTGAAGCAAAATGGAAGGAAACTAGAGACTTTTTGGCAAAAACTAGGAAAAGTTAACAGACAGTCGGACAGACAGTCAGACATACTGACGGATGGACGAGAAACAGACAGTCGGACATACAGATGGACAGACTGGAAACATACCATTGCTGTAGTTCTTCTGACCTTTGGCCAGTAGAGCTATTTACATTAAGTTGTAAGAGTTAAAAAGACTATTTTTGAACTAATGAAGATTTAATTTGTATGTTTGTATGGGTATTAATGACACTTTCAACATTATTTATGTTATATAGACCCAGCTGGCGCACCTACCCATGGTTTCCTTTCTTTTCTCACACTAGCTCAACCACATTTCATCAAAGCCACAAGCTGCACATCCCACATTGCTGTTGAAAAATTTGCATCAAAATCAAAGTTTAATCGATAGGTAACAACCAATTATTCAAATAGACTTACGGCTACATCCTGATCAAACTCCACCATATCACAATCTACGAGTTCAGATCTTCCATTTATCTTCCACTCACTCTGAGCGTGATACACATTCTCATCTGAAGCCAGGATGCGCCTAAACACCTTCTCACTGTCTCGGTTTTTGGTAGGACCAAGATGGCTGTCGCTTAGAATGTCGAGCTCTTCAAGCAAAAAGAAGTTT
Source organism: Fragum whitleyi (assembly GCA_948146395.1). Classification (NCBI taxonomy): domain Eukaryota; kingdom Metazoa; phylum Mollusca; class Bivalvia; order Cardiida; family Cardiidae; genus Fragum; species Fragum whitleyi. Next base: position 17,827,154 of record OX411555.1, read on the forward strand.
CTTGGATCCTCCTCTTCTGATCTATGAGCTTTCATCATTGCCTGAAAGAAATAAACATGTCAATTAAGACATAAATCATGAATTAGTGACCAGAATGTTGTAAATACAGCTCGAATAAAGCTTGAATAAAAGTTGTATTTACCACATTCTGGTAGCCCAAATACGAAATCGAAGGGTCAGTGCAACATTATTGTAAGTGCCTATCGTCGATGTTACTCTAAAACCTCGTAACTGCAGCTTGATCAAAGCTGTAGTTACGAGGTTTTAGAACAACAACGACGCTATATATTCATAAAGGCACTTACAAAAGTGTAGCATAGACTCATTGAGACTTCAGGTTCGTTAAAAATTATTATGATTTGAAAAACGGCAGCAGTCAACGTCAACAAACATATTATTTACTATTTTTGTATCATGTATTTAACACAAAATAGGCCAACATAAATTGAAGTCCAGACTTTAAAGGAACTCTGTACTATTGCCACCATTAATTTATGCCTTGAGATATGAAAATAATCGATTAAGGATCTGATCAAGGCCATCAAAAATAAGATTGTTCATCCAAAATATGATTAGTTTGTTTTGTTTGAATGTATTTAACACCTCTTTTAACAATCTTTTAGTCATATCCCCGGAGGCTGGAGCACCTAACAATGGTGAGAGACAAGTAGTCGGAAAGGATGAATGAAGCCATAGGGGATCAAACCCAGGACCCAAAGATTGACAGCCTGACTCTTTACTGACTGCGATATCACAGAGGCTGATATGAAAATAAACAATCTAGAAAATGATCAAAACCATCCCAAACCAGCCTGTACAGCCAAAGGAGATGATAAGCGATGTGGAATTTTGGATTTGGAAATAACAGTTTCCATCTATGGAAAATAAAAGGCTTTAATCAACCATGTGCTCAGGGTTACAAACAGTTTGCCAATTATACCCCACTTTGCATGTTCATGTTCATTTACATGCAAAGCGGGGTATAAACTTGCAAACAGTTTGCATTCTTTTGTCATCCAGAACATAGGGCTGAGCTTGAGATTATAAAACTTTTCTCATTCTCAACTGAGAATTTTCTCAAACTTAGAATTCAAGAATCTGAATGAGTATACTTTTACTACAGACTATTATTACAGAATCACTTTAAACTATATTTGAAAATTTAGTAATTTCTGATTTGAAAATGAGCAAAGTTTTATAACCTCGGACCCAGATGTGCAGTTACCACGCAGCAGACCATTGGCTCTTTTTTCACAAATGTATATTATTTAATATTAGTGGTTTCCACCAATGTTTGTGCATTCTGATTGGCTGAAAAGTTAGTTTTATTCTTCAATAAAAAAAAAAAAAGATTATGAAGCTATTTTGTTAGCTTGGGCACAAAGATGTCCTTTATAAGACAGTCTCATTATGGTGAAATCTTTTAATTAACCCTTGTCATGCTGAATAAAAATCTTTTCCAAATAAATGTAAAATCAAAGTACTAAAAGCACTGGAAGTTACCAAATGTGAGTGAGTGATGATTTTGGAAATGCATTGTCTTCCACCTTTCTGGTTTAAAAATGAAATTCAGGTGGTATGAACTAAGATTGGACTGCACATGTGTGCAGACTGATCTTTGTCTATACCACCTGTCAAAGCAGGAATATTCCGGGTTCAGCATGACAAGGGTTAAGATTTCACCATATGAAGAGATTTTTTTTTTAAAATCTGTTTCATGATTGACAAATCTCCACATTTTTGCGACATGCTTCACTTATTATACAGTGTGATTAGGTTTTAAGTTTCATACCTCAATGAAATAAAAAATGCTCTTTCATCTTATAATGTTTTTTTTTTTTCTTAAATTGCGACTAATTGGTACATCTTAATTAAAATATAATTATATAACCTCCTTTGTGGTAGCTGTGTTTTTGTATTGTTATGTAAGTTCTTGAAAAATCTTGTCTGCTCCTTTTCTTTGAATTAAATGACACTAACAAAAGAATGTTTTGATTATTCTATATTGGCCTTCACCATTGCCCGGAAATGAACTGCCCCCCAGATATGCAAGTTTACAGAAATCTCTGAATGCAAAATTGATCGCTTAGGTTCATGTAGCACTTGAGTACAAGGCGAGACTCGATCCCTAACACTCTGAAGTATTGTATTTTAGAGTGTTCAAAGTAGAACACATCATTTCTATGAAGTTTGGCTGAATTCTGTTCAGTAGTTTCAGAGAAGAGTATATTTTTGCATTTCAACTTTATGATACCCTTTTATGGTGACTCGACAGCTTGTAGAGCCCATGTTATCAGGCAGATCAGGCTAAAACAAAGTAATCTCACAGTAAATATCCAAAGCATCATTCCTATAAAGTTTGGTTGAATTCTGCTGAGTAGTTTGAGAGAAGAAAGTTTTTTATATCTCACTATAAGTGGCCCTGGTTTTAGATGATTGGACAGCCTTGAGGGCACATGTTATCAGACTGAACAAGATTAAATAAATGAAGGAATCTGAAAGAGCATGTCCAAAGAATTTTTCCTATGAGAATTGATTCAATTCCAATTAACAGTTTCAGAGATGAAGATTTTTTAGATTTTCATCGAAAGCTCTGGGACATCTTGTTTTACCATTGTCTGTCTGTCTGCAAAACATAACCAAAAACCTTAACATAGCCATTTTCTTCAAGGCTATTTAAGATACAATGCTCATTATCTAGTATGATGATAGATCTCTGTGATACACATCTATTTTATACCAAGGTCAAGTGACAAGGTCAAATTCATCTGTCAAGGTTAATTTTTTAAAAAAAAACAAGAACTCCACTAACAGGTGCCTACGCTCGGCTGTTGAGTGCTTGAAGGTGGGAAAAAATCTAAGTCGAAAAAGGGGCGTAATTTGTTAAAATGCATCTAGAGTTATTCCCCTTGATAGTATAGGTTGCTCTTTTGATGGTAAACATTTGTGCCAAGTTTCAAGTAAATGCTTTCAGTAGAACCAGAGATATTACAAAATGTCAAAGTTTTCGCAAGGCGACAACGATGACGACGCAAAGGCTATAGCAATACCTCGGGTTTTCTCCGAAACAGCTGAGCTAAAAATGCTGTTTTCTGGAGCGTTTGTGTTTCAGAAAAACATTTTAGTTTCAATATTTCACCATATCTGGCCCTATTCTGATTTCTCAATAGCCCATTTAATCAACCCAACCAGTGGTTTCAGAGCAGAAGACATTTGAAGAAAAGGCTAATGGATGAACATACAGCCAAACAGATAGATACATGAAAGACACCAGGCCACGACAATAGCCCCACTAGACTAAGTGATGCTAAAAACATTTTGGCAAACATACCTGAGTGATAATATCTTGTGCTGTACTCCATATTGGAGCCTTGAAAATGGTATAGGGCTGATCCGGGGATACATTATAGACACACACTAGGAACATATGTTCATCTTTATCCCAGTCACCGGATGGAGGACTTGTTTTGTCATATTTTCTCTGTAGGTAATATAAGATTGACAAATTATATTTCACATATCGTCGGTGTTCTGTTTAAATCTCGTAGCTACAGCTTGGAACTGTAGTTGCAAGGTTTTGGAAGAAAGCCGACAATATTTTGGCTAGTGCTGAGAATTCAAGAAGTAAAGAGTGAAACGTTTGAAAGAAAAAAAAATTAAAGTAAGAATACTGGAAGATGAAAATAATTTCATTACCATTCGAATGCTTGAGCCCTTAAAAATTTAATATCATTTATCATTTATAGTTCATTCAGCCATAATAGACAAAAGAAACTCCATAAAAACAGCCCTGTGTTCAGGATGACAAAACGGGTCAAACTGTTTTCAAATTATGCCTCGCTTCGCACGCAACCTCATGTGCATAGTTAGTATAATTTGGAAAAGAGTTCGCCTTGTTTTGTCATCCTGAATACAGGGCTGGACTTACATGTGTTTTTGTGATACATATCCTAGTTTTATTTTTCAAACAATTTTAAAAGATAGATTATCATAAAAAAATAACTTCTCTTTGAACTTATGGAATCTTTAATAGCTTTCAAGAGGTTCTAATTGTAGAACAAGAGCACTGCCTACAGGTGCCTACATTAGGTTGTTGACTGCTGGATGATGAACAAAAATCTAAGACAAACAAGAGTTGTTTGATAAACATTCATGCCCCCATAAGAGCAGGTCAATGGCATAGTCTTTAGCAATTAACAAAGGGTAATTAATTTAAAACTAGAAAGCAATGAATTGCTTGAGTCACTCCACAGGTTTGAAATTCTTGAAATAGAAAATAAAAGAATTGACTAGATTTTTAGATATTTTGGGCTCTACTGATGTTAAAAATGATATTCAAAATTTCCAGTATATAACATATAGAGAAATGACCTCTGCCCATAAAATTTAGATTTTTCATTCCATTACAAAATTTTTTGGTACACTGACAAAGGGTCACTTGAGGACCATTCGAGTGAAATTTGGTTGATATCCATCATTTACATTCTGTGAAGATGATTTTCAAAGTTTCCACTATATAACATAAAGAGAACTGACCTCCGTCCATAAAATCCATATTTTTCATCCAATCTTAATAATTTTTGGTGGACTGATAAAGGGTCACTCAAGGACCATTCCAGTGCAATTTGATTAATATCCACCTGTTACATTCTGAGAAAATGATTTTCAAAGTTTCCACTATATAACATATTGAGAAATTACCTCTGCCCATAAAATACAAATTTTTCATTTGATCACAATAATTTTTGGTAAACTGATAAAGGGTCACTCAAGGACCATTCATGTAAAATTTGGTTGATATCTATCGGTAAGATTTTGAGAAAATGATTTTCAAAGTTTCCACTATATTACATATAGAGAAATGACCTCCACCCATAAAATACATATTTTTGATCTGATCACAATAATTTTTTGTAGACTGATAAATGGTCATCTAAGGATAATTCATGTAAAATTTTATTGGTATCCATCAATTAGAACCTGAGAAAAGTCACTTTTTACCATATTTGGAATTAGCCACACCCATTAAATCCATGTTTTTCATTGGATCAAAATTTCTTGAACAACTTTGAAAAAGGGTCACCAAAAGATCATTCCTGTGAAGTTTGGTTGAAATCCATCCTGTAGTTTCTGAGGAGAAGATTTTTAAAGGAAAAGTTTACGACCGGACGCACAGACATAGAAGCATGGACGGATGCACGCAGACACAACACCATGACAATAGCCCCAGTGGCTTTCAGCCAGTGGAGCTAAAAATGAGTAGGATTATGGTTCTTGTGCACTGCACTTCTCCTTAATGAGATCTATCCACCCGTGAAGTTTCATGATTCTAGATTGCATACTTTTTGAGATATGCTCCAGAATAAAAAAAGGTCTACAGGCAGACAAACTGACCAAATGATAGACGGACAAGTGCAAAGCAATATTATACCCCCACTTCTTGGAATTGGGGCATAAAAAGGGGCATAATTTGCACAAAATGCATCGAGTTATCTCCCTTGATAGTGTATGTTGCTCTTTTGATAGAGAACGTGCGTACCAAGTTTCAAGTAACTGCCTCCAGTTGAATCACACAAAATGTCAAAGTATGTGTATGATGATAATAAGAACAATGACAACTCCAAGGCTATAGCAATACCTCAGGTTTTCCCTGAAAACAGTCGAGTTAAAAATGATATTATGCAATACCCTTACCCTCTGTTTTTTAGACAACATGGTAGAAACCCAGGCACGACTGCTCGGATCCTGAAATGTATAAGTGGAAACTAATTTTTTTGCTTTCTTCTTATTCACTTGACTCATGAATTGATAATCTTTTCAAGGATACTTTCTTAACTTAAATATTTATTTGGTAGATATTTACAAGATTTTTGTTGGAAACTTGAGTCTGTTTACTTGAAAAAACAAAACAGGAACATAATTTAAATATTAAGGTTAACTGTTGATTTGAATTTTTTTTTATAAATTTTAGTTCTTGTAAGGAATGAAACTTTCCTTAATACCTTTTGAAAGATTATTGAGATACAACGGTAGAATATTGCTTAATACTCCCACCACAAAACCAGTTAATTTTCTGAAATATTATTCCTAAGATATTCGTTTAGTTACACTCTATTTGATGTTTTAAAAGAGAGGCCTAGTAAACAAATTGATGGCTCAGTGCAAAACAGTTGTAACTGCCTATTAACAAATGAACAACAAAAGCTACATTTTCATCTGTATCCTCTTTTTCTGATAATCATACAGCTTCAGCCATTGAGTGAAAGTAAGGTGAAACTAAAGGTATGAAAGGTTGGAATTAGCTGACGGCTGGCCCCTCCTCTTGACCTCAGTCGTGATACACTTCTCAGATAAAAAAAGCCATTTCTTTAATGCTTTTCGGTGGTTTATCAGAAATAATGGTAAATTATCACTTGATAATCTCACCGCAAAATCAGTGAAATTATCAAAAACTTATGCCCTGCTTTTGTGCATTTCATCCTATCTGACATCATCTATGCGGGGCGAAATAAGTGACGTCACGATGAACATTGCATAGCAATCACGCGCAAAATGAAGCGCTTTACAAATATATGTCCTAGAAATTTCAAATTTTGTCTCATCTTTTAATTCAAGAAATACATGTAGACTAAACTCGTGAAAATATAGCTTTTGTTGTTCACTCAAAGAAATATAAATCCATCTTGCCCTGAAACAAACGATTATCCTCTATTTATCTGCTAAATATATAGTCTGAGGGCTACCTACATGTCCTAGCTATAGTTACAAGATTTAGTCGCTAATCCATAAATTTATTTGAAATAACTTGTAGCAGAAGTCGGACTTCAACAGTAATCCAATCTTACACAAGTCTTTTGATTGGTTATTGACCTTTTTTGAAAGCAGTGATTTGTTAATTATCAATCATGAATAATGAATACTGCAATCAGGCTGCATTTGCATTCTGAGAACAGACTTTTCAGATATCTTTGAGTATGGAAATCAGCAGTAACAATGGAATAAAGAAAAAGGAACACCATAGTCACAAAAGATGACGCTGTATAAATTACCAGGCAGAAAACCACAAATCCTGACGATATGTGCAAGATCAGGTAAACAAGGATAATTCTGTAAAAATTCAACTAAACCTGTTGTCTTCATAAGATGTGGACATGTGGACGGACATACTAGACAGACAGGCAGACGAGCATGATGATACCAGTGTACTTAGTCCACCTTCATCAATGTATGAAAATGGAAAATTTACTCACAGTGCTAACTTTTCGAAGAACCAGTTTCCCTGCACCCTTCCATTTATTCTGTGCCTATAGAACTTTCTCAGACATACTCAGTATTCTTTGACTACTAGATCTCTCTTGGTTCTCTTTTCCCAGCTATTCTGTACGTCCTCAACCAACACATAAGTCACCAACCTTCTCTTCTGGGCGTCTGGCTTTGGCAAGGGCCTAAGACATGCAGTAGTTCAATTGATTGACACATTTGTTTTACATATATGAGTAGGTGCTAGGAAATTGATACAATTTCATAACAAGACCACCGCCTACAGGTGCAACGCTCGGCTGCAGGTCTTGAATAATGCAACAAATATAAGTCAAAAAATGGGCATAACTCTTACAAACTGCTTCCAGAGCTATATCCCTTGATAGTCAGGATATCTCTTGTGATTGTGAACACACGTGCCAAGTTTCATGAAGGTATCTTCAAAAACAATAGATAACCAACTTAAAAATTTGTAAAGTCAACCCTAACAACAACACACACAAACCTCACCAAGGTGACCACAAGTATCTCAGCTTTTCTCAAAAAACAGCCGAGCAAATAAGAGGATCACTAGTCCTGCCTTTGACCTCTGTCACGTCATTTATCCTCAGAAATTCATTAATGGAAACGTAACAAACAGCAGATTTTTAGAGGGTTACCTTAATGTGGTAACTACAAGTACTACTATGTGGTATGTGGTACTACTATAACTATGTGGTTATCCAAGCTGTAGTTAAGGTGATTAACCCTTTGCTGTTTAATCCCTGCTTTTTCCGTGTCTGTGATTTTATGATTGAGAAAACATTGTGAAAAAAGAAGAAATTGCTTCTGACAAGCAATTTCTTCTTTTGTCACACTATTTTCTACCCTACTGAATGGTTATTTTTCAAATTAAATCCACTTTAAATTTTCGTCTGCAAAACCTTTGAATTTGGACAGGTCGAAAATTTTGTAAAACAGGAAAGGGTTAAGGTGATTAAGCTTATGTAAAGAGGCAATCTTAGAAGGCATTTGTTTATTTGATTGGATATTAAACTGCTTTCAACAATCTTTCAGTTATATCTCATTGGTTGGAGTACCTTCCATAGGATTCCTGGTATTTTACACACCAGTACTACCATTTCATCCTTTTTCCTATCCAGCTGCTATCAAACATTAATCTATGATTATCAGCCCTAGGATGGAGACAAATAGTTGGAAAGGACAAGTGCCACCATCAGAATACGACCAAGGACCTAGGACCTTTTGACTCAAAGTCGGACACTATGCCACTGCCTTATGACAGTGGCACTTGAATCACTTATACAGGCATAAATTATCCAGATCAGACATGTGGATTGATTTCAAAGTCAACAAAAATCATGATAAAAAGAACTGCATACACTTAATACCATCTACCATGCTGTGATAAATATTCGCATGTTCATGTATCATTTCATATGACCTTCAAAATGTAGGGACTTTTCTAAAAAGTTAGAGGATATTGAATGAGTGACCATGAAATACCAAATTTGATTATCAAAAAGGCCATCTATAAACAGATAAAAACAAAGCTTTGTTGAGTTTTTATTTGTTTGAGATGACGATTGAATAAATTAAGTATTTAAGGACCACCATTTTAATATTCCATTGATAAAATGACCTGTAATTTTGCTGTACAACGAGGAAATTGTTGAATTTCTTATCAATTCAGATTATTCCGCCAAACATATATTGCCGTTTCCAAAGTGACATCAGTAAATAATTATGACAAAATTTTTACAACAAAAATATAACATACTTTATGTTCTCAGCTCATTTGCATAGTTATTCCACTAGTGTAATAACACCTGTGGAATTTCTAAGATATTCAATAGGGTTATTTCACTCCCAGGACTTCGGTCACATTATAGATCAGTTCAACATTTTCCTAATACATAGGAATAAAACAACCTATCCCTTACCCTTGAATATTTAAATTTTGTTTCCTACAACATGCTAATGTTTTGGGACATTTTAATCAGTCTTGCTCTCTAATTTTCCCACAATAACTAAATAGAATCTGTCAGTGTAGGCAGAGATCAGGCGGCACCAATGTCCAGACTGATCTTAGTTTGTACTGTCTGCCAAACATTTTATGTAAAGCAGGAACAATACTGTGAATAGCAGGAGAAGGGCTACTGTCACCTAAGATCGTACCTGAGTGATTCCCTCATAGACATTTGTATCCTGGGTAACTTTTAGAATGACATATTCATCAGGGGCAGTAACTCCGAACACGCTGATGAAGAACATTCTTCTTTTTAACTTCGTACCAACCGGGTTGACCAGCTTAAATAAACATATATACAAGTGTGTATATTATGTTCAGAAACATCAATTGTAGAATTCACAAAGCAATTTTTATAAGATATCTGGTGCATGTGCCATTAAAAACAAGAGCTTCGCAGAGCGGCACATATACGCCCGATGGGGCTTGTCGGTAACCTTGGCTTGTCAGTAACGTGAGCTTGGCTAATAGCTAAAAATATTTCAAACAGACAGACAGACCACTGGTGCCATAACATAGTTTGACCTTTTGAGTGTAAATTGAAAATGATTTTATGCACAACTATATGCCAAACAGTTATTTTGCAAGTTTCGGTTTATTCCAATTCAAAGTGTGACGAGTTGCTCACAAAAGAAATATAGTGAATTTCAATCAATTCAAGGGCAGATAATACAAGAAAGACCCAAGCTTTTTGAATTTCTGAAGTCTTATCCTTAAACCATTTATCAGGGTTACATTATGGCAAGATTCATTTTAATCCAATTAAATTTATAGGAGTTGTGCACACACACACACAAAAAAATCTGTAAATTTAAACGAAGTAAAGGGCAGATAAATCAGGCACTACTTTAAATATGAAAATATATTTAGTCCTAAGAACAAAAAGACAACCTACAGAGTCATTATGGCAAATTGCCTTTCATTCCCATCCAAAATGTAGGAGAAAATGAGCTGACAAGAAATTTTGTTTTTCATCAACTCAAGGGCAGATAATCCAAGATATCTCAGGAATGACCAGAGCATTTTTAATTGAAAAGTCTTATTTAAAACTAGACATCATAGTGAGTAATTGTGTCTAGTTTAAGCTCATTCCCATTGATAGTTAGGGAGAAGTTGCACACAAAAAACAGTGATTTTCGTTTATTTCAAGGGCAGATAATTCAAGATTTCTCAGGAATGACAGGAGCGATTTGAATTTCAAAGGTCTTATGCACAACTAGACACCATAGAGAGTAATTGTGTGTAGTTTCAGCTCATTCCAATTGATAGTTTAGGAGGAGTTGCGCACACAAAAAACAAATATTTTCGTTAAATTCAAGGGCAGATAACTCAAGATTTCTCAGGAATGACTGGATCGATTTGAATTTCAAAGGTCTTATGCACAACTAGACATTATAGGGATCAATTATGCCAAGTTTCAGCTCATTCCCATTGACAGTTTAGGAGGAGTTGGGCACACAAAAAATTGCTAATGGACGGACAGACGGTTGGACAGACGGACGGACGGACAACTGAAGCTATAACATAATACGACCCTTCGGGCGTATAAAAAGACAGTCCTGCATCAATGTTACAAAAATGTTTGTGAACTTTTGAATAGTTTACCCCACTTTATATGTGAGTGCAAAGTGGCCTGAAATTTGACAAACGTTTCACGAAAGTTTTCATCCTGAAGGTTATTTTACCCATTAACTAGAAAGCCATGAATGGCTTGAGTCGCTCCACAGGCTTGAAATTCTTTTAAAAGCAAATAAATGTTTTGACTAGATTTTTAGATATTTGGGGTTCTACTGATCTTGAAAATGATTTTCAAAGTTTCAACTATATAACAGATAGAGAAATGACCTCGCTCTTAAAAGACATATTTTTCATCAAATCAAAATAGTTTTTGGCTGCATGATAATGGGTCACCCAAAGATCATACCAAAAATGTTTGATTGATATCCATCAGTTACATTCTGAGAAAATGATTTTCATAGTTTCCACTATTTAACATATTAAGAAATGACCTCCACCAAAAAAAATGTATATTTTTCATCCAATCAAAATGATTTTTGGTACACTGATAAATGGTCACTCAAGGATCTTTCCAGTGAAATTTGGTTGATATCCAAAAATTAGATTCTGAGAAAATGATTTTCAAATTTTCCATTATACAACATATATAGAAATGACCTCTGCCCATAAAAAGCATATTTTTCATCCAATCAAAATAATTTTTGGTACACTGATAAAGGGTCACTCAAGGATCATTCCCGTGAAATTAAGTTGATATCCATCACTTACATTCTGGGAAAATGATTTTCAAAATTTCCACTATATAACATATAGAGAAATGACCTCTGCCCATAAAAAGCATATTTTTCATCCAATCAAAATATTTTTTGGTACACTGATAAAGGGTCACTCAATGATCATTCCGGTGAAATTTGGTTGATATCCACCTTTAACAATCTGAGAAAATGATTTTCAAAGTTTCCACTATATAACATATAGAAAATGACCTCCGCCCATAAAATGCATATTTTCCATCCGATCACAATGATTTTTTGTAGACTGATAAAGGTTCACCCAAGGATCATTCATGTAAAACTTAATTGGTATCTATTGATTAGAATCTGAGATAACTCAATTTTTACCATATTTGGAAATTAGCCACGCCCATTAAATCCATGTTTTTCATTGGATCAAAATTTCTTGAACAACTTTGAAAGAGGGTCACCCAAGGATCATTCCTGTAAAGTTTGGTTGAAATCCATCCAGTAGTTTCTGAGGAGAAGATTTTTAAAGAAAAGTTTACGGACGCACGCACGCACGGACGGACGCACGACGGACACAACGCCATGACAATAGCCCCAGTGGCTTTCAGCCAGTGGAGCTAAAAATTGATGAAAATGCCTAAACAAGGTACATGTATGCCTTCCTTTTTTGAAACAACTTTGTTAATCACCATTTCCTAGACATCTTGGAACAAAAATGTTTAATGCATCATGGCATGAATAAAACCACTCTGGAATGTTACAAAACTGCTTCAAAAGGATTGAGGATATATAAATCATTATGCCCTTAAGGTAATAGACCTGTAATAGTTTTGCAACATATCAGGAGTAATGAACTTTAACAGTGTTAACAGAGGTTTCCAATTGATTTTCATCAGGAAACCTTGGGTAACATTGTGAAAGAACATATGGTCTAAAATGTAGCGCAACTATTAAGGTTCCACTACCTTTACTTGTACATCTATAAGAACAGTGTGGCTTAGTTTCTACAACTAATACATTTCTGTATGAAATGGCCTTATTTTCAAAACAAAAATGGCATAATATACTTACATGTACGTCCCTGCCGTCTTTGGCATCAGAAAGGTCCTTGACCTTGGTGAACACAGATTTCAATATGGCTGAGGTAGAATCCATTATATACTCATGGCAACTACATGGTTCTAATAACTCTTCTTCATGTTTGGAGTATATGAAGATGGTTGCCAGTTCTAAAGGCTGGTTTGTGATAGTGCGTAAGCGGACATGCCTGTAACCTGGAAAATGATAGGTAGAAAATTATATTTAAGAGCCTGTGCGTGACATTTCCAACAATTGGAAATAAGCGTAAGGTAAGGTGCAGCATAAAAAGCCACATAGTATTAATACAAAGTTACCTGATGGTGTACAGATACTTTAAGACCTTATCTATCTACTAAATGCATGGTGAAGACTCTGGTCAGACTGTGTGGATGCACAGGCTGGTCAGAGTCTTTGCTTTGCACACATTCGGAATATTGGGAAATCTCATGCACAGGCTCCTATTTAAATCTAATTACAATGCTTACATATGGACAGCGACTCATTAAGGTACATGTTCTACTGATTAAAATAATAATTTCAAACTGAAAAGATTCATAAATGAACACAGAGGAAACTGTTTTGGAGTATATATGTGTTATTATCTTCTGCTTGTAATTCCAAAAGATAAACACTTTTAATTCTGAAAACATGGAATCTTGTCATTTGGCACCTTTTGAAATTTCTCTTGCATGTGAGATATCCATTGTAATTGATAACATATTATATGATTTGTGCACTAAAACATAAATATTACATCTTCAACCGAAGAATCCCAATATCTGGCCAATTTCAAAACCTATAGAAATTCAGTTTTTCAATATTTGTTTAGCCACAATTAAGCTAAATTGATCTATTGCCAACCCCATCCCCCAACTGGGAACCTTAGGCGATGCTACAAAATAGACCTCGGGTATAATTAGGATACAGCCATTAAAGCGCATCATTTTACACATAGGATCATGTTACATCACAAAGATTACTGAAGATGACGTTGGGAAAAACAAAATCAATGAAATGATAAATTGGGCATATTATAATTTGATAACAAAATGCAGTGCCCAAATGATTTCCACAGACGATTGGAAAGAATTAACAAGATGTGTTTTTCTTCCCGCGTATCAAATAAATCAAGAACCCCCAGACCCAAATTACCTGAAAAATGACCCAAAATTATACACTTACATCCAAGGTACTTTCCAGATTCATAAAAGTTTGAGCAATGTTCCGAATGCCCCATCCCATTTACCTTCAAGATGCCAGTAGACTTTAGATATTAACTTTGTAAGAAAAACTAGGTCTGTCACAAAGACGAATAATTACCCCCACTGAGTCTAAGTTCTGCACACCATTTTCAGACAAAGTTCAATTTTGACCTTGACCTTTGACCTTTGTGACCAAAAAATAATAGGTCACTTCATGGGGGCATGAGTAACAATTGTCCGAAGTATCATTCCTTTATGTTACTTTGTTCTTGAGTAAGGGTCCGGAAAACAAAAGGGTTGAAGATCTAAATTGTAACTACAGCTAGTTCAAGCTGTAGTAACGACATTTAAGATGTCCAGTCTCTAAAACTTGTATGTTTGAACCAAGATATAGAAAATGATAGAGGGCCACAGTAATTCAATTTTGATTGAGAGTTGTGATAAGTCAATTGGTTTTGTGATTGACAGAAGTTAATTAAGTATTTTCAATATGGATGTACTTCTTCAAAATATCCTTGATAATGCTTTAAAGCTGAGACAGTTTTAACCCTTTCCTGTTTTACAAAATTTTTGACCTACCCAAATTCAAGGTTTTGCAGACGAAAATTAAAAGTGGATTTAATTTGAAAAATAACCATTCAATAGGGTAGAAAATAGTGTGGAAGAAGAGGAAATTGCTTGTCAGGAGCAATTTCTTCTTTTTTCACAATGTTTTCTCAATCATAAAATCACAGGCACGTAAAAAGCAGGGATTAAACAGAAAAGGGTTAACCTACCTGGTCGCAGACACTTGAGAGGAATGACTTTTTGAGATACTGGATGGTTTGTGACGGTATCCGTGACAACAAACCGAATAAACGCCAACTCTGAGTACATCACCTGGTAAAGAAAAACAAATTCATCAGTGGGTTAAATCAAAAGGTCCGTGAGTCAAAATCTAACAAATGGCAATAACTCAAAAATATAACAAGTATAGTTATGGCTTTTGTGCACTGCACATCTCACTTACATCTATCTACCTGTGATGTTACATGATTCTAGCTTGAATACTTTTTGAGATATGCTCTGGACAAAAGTGGTCTACGGGCAGACCAACCTTTCGACCCACTGACAAGGGCAAGCAATAGACCCTCTCTTCTTCAATGGGGGATAACTATCATATTTTTTGTCTTTTATACTTGTGCAAAGTAATATGTACTCAAAATATTTACCTGGAATGTAAATACATCATTCCATATTGGGTTGAGAGCATTTCTAGATATAACTTTGGTTTTATGTTTGGCACAATCTACTGGTATCCCAATAATTTCAACCTCGACCTGCGTACTGGACGTATAGTTTGTGGAGACATACTGCCCAGATATCACCTGAAAATAATTGATTAAAAATAATTGATTTTTATGCTGGTTTTCTTTCATTTAATTGTGTTTTTAGACGAGAGCATTTATTCCTATTTACCGCTACTAATTGGTAGTAAAATTTGACAATAAAAAAAGAGAGAACACCTAGAGCTCATGTCAATATGATATTGGTTAAATCAAAAATAAATTTAGAGGTTAAAAGAATTAGAAATGTCTTAATTGAGCAAATCCGTACATGTATCTTTCCTTTTCATTTGCATGCACAAGTCAATTTCATTTATTAATTCATGCATTTAAGTATGACTTAATATCATTTGTCATCAATTTTTGTGCTTTCTGACTGGCTGAAAAATTGGTTTTATTCCTAAATGGAAAAAAATTTAGTATGCAGCTATTTTTAAGCTTGCGCGCAAAATAATCCAACAAGAAATATGTGTTATTATGGAGAAGTCCTTTCATTTTTGCTTCATGATATAAAATAATAAGAGTTGAAGAGAGTTTTTTTTTAATTTCATGAAGGCATGAAACTAAAAGCCTAATCACACTCATAAATGAATCTGATTTTCATATTCATACAGTAAGATAAGGTTTTTAGTTTCATACCTCCATGAAATAAAAAAAATAATCTCTTCACCTCTTAAAACAAATAAATTAATATTATTGAAAAAAGTAACAAGCTTTTCATAATTCTGTGTTTTTAACTTTGAATAATCTTTAATTCTCAAGGATTAAAGAACAAAAGCACAAAAATATGAAAATAAATAGAATATTCCATGATAGTTACATGTTTGCAGTTACTACAAATAAAAATCCCAATTCTGGCAACACAAAATGCACTTTGCTAAGCAAATCGTTATTCATTATAGCTGCTCTTTCACAGATTGGAAAAATGTGATTTTTGAAAATGTTCGTAAAAACGATTTGAAGTAAGGACCTTATCATGTTGAAGCCTTTAAAATAATAAGATAAAATCTGGTAATGTATAGAAAGAATGACTGATATTCCTGAATTAAGTGAAAATCATTCCGAAAAATAAAGCATCTACTAAGGCCTTGAAAATCATTGATCAATTTCGAGCGAACTATGTACGCATGTGCATTCCACCTGTTTGTGTTATTCAATGAAAGATAAAGGTAAAAGTATTTGACAGCTGGAACTTCATATCAATACATGCAGAAATGAAAGAATATTCACAGAAAAAGACCGATTCAAAATTTATAGACTGAAAATTAATAGACTAGATCCCTAGCTCATCTTGACGCTTCGAAAAAATAAGTAACAATATTATTTAAAAATGTTAATTTTAGTGCCATTGCCCTTGGGCCATTCTTAATCGTCTAAAAAACACACGTTTCCTAATCTAAGAACAAATTTTGTATTTTTTCTGTAAAAAAACGTGAAAGAGCAGCTTTAAAACACACATAGTGGAAACCTGAATTACTATGTTTTCTTTTAACTTATAGTAACAATTAGCTTTGAAAAGGTTGGCATCTCGTTACACTTACATGTAGAGTAAGAACAGTTGTGTGCAGACCATCAAACTCCTTGTCCAATGGATTGAAGTGGTTATACATCACATGACTTTTATCCCATGTGACCGCTGGCTTAAGAACGAATCCACTCTGACCATTTTGTTCAAACAGGGCGGTGTTTATTGCTAATGCTGTGTCTGCAATCAAATTAAGATGATGCATAGGATATCAAACAACATAGAACTATGGCTCAAGTAAATCATTTGATGAAAATTATCGTAGTGGCCAATTTTTGCATAAACCATGTAGAACTTGAAGACAATAACTCGTGTTTGACTTTTTATTTATTTTACAGAAAAACTCATAAACATGCATTTAATGGTACAAGAAGCAACTTTCTTATTTCTAAGCAATTTTCTTTTTCACTCTTGTATTTACAACAAATGTTGTGAAAGATACAAATGGGGCCTTATTAGACAGGATGATATCACTTATAGTGTTCTGCTTAGATAATGTCAGATAGGAAAAAATGAACAATACCAGAGTATAATTTCTCGATAATTTCACTGCTTTGGGTTGAGATTATCAAGTGATAATCTACCTTTAATTTTCCGATAAACCACCAAAAAAATTTAATGAAATTGTACTCGGTAAGTGTACCCATATACCCACCTTCAGTTTGATAGTTTAAAGCCACCATCTGAATACCAAAAGCCCAAAACAGGACTGGATTAAAGTTGGACGAATCTATCCGCATTCCTGCAGGGTAAGTCCGTAGACTGGTCCCACTGTCGACGATCATAAAAGCCGACAGATAGTCACCAAAATACTGTCACATGGTATTGGCCTTTCAATATTTGATGACGTATGCGCACCTAGCACTTATGATTGGCTAATGAATTGTTTGTAAACAACAAGTCAGAAGGGGGCGCCATTTTGCCTTTCTCGTAAGTTTATTTTTTAAGGTTATGTCCGTAAAGAAAGTATACACTCATAGGTAATCTTTATCACCCTTAAGTTTTTTCATCAGTATGTAATCTTTTTATACATAGATTAATGAATAAACGCCATTATCGCTTTAACTTTGTAACGGACCGGAGCCTCGTTTTCATTTTTATAGACTAAAAATTTGAAGGGATAGGTCTCTAGTTTATGGACGAACAAATCGGTGTATACCTGTCGGCTTCATACATGAGTCGACAGTAGAACCAGTCTAGGTAAGTACGCATCAACTGTTTCTCTGTATGAGTGATAAAGTGTAAAGGAATATACACAATAATATTGGTTAAAATATACAGGAAATATTGAAGACTTTTCGTAAGTTTCTAAGGATTTTCTTTTTTTCTGTATTATGTTTAATTTGCTCATCATTTCACACACACGATACCTTGGACTGTGTCATGATTTCAACCCAAGTTACCTCTGAGGCATTTTTCGGCAAAGACCTAAATCTTAAGGAAAATATATGGTAGGTTGGACTTAAATTGCTAACTTCTGTTTAAACATTTGTTGTACATAAGAACAGTATTTACAACATTTCCGTCCATCAAAAACCAAAATATTGAATTATGTTGCAGATTGGCATTTCCCTTCCATATGCATAAAGGATTTGATTGGCCAATTGGTTATATATTGGTATGGGTAATGGAACAATTCCATTTCTGTAAAAAACATGAAAATAGCAAATAAACAAAACTTTGTTTAATGATTTACAATACTGTCATGTACATATCTGCAACTGATTTATAGGATAATTAGTTCTACAGTACGGTTCTTGTTGCCTATATGTAGACTTTCATCTCCAAAGAAGCTAAAATAGATAGCTAAAGGTTATATGTACATCAATATATCTCTTAGTTTGGAAATAGTGGAAATTACAATAGGGATTTTGAGAACAATTTGATGGCTCAGTGCAAAACAGTTGTAACTGGCTATAAACACATAGGCAGTTACAACTGTTTTGCGCTAAGCCATCAAATTCATCTTTTCATTCTAATAGGGAATTTGAGTACAGTTAGATGGCTCAGTACAAAACAGTTGTAATTGGCTGTAAACATTTAGGCAGTTACAAATGTTTCATGCTGAGCATTCAAAATCATCTTTTGAACCTAAATTATTGTACACCTACACATCTAATTCCTGCGAGTCTTACTCCAAAACTAAATGCAGTTTATTGGTACAGAAACACAAAAAGGATATTTGATGACTAGGTTTGGATTTCTCCTACACAGTTGTTTGGCTTTATTTTCATTGAGAGACGAGACCAGATAACACGATGGCGTATTATCAGGACACTTCTGTCGGAGTGAAATGTTTGTATTCACACTGTGGTCACTTCGGTCTGAAAATAAACAACTTTTTTCACATCAAAACTCGTACAAAAAATTACACATTTGACTACCATAGGATTATACACAAATCTATAATACACGTACATTAGGGTGCCTCTATATCTAACAATTCATTTATAAACCCCTTAAAGATTTTGAAAATTGTCAACAAATTGGTAAGTCATGCACATGTAATGGAATCCTATCTTACATGTTGTTAGACAAGGCTTTTAAAGTCTTGAATGAAAAGTATCATGTTTAAAAATATTTTTCTATAATTTTCTAAAATGAAACTTTATCCTAAATATCTGTAAGTTGAATAAATCATGAAAAATATGCATAAATTTAAATAAACAAGAGCTGTCACTGTAAGATGACAATGCCCCCGACACCGCTTTGATAGTAATAAGGAAGTTATGGCCAATGTTAAAGTTTTTGGACGGACGGACAGATGGACAGACGGACGGACAGACAGACGGACGGACGGACGGACGGACAAGTCAAATTTATGATGCCTCCCTATCGGGGGCATAAAAACGACATAAACATTTAAATTACCAGTAGAAGAAGATGGTGGAGTTCCTGCTATACTGCTGTGTTGTTTCTTTCCACCTCCTGGTTTTGTATATCTCTGTTTGAGGGAGGAATTCGGGCTTACATTCAAACCTACATAGAGAAAAAAAGAATTTATCCGAGGGTATTCTAGCATTTCCCTAATTTTTCAATAATAATGAGATGATTATTATTAGACTGGTCAAATTTGAAGAATTTTCAATTGAAAGTTTCACAAAACAAGAGCCGTCAGAGACGGATTAAACTCCCCGAATAAGGCCTTGTCACAAAAAAATTTTTGCAATCAATGGAAAAAGTTATCTATTAATTGCTTCTATAGGTTTTGGGATTTTCAATAGGAAATGTGACCCATCAGGCGATATTTTCATATAGTTTATGATCAAGGGCATCTTGTTTGCTACTCAAATATGAAATTTCATCAAATTCTGCACTTAAGACCAGGAGAAATGAAAAAAAGGTAACAAACATTTAAACCCCCTTTTTCCATGACATATTTTTTGTACGAAAATTTCAAATTGTTTATAGTAAAGGGCATCTAATTTGCTACTCAAATATGAAATTTCAGTAAATTCTAATCATTAGACTTGGAGAAATGAGAGAAAAATTGCATTTTTCCCTAAGTCCCCTTTTCCCGTGACTATGCCACAAGTCTAACAAGAGGACCAAGATGGTCCTAGATTGCTCACCTGAATCTCTTTGATCCCTGGGACATCACATCAATTAAAATGGCAGATGTCATAAAGGAGATAATTTCAATATAAAAATATTATTATATGACCTCTAGAGTGTGAACAAGAAAATAGTCTTTTAGGCCCCTTTTCCTGTGATATGACATGGTTCCTTCCAATTTTAAATAGGGTTCATCCTTTTGGCCTGATAAACATTATGACCAAGTTTCATTAAGATTTGTCCATATTTGTGGCTTCTAGAGTGTTAACAAGAAAATTGTCTGTAAGGCCCCTTTTCCCATGATATGGCATGGATCCTTCCCATTTTCAAAAAAGTTCATCCTTGTGACCTGACAAACATTTTGACCAAGTTTCATGATGATTGGTCAATATTTGTGGCCTCTAGAGTGTAAACAAGAAAATTGTCTTTTAGGCCCCTTTTCCTGTGATATGGCATGGATCCTTCCAATTTTCGATAGGGTTAATCCTTGTGACCTGGAGAACATTCTGACCAAGTTTCATGATGATTGGTCCATATTTGTGGCCTCTAGAGTGTAAACACTTAAATTGTAGACGTCTGAAGACGGACGACAGACATCCAATGATCACAAAAGCAGCATTGTATCATAGGGAGTTCACATGGCAAGTTTCATTTGATAAGGCCAAAGGATTATGGAGAAAGTACTGTAAAATGAGACACAGAGAGCTAACATATGGTAACAAACCTTAAACCCCCTTTTTGCCTGACATATTTTTAGACACAAATTTCAAATAGTTTATGGTAAAGGGCAACATATTTGCTACTCAAATGTGAAATTTCATCAAATTCTGAACATAAGAATAGGATGAATGAAAGAATAACTGTAGTTTACAAGCTAATGTAAAGGTAACAAACATTTAGCCCCCTTTTTCCATGATATATCTTTTGTACCAAAATATCAAATTATTAATAGTAAAGGGTATCTGATTTGCTACTCAAATATGATATTTCATTAAATCTGACCATTAGACTAGGAGAAATTTGAGAAAAACTGTATTTTAACCTAAGTCCCCTTTTCCTGTGATGAGGCCTCAAATCTTAAAATAAAACCTAGACAGATGCATCAACATTATATCATAGGAATTTCACATGGTAAGTTTCATTTGATTTGGCCCAAGGGTTATGGAGAAATTGCTGGGGATAGATGGACAGACAGACGAAGCGGCGGATATATGCTCTCCCTTTTGGGAGCATAAAAATAAATACAGTAAAAATATGCACTTACAGGACCACCAAAAAGCAGTTGTCGAAGAGAATGGTCGCTTTGTACATGATTTCTTGACACATCAGAAACACTTTTTTGAATGAATATATATGATTCTTCGAATAACTCAATAAATGCTTTGATGTTAAAACTCAAAAGAATCATCTCAATGAGACATTCTAATGAGTTATAACATCTTAGGATTCATATGCATTTACTTTTAGACTAAATGTATCTTCTTTTTTAAGATATTTTGATTAAAAGAAGGTGCATTTAAAAACAGTCGCTCAATAAAAATGGTCTCTAAATATACATGGTTGCTTGAGCAAGATTGACTGTATTGAAAACGCAAAATGTGTTTGATGGATCATTCATGATAGAATATAATGACAATATGATAACTGGAAGCAAGAACACAAATCAAAACAAAAGTAATTTACCTCTAAATTTGACAGCTTGTAGGTAAACAACAAGGTCTGATAACTCCTTTGCAATTTGACTGGCCTTCTTTGTCTTGTTTTTAGACTGGTTCTTTACATCTTGTATATCATCGTCAAACTGCCAGTCTAAATCAGGTTGGCTTTTTGGACGATGCTTGTCGTTAAATGCGCATGAACCTCTGCTGGGGCAATGAAAATTTGCTTTAATTTGAGCATAAATTTTCAAGGAATAACACTACTATTTCAAGACGCTAAGTGGCATTTGCGTATAGGTTTCGTCCGTAAAATTTTAATCTTTTTTAACAAAAAAGCAGCAACTCATTGCCAAATTAATGAATTTAAAGATTTTAATTTTGTTTGAAGATGGCTAAATATTATAAAGATATCCTTTTTTAAGTATTTAAAATAAGTACATACATGCACGTTAAAATAATTTGTGATATTATACTTGCAGATCAGAGATCATTTAAACACCTTGCATTGACAAAAAATGCAAGACAACAAAAATATGTTTCAAAGCAGTTACAACATATGAACTATAGACGTACAATAGGAGTGGCACATAGTTAGTTGTACATCATTTTGAAGCTTTTGAAAAGCTCTATCTTATAGACACTAAATTCTGAAACCCGTGGCTGTGAATAAAAAATGGTATCGAGTTTAATATATAAAAATCGTCAAAAAGTGCATGTAACGCGTAAAATGCTTCTTTTATAATACATGTTCAAAATACCATAAAATCGGGGATACGCTCTCTATCATCGTAAAACTTTACACACAAATTCCTAGAATACTAGTCCTTATGCAGTGTGAATTTTGAAGAAATCAAATATAATTTTGCGAAAATCTCTCCGCGTGAATAAAATAGTGGAAAGTGTAACGCTGTTAAAAATGAAGCAAAAAATGACGACTAAAAATTTGTAACGTAAAATTAATCATACAAAATGAAGGAAAATGTTAAATCTAACTACATTTAAGAAAAATGGTCAGATTTTTATTTCTTCAGTTTGAATTTGGTTACTTTGCGTGTCCTAATTAAATACAAAATTTTCGCATGAAAAAGTCTGAAAAAATGTCACGCTTTTTGAAATTACGTCATTTATTTGGCACCACTTTAGTGAGGAGTAACTAAACTTTTTTAAATGCCGATGAAATCAAATAAAAATTAAACTAGAATAAATGGTCAGTCCATTCTTTTAAAAAAAACTATATATATATATACGAGAATGCCAAAAAAATTTTAATGACATTTCACGTTGCAAGTTTCACGTTTTAGCGATTATTTCGAAATTACTGGCAGAAAAATGAAATACTACCCGGTATAATTTGAACAAGAAATTCTACTCGGTTTTGATGAGTTTATAATATAGGAAGGCCAACAATACCAAGTCTTTAATCTTTTTTTTATAAACAAATTTATTAGTTATTCGGAAATCCAAAGCTTTTGTTAATGCAAAATTGATTTCGTTCCGTAATTACAGAGATTCTACATCCTGAAAATATTTGATGCGAACTCGAACATGAAAGTTATTCACATTTTAATCACATTTTTTGATATAATTCAGAATATGACATATGGTTGTTTCAAATAAAACGCGTATAATTTTTCTCCAATTTGACGCTGCAAAAAATAACGTCAATTACGTTACGCTTTATAGCCTCAGTTCTTTGTGACGTCTCATTTTATTAAAGGGGGGTAATAAATATCAGTATTGTGTTCATCTTGAACAAAATTAGCGATATTGGATTACCTTCCTTTAATTTCCCTCAAAACTTGCTCCAAACACTCATTCAATTTTGTTCCAAAATTGTTCCAAAATCATTCATCTGGTCAATTTTAGGATGTTCTTAACAGTACATTTTGATGACTCAGCACAAAACAGTATGTTTATAGGGAGTTACAACTGTTTTGCACTGAGGCATCGATTTGGACTTTCATTTGCATATAAAACTTAGGAAACAACTCACCGTCAGTAACATCATCTTCTTCTTCATCATCATCATCATCCTCATCATCGAAGTCATGTGACGTTCCACTCTCCGTCATTACAATACTATAATTTCTGCTGAAAGCTGACGCCTGCACAAAAAATATAGCACATTAAATTATGGTTTTATGAAAAGTGTCTTCACTTTTGTTTAAAATATAGTAAATACCACTTGTTAAACTTCAAGAAAATTAAAAGGACAATCATAATTAAAGTTTACTTCTGAAAATAAACAAATTCCATCTCTTAACAAACAGTGCATGCCAAGAAATGACTACCTTGAACATCGTAAATACACAATTAACACACACTTGCAAACAATTTGTATGTTAAGCTAGAGGACCCGTTAAAGTTCTGCAACATTTCGGGAGTAATGAACTTTAACAGTGTTAACCAAGGTTTCTTAATGATGAGGAAACCGCCGTTAACATTGTGAAAGAACATGTCCAAAATGTTGCAAAACTTTTACAGTTCTACTACCTTAA
The DNA here is from genome assembly GCA_948146395.1 of Fragum whitleyi. NCBI lineage: Eukaryota > Metazoa > Mollusca > Bivalvia > Cardiida > Cardiidae > Fragum > Fragum whitleyi. Next base: position 17,851,547 of record OX411555.1, read on the forward strand.
TCTATAAGTACATGTACCTCTTCATGTAACTAGTATTTCGATGGCACATCGCAAAACAGTTGTGACTGCCTATATTTTTATAGGCAGTTACAACTATTTTGCACTGAGCCATGGATTTTATGTTCAAATGATATGAAAGTTAAACAAGCTCACCCTTTTAGCAGTGGCATGCTGATCCCCTTCCTCCCATATTTTCTTATTTTTGATGAGTATTTTGTATTTGAGCTGGTTGGGGGAGGGCAGTACTGGATCATCCGTAAAGTCAGTCTCAAACAGGAATTGAGTGACAAGGTTCTCACCGAATACACTCTGGGGAAATACAACAAACACAGATATTCTAACTTCAGTTTGTTTGGCAAAATTTGTGTATTCTGATAAAAAAAATTATGGATGCAATTTTGTTCTATGTTTGGTTTCAAAATAATGTCTTTAAAACAGTCACAAAACTTGTTAAATACTTGCTTGTTTCACTTATTGTCATTCAATTATAACAAATCAAGAGAATACTATAATTGTTTTAATTGACTTAAAAACCAAAGTCCTATTCACCATTAAGAATGAATTCAAATTCAACTTTGAAACGATTTGACCATGCTTTGAGAAAAAAAAGCGCCAAATTATTTGCATCGAAAATATTATCTACAACAAGATACTTACAATAAATATCTGAGCCATTTTCTGTTGTTGAGCTATAGAACAATGGTTTTCAAGTGAAAGGATGACAGGATATGGTGATGTCACAAAAGCACTTTTATTAATGGCTTCCACAACCGCCTAAAAGAAATGTACAAAATGATACTAAATGAAAAAAGAACAACAAATAGTAAAGAAGAGGCATGCACAATCACAAATGAAAACAATTGCCGATGTGAAACCAAAATGTCTTAATCAAGATTTAGATAAAACATTCTAATCACAAATGTCTTTATACAGCTAACAACATCTTGAAACTGACGGGGTGAATAATTTTGGAATGATTTACAAATGATAGATTGAGTGAGAGGAGCACTTGAGTTTTAAGTGTAATTAACAGGAGGGTGTCATTAAAAATGTGAAATAATCAAAAGAAGAAAATAAATGTAAATAACAACAAATAAAGATACCATTCTTTACCAGTATTTTAGTTCAAATTTTAGTTATAATTTTTTTTAGAAATTATAGGAAGAAGTGTGCTTTTAATGAACATATCATTTACTGTTAACAGTAAGGTATGAAAATGGAATTAAACTACCTTAATTATTGACATGCTGATTCAGCATATTTAAAACCGTATTATTCAACACAGTGAAATATAAAGTGGTATCAACCCACCTTAAATGAGAGATTTGTAGTGAATGAATGTCCATGATATATAATAGCGAGGCCACCATTTTCGTCCCAACAGTCTAATTAAGAAGAACTATCTATATAAGGGTATCAACCTACCTTAAATGAGATATTTGTAGTGAATGAAAAGAATTATCTATATAATGGTATCAACCTACCTTAAATGAGATATTTGTAGTGAATGATCCATGATATATAATAGCAAGGCCATCATTTCTGTCCAAACAGTCTAATTAAACAGAGTTATCTATATAATGGTAGCAACCTACCTTAAATGAGATATTTGTAGTGAGTGTATGTCCATGATATATAATAGGGAGGCCAACATTTCCGTCCCAACAGTCTAATTAAACAGAGTTATCTATATAATGGTATCAACCTACCTTAAATGAGATTTTTGTAGTGAGTGTATGTCCATGATATACAATAGGGAGACCATCATCTCCGTCCCAACAGTCTAGTTCAACACATCGACAACCCGTAAGTAAAATCTGGAACACAAACAAGTACAGTAAAACTTGTTTTAAGCGACCAATAAGGGACCACAAAAAAGAGGCCGTTTATGGGAATGGTCGCTTAATAAGAAATACCATGATAAATATGACAGCTAATTTTGATAGCATTTATAGATTGTTGGTCAAGTTCTACTGACTCCTATGATGTTTGAACCCATTAGAATCGTCTCAAGAGACAACATAAGATTCAACAATAACCATATTTTCATTCAGGATGTCCCCTTTTTTGAAGATTTTGCTTACAAGGAATTTTTTATGGTGGTCCCTCAATAAAATTGGTCACTTACTAGATGTGGTCGCTTGAGCAAGATAGACTGTAGTTATGGCTTATTCTAATTCATCAGATAGTAAATACATGTGAATCTAGGTGCTTAAATTTTAAAGACATTTGGCAATTTTCCTTTTAAGAGATGATGCGTTTTTTTTATTCTATTCATGAGCACAAACAACCCACAGAATCTCTGCAAACTCAAAAGAACCTCATGCATAATGTGTTGAAGAGTCTCCAAATAAAAGATTGCTAGTGACTCTAATCAATATGATTCTATCTTGTTTGAAACAGTTTCTATGCTTGTAACATGCAAGTCAGAATAAGGACAATGTCACAAATCAGCTGTGGTCATTTTGAGGGTTCGGTGCAAGACTGTAGTAAGTGTATATACATTGTATATACACTTACTACAGTTTTGCACCTAACCCTCGATTTTATAGATACATGTAGAACTACTGAAAAAGCTATTTTTTTTTACCCCTTATGAAAATTTTGAAAATTTTTAGATCAGTGTAACTCATATGCTTTTTTGGAAAATGATTTTCTTTCCAGATTGCTAGCGGAAGAAAATGACGTAAAATTTCGTAAAATTTTTAATTATGTCAGTTCTTAAATGTTGTAAGTGCCTATACATTGTCACTATCAAACTAGAATTAATCAGTATAAATAACAGTCGATCTTGCCCAAGCGCCCATGCATGTCTATTAAGGTGACCATTTTTAATAAGCAACCTTTTTTCAAAATCCCCTTCTTTAAATCAAAATATCCTATAAAGTAGGTATTGTTGGGATAAAAAATATTAAAATGAACCCTTTGTTGTTAAAATTTAATAGAATTGTCTCAATGAGACGATTCTTTTAAGTTATAACAACAAAGGTTTTTGAGAATTTTGCAACAATATGCATATTCAATCAAAAAGTATTTTTCTTACTTATTAACAAAGCGTGTGTTAAGTGGCCATTTTTTTTTTTATAAACGACCGCTTCTTGGTGGTCCCTGTAGTAGTGGCTTAAAAAAAAAATGACTACAGAGGTGTTAATTTAAGTTACCTGACTATACACTTCCACAAAAGAATCTCCCATCAGTTGATCTGAGGTCAGATATATATTGTGTCTTGATGTAATGTAAATCTTTCAATTTTGCTGAAGCATAGCAATATTCATTTGTCCAAATACATCAACCTACCTGACCACACAATTCAACGTAAAAATTTCCTTTCAGTTGATGATTAGTATGATATGTATTGTGACTTGACGGAATCGAGTTCTTTATATTTTTTCACAATATAATGATATTAATTTGTTAAATGACATAAACTTACCTGACTGTACAGTTCCACAGAAGAATCTCCCTTCAGTTGATGTGAGGTCAGATATGTATTGTGACTTGATGGAATATAAATCTTTATATCTAATGTTGCAATATAATGATATTAATTTGTTGATATCAAATGACATAAACTTACCTGACTGTACAGTTCCACAGAGGAATCTCCCTTCAGTTGATGTGAGGTCAGATATGTATTGTGACTTGATGCAATATACTTCTTCATTTGTTGCAATATAATGATATTAATTTGTTAAATGACACCAACTTACCTGACTGTACAGTTCCACAGAGGAATCTCCCTTCAGTTGATGTGAGGTCAGATATGTATTGTGACTTGATGCAATATAATAATGAGCGAGGGGGTGGTCCATATCCTGTAAGAAAATATTGGTTTATGTTAACTCTTAAGGTAGTGGAACTGTAATAGTTCTGCAACATTTCGGAACCCATGATCTTTCACAATGTTGACCAAGGTTTCCTAATGTTAAAGTTCATTACTTCAAATACATTGCGGAACTATTACGGGTCCACTACCTTAATGCAAAAAAATATAAGACAAAGAAGGGGTATATCTCCTACATTAATGCTTTCAAGTTATCCCCCTTGAAATTCTGGAAAGCTCTTGTAATGGTGACTACACATGCCAAGTTTCATGAAGATATCTTCAATAACAACAGAGATATGACCAAGGCAGAAGTTTGTCACACCAACACCAACACCAACAATGCTAAGGTTCTCACAATACCTCTGGTTTTCTTAACACTTTCCTGTTTTACAAAATTTTGGACCTGTCCAAATTCAGAGATTTTGCAGACGAAAATTTCAAGTGGATTTAATTTGAAAAATAACCATTCATTAGGGTAGAAAATAATGTGGAAAAACAAGAAATTGCTTGTCAGAAGCAATTTCTTCTTTTTTCACAATGTTTTCTCAATCATAAAATCACAGACACGTAAAAAGCAGGGATTAAACAGCAACTTGGACAAGCAATTTCTTCTTTTTCCACACTATTTTCTACCCTACAGAATGGTTATTTTTCAAATTAATTCTACTTCTAATTCTCGTCTGCAAAACCTTTGAATTTGGACAGGTCCAAAATTTTGTAAAACAGGAAAGGGTTAAAACAACTAATGACAATAAATCCAAATTTATGCAAGCTGGACTTATTGCTCTTGTGCACTGCATTTTTCCTCAATCAGATCTATCCACATATAAAATTTCAAGTTGAAATCTATTAAACTATCAGATATATGGTCAAGACAACAAAAGATTTTAAAATAACAAAGGACAATAACTCCAAAATTATGCAAGCTGGAGTTATGGTTCTTGCACACTTGACTACCCTAATGAGATCTATTCATCTATGAAGTTTCCGAAAAAATAAATTAACGACTGATTACAATACTGTATTGGTAGAGCGAAATGACGGAAGCACGAACAGAGATCAATGCATATCCCCCTCACCAAAACAAAGATGAAAAAAAGCGTAACTTCATATAAATACTCCTACCCTCATCGATTTAGTTTTGAAGAGTTTCCAAAAACTATACATTCTGACAGAGAAATGGATATTTCTCTGCATAAACTATTCACCCAAAACAAATTAAATATACTGTCTCGGTGTTCTGGTTCTATGTACTAGAAACCATTTACATATTGATACCATACACGAACTTTCACTAATCTCGTCGACAAGTAATGTTCCCCCCCCCAAAAAAAAAACCCCAAAAACCAAGAGGATCTTTGGCCCTAGTCCGCTCACCTGAGTCAAAGCAACTTAGGGTAACTTCAAAGTTCTACCTCCTCCTGGTACTGCGCACCTGGTGACCCAACACTTATAATTTTAGCTATCATAATTAAGGTCTATGAACTGATCATCCTAGGCAAATTCCAAAGCTGTAGGGCTTCTTGTTCATCAGAAGAAGAATTTTAAAGATTTTTTAAATTTCAACTTTGGTTGCCTTAGCAACCAAAGTTTTCCATGGATTTCAATTCTTTAAGCTATCTTGGAGGGGACCTCCTATGAAACATTTTGGTAAAATTTGGTGTAAATTGGCCCAGCAGTTTAGGACAAGATGTCTTTAAAGAAATTGTTGGTCGACGCCAGACAACATCCATAGGACGGAAGCTGGACAAAGGGTGATCAGAGTACCTTAAAAAAAGTTCAAATGTTAAAATTGACCTGAAGTACTACCCTCTCCCCCCTGTTGCTCCGAACCTGGTGGCCCAACAGTCAAAATAGCTATTTAAATTAAGTTTTATGAGCTGATTATTCTATATCAAATGAAAAAGCTGTAGGAATTCTGGTTCAGTAGAATTGTTAAATTTACCACAAAGCACTACCCCTGCCCTTGGGTCTCTGCCCCTGGTCACAAAACAATCATGACTATATCTATTTTGATTAACATATATAAGCTGATGACTCATACCAAATTAAGAGCCTGTAAGGTTCCTACTTCATCATCAGGAGAAGGTTTAGAATTTCAAAATTGACCCAAAATACTACCCTCTCCACCAGTGCTCTTCACATGGTAGCCAAACATTCATGGTTATAGCTATGTAAAATAGGGTCTATGAGCTGATCATCCATGTCAAATATAAAGGTTGTAGGGATTCTGGTTCAGAAGAAGAAGAAGGTTATGGATTTAAATTTTTTTAACAAAGTACTACCCCTTCCCCGGGTGGCTCCGCACCTGTTGGCCTAACAGGTATGATTTTAGCTATTCTAATAATGGTCCATATGCTGATCATCCTTGCCATTTTTCAAGTCTGTAGGTCAGATGGTTTATCAGAAGAAGAAGATTAAAGATTTAAGAATTTCTCAGGCTGAAAAGCTACCTTCCTGCCCCCAGGTGCTCCGCACCTAGTGGCCAAACATTCATGATTTTAGCTATTTCAGATAGGATCTATGAGCTGACCATTCATGTCAAATATAAAGGCTGTTGGGATTCTGGTTCGTCAGAAGATTTCAAAATTTTCAACAAAGCACTACCCCCTCCCCCCAGATGCTCTGCACCTGGTGGCCCAACAGTCATGATATTAAATATTTTAATTAAGGTTTATAAGCTGACCATCCATGCCAATTTTCAAGTCTGTAGGGCTCCTGGTTCCGAAGAAGAAGAAGGTTAAAGATTTCAAAATTAACCCAAAGTACTACCCCCTCCCCCTAGTGCTCCGCACCTGGTGGCCCAACAGCTATGATTTTAGCTATTTTAATTCAAGTCTATGAACTGATCATCCATGCTAAACTTTAAGTCTGTAGGACTCCTGGTTGAGAAAAGGGAGAATTTTGAAGATTTTCTTAAAATTTCACCTTTGGTTGCCATAGCAACCAGAGTTTTTGATGGATTTCAATACTTTTAGCTATTTTGAAAGGGGACCACCTAAGCAACATTTCTGTAAAATTTGGTGTAAATTGGCCAAGTAGTTTAGGAGATGTCGTTTAAAGAAATTGTTGACGGACGCCGGACGCCAGACGACGACTGACGGACGCCGGACGGAAGGTGATCACAATAGCTCACATGAGCACTTCGTGCTCAGGTGAGCTTAAAAAAAAAGAAAGAAAAGCACAGCGTCTCTCTGATGAATTATAGGATACATACATATTTCAAAACTGTGAGAAACATGCAATCAATTAAACAAGACAGTCATTCTTATGGGTAAAGTCCCTTTATACGTTAATATATCGACTATAAACGCAACACGTGCGATAACAGTATTGGTTAAAAACACATCGAAAGCAAATGAAGTCGTGGCATAGTGGATGTGTACACGGCTTCCCATCCCGGCGGACCGGTTTCAAAACCCGAAAGGGACGGTCGTGGCATTTTTTTTTTTTTTTTTCAATAAAAACGTTTGCCTGTGAAATAATTATTTGTTCTAACAATTCTGGCTCTGTTATTTATTCCCGCGTCTATTTATATTTCTTCTATTTTTGTTGGACGTTTCAGTTCACCAGTGTTACTGTGTAAGAACAATACAGTGAGATGTTAATAGATTTTCAAAAAAGAAGCGCCCACTAACATTCAATTTACTCTATTTTAAAATCGTCTGGCAACTGAGTATTTGGAAAATAGCCTCATGAACATAATGTGTGGACAGCGCAAAAACATCGAATAAATGCGAAATCATCTACAATGTGGAGATCGGGCGAAGGTTTCGCCTGCGTAGAACTATTTTTCAGGCCGATTGAGTAATTTGCCGTTTGGTGTTCCCATGGTTCATCTTGAAAACTTGATGAACGGAAATACTGGAATTGTAAGCTCCCACTCAGATTTCAAAATTTCCGGACCCGTGAATGGTATCCTGATCAAACTATTTAAAAGTCTATGTGTGTGGCGAGCCTGTCAGAATCTGTCTCTCTCTCTCCCCCCTCTCTCTCTCCCCTCTCTCTCTCCCTCTCTCTCTCTCTCCCCCCTCTCTCTCTCTCTCTCTCCCTCTCTCTCTCTCTCTCTCTCTCTCTCTCTCTCTCTCTTCTCTCTCTCTCTTTCTCTCTCTCTATTTAGAACACGTAGCACATCGCTGACATTTGGTTTCTATATTATAAACAAGTGTTCAGCTAACAACAAGAAATTAAATTTGCAGTATCTTATGTCATACTTTGTAGGTCCATCACTTTAATTGGCCACTTTTTACTGATTTTCCTAAGGATATTGAAAACAAGTGAACTACGAGAATACAAATAGGCTAATATATGGTCTTGAATTCTGAAAGCAAATGATTATCTATTTTTTCTAAACAAGAGGCCCAAGAGGGCCTGTATCGCTCCACTGGCTTTAAAATCTTTAGACTTTCATTAAATAAAGCTTACTTTAAATGAATAGATTAACACTCCAAAATCTCCTAAGACCTTTTAAGTAATGATTCCATGGTTCTGGTGGTCCATATTGCACCAAAAAACTCAATCACAATGAACCTGCAACCCTTGACCAATCTTATTAAAACATAAGGTTCAGAAGATGTCGTTTAAAGATTTCGGGCTCAAAATAGACCCCACCTGACATGCCCACATTTATGGACCAAACAAAATTTCTTGAACAATTTAAGTAAATAGTCACCCAAGAAACATTCTGGTAAAGTTTCATTGAAATTGGCTGAGTGGTTCCGAAGGAAATATCGGTCAAAGATTTTGGCCTCAATATAAGCCCCGCCCTGCCATGCCCAAATTTATAGGCCTATCAAAATTTAGCAAATAATTTTTGAAAAGAAACACTCAAGAAACATTCTGGTAAAGATTCATTGAAATCAGCCCAGTGGTTCAGGAGAAAATGTCATTTGAAAATTTTGGGCTAAAAATAGGCCCCGCCCTGCCACGCCCAAATTTTTAGTCCAATAAAAATTTCTTGAACAATTTAAGTAAAGGGTCACCCAAGGAACATTCTATTAAAGTTTCATTGAAATAGGCCCAGTGGTTCAAGAGGAGAAGTCGCTTAAAGATTTTGGGCTCAAAATAGCCCCGCCCTGCCACGCCCATATTTATCGACCAATCAAAATTTCTTGAACAATTTAAGTAAAGGGTCACCCAAGGAACATTCTGATAAAGTTTCATCGAAATCAGCCCAGTAGTTCAGGAGGAGATGTCGTTCAAGGATTTTGGGCTCAAAATAAGCCCCGCCCTGCCACGCCCATATTTATCGATCAATCAAAATTTCTTGAACAATTTAAGTAAAGGGTCACCCAAGGAACATTCTGTTTAAGTTTCATTGAAATCGGCCCAGTGGTTCAGGAGGAGATGTCGTTCAAAGATTTTGGGCTCAAAAAAAGCCCCGCCCTGCCACGCCCATATTTATGGGCTAATCAAAATTTCTTGAACAATTTAAGTAAAGGGTCACCCAAGGAACATTCTGTTAAAGTTTCATTGAAATCGGCCCAGTGGTTCAGGAGGAGATGTCGTTCAAAGATTTTGGGCTCAAAATAAGCCCCGCCCTGCCACGCCCATATTTATGGGCTAATCAAAATTTCTTGAACAATTTAAGTTAAGGGTCACCCAAGGAACATTCTGTTAAAGTTTCATTGAAATCGGCCCAATGGTTTGGGAGGAGAAGATTTTTAAAGATTTCAAAGTGAAAAAATGCCACGCCCTGCCACGCCCATATTTGGGGGCCAATCAAAATTCTTTGAACAATTTAAGAAGGGGGCTACCCAAGGATCATTTCTACCAAGTTTCGTTAAAATCCTCCCATTGGTTTGGGAGGAGAAGATGTTTAAAGAAAAAGTTTACGCACGGACGCACGGACGCACGGACGGACGGACGCACGGACGCACGACGGACACTCCGCCATGACAATAGCTCGCTGGCCTTCGGCCAGTGGAGCTAAAAATGATCTCAGTCTGAAAATGTTTCGATAAAAGACAGGATTTGTAATTCTTCTAATCATAAGTATCAATATTTATAGATCGGGATGTTATTTAGTATCGTTTTAACATTTTAAATTTACACAATTTCAAACTGTTGCAAGAGCGTAGCTATCATTACGTACATTACGCAAATTAGTAATAGAAATAAATCCTCTTTAGAAAAATAATATTGAGGAATGATCAAGCTGTTTAGGTACGATGCTTTGATTTTTCACCAACGCAAACCAATAAAAAGGTGGGAGTGGTCGGAGGGTGTTTATCTGTTATCACAGTCCACATATCGCCCTATTCCTATATATTCTTTGGTTGTCGCATTCTGACCGCGTATTAATTTCAAAATCCTATTTACACAACATAAAAAGGCACCGGGGCGCGATACAAAAGATCATGAGGACGCTAAAAGTTTATCTTTCGGATGAGACGTTAAACCGAGGTCCCATGAGACGGTGCTTTACACCGAGCACGTTAAGGAACCATGGTGGATCTCAGCAGTAGTTTCGTCATGTATCCTTGCACTATCCCCCGTAACAACTAACTGTCTTCTGGGGGGCGTCGCTCATATGGGCATATGCTACGGTAGCGATGATAAACAAACGGAAATACACACACAAAAATATTAATTTTATACCAGTAGCCAAAATTCCATGACTTACGTAATCCAGAGCGATTTAAAGTTCCTAACACTAGCAAACTACTGAAAAGAAGAGAAAATATTCTCTTCAACTACTTTCTACTTTAAATCAGCCTTAAAAGCAATGGTCACAAAGTATCGTGACGCACACGCGCCTTCATGCCAAAATAGATAGACATGATTTGGCATAAAATTTGGTAGCTGTAACAATGTACTCCGCTTTCTGATATCTTGATTACTAGGGCTACAATTTCCATCCGTTCTTTGTTGCAGTTATCAACTTTAGAGTATTTCGAACTGAGAGACCATCTAAGAACTATTTTCAAACAAACATTTCTATTGATTTAGCAAATAATGTTAAAAGGAACCAATACATCACATGTATTGTTCTTTAAAAGGGAGTTCTCTATCATTTATTGAAATTCTCAAAGTTTGGAGGCCAAGACAGTTATAGTTAACAACATCGTGAAATTGACAAGGTAAATGATTTTGGAATGATTTAGGAATGAAATTGAATGAGTGTGAGGAGCGAGTTTGAGTGACTTTCATGGGAGGTAAGCCTATATCGCAAATTTTGTTCCAGAACCTATGATACGCTAGCAGTTTGAATTGTGTCAGTGAACTCGCGCTTTTCATCTTTCCAAGTTTTTTTTTTTTTAATGACGTTGTTGATTCTATTATTTTCAATGGGATTTAGCGTTTTTGAGTGGTTTGAGTGAGTGTTTGGAATGAATGAATGGAATGCTAAGTGATCGATTTAGAATAGTTTTGATTCAGGTGAATGTCATGTTCACGATGTAATTAACTGTAATCGCAAACAAACCTCGACAAGAAGCCATAAAACTAATAATGTACCACGATTGGTCGGTATTTGGGGATCAAATAAAATGTAAGTCCCGCCAGACGTCATGAATTATCAAAACGGGCGAGAGAAGTGGAACACACAAAAGTGTAGGTAAGACATTTCCGACTCTTCGGAGCATACATTTGACAGTCGTTTTTAAGGAAGATGGCCCGAAATACACCTAGTTCTGCAATATTTCGGAAGTTATGAACTTAAACAATGTTAATAGAGGTTTCCTAATGATTTCATTAGGAAACCTCGATCTACATTGTGAATGAGCATGAGTCCCAAAATGTTTCAGAACAATTACGGATCCACTAGCCTTCCTTAAGAATTGGTATTTGCAGCGAATCACACATTTTAAGGTGCTTTAGAGTCATGCAAAGCGTATTCAAGTAATGGCAAAAGCGTAGATCTGTATTTACGTAAAAGCTGCAACAGTGTTAAATGTTTTTTTCTTTTGTTTCTGCATGTATGTAACAAAGGGTGTGCTGGGCGGAGCCCATATGGATCAATGGGGGTTTATTTTAACAGAATCTGACTGACCTGCTATAAATTTTACGTTTGATACCTGTGCATAAACTTAATATTTTATCCATTGAATTGGTATTTACGATAAACAAGCGCTGACGAGGAGATGGTGCTGAATGTCTGTCAATTAACAAAAGTAGATATTGATCCTTTTTTTGACCTGTGACCTCTGTGTATTATCTTTATACCTAGAACCATTCGAAACATTACTCGGCCATTTCCGTAAACTGCAACAGACCTCGGATGTATGTAAGGCGGATGGGTATGTAACAAAATTGTGCATTTTGTTAGGCGGAAACAGTGTAAGAAAAACTAGCTCGAAAACGACCAGCGCTACCTTTAGATTTATCTTTTACAGTATATAAAGGCTGAAAATCTTAATTTTTGAGAATGGCAAATCATTCTGAAAAATTCAGAGTTTTCAGTCGTTATTTAAGAATCTAAAGAGTAGCGTTGGCGCCGTCGAATGTTTTCACATTCCGAACAACACTCGGCCACATGATGTTTTCACTCAAAGCTTTGAGGGCTAACGCCATATTAACTGACGTCATCGAGTTTTTCGAAGGTTTTCCCGTACGGTTTAGGAATAGTCCGTCTATGTACATCCGAGGTTGATCGTGAGATTACCCGAGTGGTGTTCCGAATGACCAAGAACTTCCGAATTGGTATTTACGATAAACCCGAGGGCATGATGTTTGCTGTGAAATCATTTCGATTGATTGATTGATTGAATGGAGTTTAACGCCGCTTTCAACATTGTTTCAGTTATATCGCGGCGGCTGGAGCACCTAACAATGGATTCCTGGTATTTCTCTCACCATTACAACCACCACATTGAAATCATTTAGAGGTATGACTAGTATTTATGAACTAAATGTCAAATGCTGATATTTTGACCCATTTCTTTTTTTCTTTTTTACATTTGAACTGTCTTTGATCTTGATATTTAAGGTTGTGGACCGGTATTTGGTAATAGTTCCGCAATGTTTCAGATGAAATGAACTAAACCCAGTGTTAACCAAGCTTTCCAAATGCTTTCATTAGGAAACCTCGGTCAACAATGTGAAAGATCATGAGAACCTAGGTCGTCTTGCGATACTTCCTTTTCATTTTTCACACAAATAACAATAGATATTTAAGATGGGGTCATTTTTGGTGGTTAGTTAATCTTGTCCCTTACGCAAAGCCTTTAAAACGGAGAGGTATACACACGATCAAATAAAACAAGCTTGTTTTGTATACGGGGTTTAAGTCTGACATTCATAAAATGGGATCGAAAGAACTCAATGACTGGAACCCAAGGGGTCCTTTCTTAATATCTGCGAAACTCTGTTTTAGATGAAGACTATTTATTTTAAGAAATAGTTTATATGTGAATTAGGACCTTTTCCTGGTTAAAGGCAAATGAAGTGTTAGGAACATATGGGCTGAAGCTGATCCTAAATAGGTCAATGGAACTCACATCAGATAAATTTGAGGGCCCTGGCTACTTTATTCCGAGTCCAAGTCTCAAAAAACCTGCTCCCCTTAAAACCGTATTATATACATGAAGTCGTACGCATTTTTCTTCTCAACAAAGTTATACCCACCTCATCATGGTGTTTAGTCTTTTCGAAAAGATATGCATAATTTTCTTTATCCATGAGGTACTTGGCGAACCCCTCAAACGACAGGTAGTCATTGTCTCGCAATATAGGGTCTGGTTCACGGCGCTGTAGTTATAAAAATATATTAAGGCATTGCAATATCACGAGACAAACATGTAAAATGACAGTGAAAAATTCACAAAAGATTTCAGAGAACTATCCAATCTTTTTGTTGAATGAATGCCATCGTATCGAAATCTTAGATACCAACGACATGGGCTTGTACAAAAAGATCACTTTTATATTTAAGAATCATCTAAATGCTCTTCCTGATAATTCTCCAAATACTCGCGGAATTCTTTCAAACTTAGACATTTGTTTTGTGACGTTATGTCATTAGTACTTTTTTACATGGTGAAATTTACAAAATGAATGATTCTGGATTGATTTCGGAAAGAAATTAGATGAAGAATGGTCGATTTTTCGATGAAATTGAGAGGAGGTAATATAATAACGCTAATTTCGTTCAAGATGAACGAAATAATCGATACTCTTTAACCTCTCTTTGATCAATCTACGAACTGATATAACAAGAGGGCCATAGTGGCCCTTAATCGCTCACCTGAATAAACTGTCCAAAATTTTCAAATGAAGTATGAGAAATAGATTGATGAATGACTGAGATAAACAAAGCTGTTGCTTCTATACAAATTGAGAATCCTTTTTTTACAATTTTAAGGTTGACTAAAAAAGATTTTTATAATTGTTTGTTTGACCTCATTTTTGACCCTACTTGACCCAATTTTGAACTTGTCCGAGATTTCATCTAGACAATCAATTTGATTAATTTCAGGTTGATTGGCCAAAAATTGTGGCCTCTAGAGTGCATACAAGGTTTTTCTTAGATTTGACCCTGTGACCTAGTTTTTGACCCCAGTTGACCCAATTTCGAACTCGTCCGAGATTTCATCAAGACAATCATTCTGACCAAATTTCAGGTTTATCAAGCAAAAAATGTGGCCTCTAGAGTGCATCCATGATTTTTCTACGATTTGACCCTGTGACCTAGTTTTTGACCCCAGTTGACCCAATTTCGTACTCGTCCGATACTTTATCAAGACAATTATTCTGACCAAATTTCAGGTTGATTGGGCAATAAATGTGGCGACTAGAGTGCATACATGGTTTTTCTTAGATTTGACCCAGTGACCTAGTATTTGACCCCAGTTGACCCAATTTCGAACTCATCCGAGATTACATCAAGACAATTATTCTGACCAAAATTCAGGTTGATCAGGCAAAAAATGTGGCCTCTAGAGTGCATACAAGGTTTTTCTAATATTTGACCCTGTGACCTAGTTTCTGACCCCAGTTGACCCAATTTTGAACTCGTCCTAGATTTCATCAAGACAATCATTCTGACCAAAATTCAGGTTAATTGGGCAATAAATGTGGCCACTAGAGTGCCTACAAGGTTTTTCTTAGATTTGACCCTGTGACCTTGTTTTTGACCCCAGTTGACCCAATTTCGAACTTGTCTGAGATTTTATCAAGACAATCATTCTGACCAAATTTCAGAATGATCTGGTAAAAAATGTGGCCTCTAGAGTGCATACAAGGTTTTTCTTTGATTTGACCCTGTGACCTAGTTTTTGACCCCAGTTGACCCAATTTTGAACTCGTCTGAGATTTTATCAAGACAATCATTCTGACCAAAATTCAGGTTGAAGGGGCAATAAATGTGGCTTCTAGAGTGCCTACAAGGTTTTTCTTAGATTTGACCCTGCGACCTAGTTTTTGACCCCAGTTGACCCAATTTCAAACTCGTCCTAGATTTCATCAAGACAATCATTCTGACCAAAATTCAGGTTGAACGGGCAAAAAATGTGGCCTCTAGAGTGCATACAAGATTTTTTTAAGATTTGACCCTGTGACCTAGTTTTTGACCCCAGTTGACCCAATTTCAAACTCGTCCTAGATTTCATCAAGACAATCATTCTGACCAAAATTCAGGTTGAACGGGCAAAAAATGTGGCCTCTAGAGTGCATACAAGATTTTTTTAAGATTTGACCCTGTGACCTAGTTTTTGACCCCAGTTGACCCAATTTCGAACTCGTCCGAGATTTTATCAAGACAATCATTCTGACCAAAATTTAGGTTGAACGGGCAAAAAATGTGGCCTCTAGAGTGCATACAAGATTTTTTTAAGATTTGACCCTGTGACCTAGTTTTTGACCCCAGTTGACCCAATTTCAAACTCGTCCTAGATTTCATCAAGACAATCATTCTGACCAAAATTCAGGTTGAACGGGCAAAAAATGTGGCCTCTAGAGTGCATACAAGATTTTTTTAAGATTTGACCCTGTGACCTAGTTTTTGACCCCAGTTGACCCAATTTCGAACTCGTCCGAGATTTTATCAAGACAATCATTCTGACCAAAATTTAGGTTGATCGGGCAAAAAATGTGGCCTCTAGAGTGCATACAAGGCAAATGTTGACGACGGACGATGGACGACGCACAACGGACGTCGCACGACGCACGACGGACATCCACCTTACCACAATAGCTCACCTTGAGCACTTCGTGCTCAGGTGAGCTAAAAATGATTTGATTGTTATCACGGACCAAATTTGCCTTTTCAAGCTTTGCGGAAATATTTGAGCGATTTGAATGAAGTTTTGGAGTGTTTGGGAAGAAATGTGAATGATTTTGAAAGACCTGAAAGATTGCTATAAATGGTGCAATGAATGAGCGAATTTGAATGATCTTGATCAGGGCGAGTGTCGATTTCACGATTTTACTCACTATACATGCATCTTTCCGTTATACAAATGTACACTTGTAATTTAATAATACACATACCCGAACAAGAGAAACAATTTCAGAATCATCTAAATGCTCTTCCTGATAATCCTCCAGAAACTCTCGGAATTCTTTCAAACGTAGACATTTGTTTTGGGAGGTATCTACCCCGGCACAATTTTCAAATATACTAGCGACCGCAATGGCGTCACAGATTTTCCGGCGCTGTAGAAAGGCAGGATCATTGGAATGGCTGAGATCATAGGCTGTATTGCGGGTGAGGATATCTAGGAAAAATAAGATATAAATGATTTAATAGAGGATGGTGGAATTAATATATGTACACTGCATTACGATATTTTTCGACAGTTTCTACAAATATTTTACATTCTTTTAAAAAAGTTTCAATCATCAATATAATAGTTCACACCCTTTTCATTGATGTTTAACGTCCAATTGTCGAACGTTTTACAAAAGAATTTGAAATATGAGTTGATTTTTTTAATAAGATAAAATTATTGACTGAAAAAATTGCGACACAATGAACTACGCGACAAGCTTCAATTGATTGAAAATTTCTAGCAATCTAGAAGCTATGTGAAATAGCTGTCTCTTATCCTGAAAAACTATGAAGAAGCGAAAGATGGTTGTATTCAAAGTAAGCTAACTTAAAAATTCAATTTTAAATATTAATTATTCAAAAGACGTGGAACAATAAGATATTCAAATAAAAAAGTCTTTTGACGATGGAATTTAGGTAAGATCTAAAACTTTTTTGATACTCACTGGCTTCACATTTCATAGACTGTAAAGTATGCTTGGCTTGTAGCAGACCGGGCGGTTTGGCAATGGCAAACTGCTCAAACAGGTCCCTCAAATCCTTCCGACTGCGAAGAGGGAAGGATCGGAACATATCCAAAAAATCAAAGAAAGACAATCGAGTGGAATGAGTAATGGAATTATTCTTGTTTTCTCCAGGGAGGTGTTTCCCTAATACACTAGTATGGCGCCTAGATCGATATCTATTCAGGTAACTAGATGAGCTAGTCGCCGTGCGCGTGCCTAACGAGGAGTCTTTGGGTGATGGTGCGACAGTGTTGGACTCGCTAGTGGATTCGCAGTTCGTAGCCGTGCTGTTGATACTGGGTCTAGTGCTCTGTGATCCTCGTGTTTGTGGGCTCGGGGACCGCCGGTTACTGCGTTTAGCTAGACTTGAGCTTGAACTTTCCCTAGAGGTTGTGGGTTTGGGGCTGAAATCCTGATAAGTAAGAGCGAAATATGCATATTTTCTTTCGGAATAGGTTAAATTCGAGCAAAATTGTTTTCGACTCGTGAAGTGTTAAAGAATTCATATGAACACCACAAATGATTTAACGATTTATGAAAATTGACAAAGTTAGTTCAATAAGGTACTAGAGAAAAAGAAGGCATCGTATAATAGTTGTTTTTCAACTGTAAATGGACGTTAAAAGCAAAGCCCTGTGCGATAACTCTTTGAATAAACCTTGCAAGAAACAATAAGTGAGATTGAATTGCACGTACTTAAAAGCTTACTCTGTTCAAAGTCGCTCGTTTTTACATGTTCAAGAGGATGGTTAAGTAATCTATGAATATTGAAAGGATTTTCATTTCATCATATTATGCGAAATGTATACGTGCCAGGCCGTTCGTATCATGACATTAAAGACCCATATCGAAATTGAGCAAGATTCTTACCTTAGATGATTGGAATGAATTACCCTTTTTCCTGAATAAGTTTGATCCCATCACAAAGCTAGATGTCCGTTTGAAGGAGGAAGTCCCGTCTGGTACACAGTTACTGACCTGGGGACCCCCGGGGGTCCATCTTCGACCCCCCGAATACCTGTAAAAAATATACGATAACAATGGTTCCCCATCTGCTTCTTTATTATCTTAACATATATAAATAAGCATCTTAAAGGGAAAACGGGGATTCTTTTTTCCTTTGTGTAAGTTATCGGGTTGTTTCCTGTTTAAACTACAAGATGAATTTAAATAACCTAGTATGCAATATCTTAAGATGCCATTATCATTCATGGAGGTGCATTTCACAGAAAGTGTATTCATGAATTATATATTTATAATTAAAAAATGCAGAACTGCATCATTGATTGGAGGTAAAAATAGACTAGCATTAGAGACGAAATATCGTCACTAGGCGACCAAACTGTCGTAAATACAACTTTATTCAAGCTGTAGTTTTGGCAGGTTGGGTGCCTTATCTTATCAATACAAAATGAAAACAAGAAGATCACATACGGGTGCAATGCTTCCAGATTTTTTATATTTCGGCGCTACAGTGAAAATTCAGGGGTTTAAGCATATGGACGATAATGATATTCAGTTAGGCAGTCGGACGTCAAATCACTAACTTAGTGCGTCGTTAAATTTAAAAAAAAACCAAGAGCTGTATGAGCAGTTGATATGCTCCACGGGACTGAATCTACTGATATGATAAGACACAAATCTACGTGAATAAATTAATGATTGTTTATTCCAAGTAAAAAAAAGCCTTTAAGCGTTAGATCATGAAACAGTTTTGTAGAGAAAAAAATCATGATTGATGAATAACATACAGAAAATTGACCTCTGCCTGTTTAATACATATTTTTATCTAATCACAGAAAAAAAAAATGTTAGTCTGATAAATGTTCGCCCAAGGATCACTCATGCGAAATTTGGTTGAAATCTGTCGGCTAGATTCTGAGAAAATGATTTTCAAAGTTTCCACTATAAAGCGTAAAGAAAAATGACCTCCGCCCATTTAAGCCTTGTTTTTTATTGATCAAGAAATATTGAACAATTTTGAAAGGGGGGCACCCAAGGATCATTCCTGTGAAGGTTAAATTCATTTGGTAGTTTCTAAGGGGAAGATTTTTTAAAGAAAGGGGTTACGACCAGACGCACGGACGCAAGACGGACGCAGCGCCATTTTAAAAGCCCAAGTAGCCTTTGTCCAGTGGAGCTAAAATTGTAACTCAGATTCAGTTCGATCGAAAATCCTTACCTCGTTAAACCTATGAATCAAATCCTCGACTACCGACACCTTCGAGTTCATGTTCGATCCCTGACCGAGATTAACTGTAATCTTGCGTACAAAATCAGCGGCCGGTACCGCCTCGCAACTTCTTCCGGAAAATGTAGAAGCTTTTGTAAAACTTCAAGTTCCCTCTTTTATTTGGACAAGCCTTCGTCGGCCTGACAAAGGGTAAGTTGCTTTCTTTGAAAATCTGTAAATCAAATACGTTATAAATAGAAAGGAATATTAAGTCAGTGGAAAACTAAACACTCGAAACTTCAGCTGGAATAAGCTAAAGTTACGAGGGTTTAGTCATACATTGACGCTAGAGTGAAATTTTAATATTACGATAGACTTATTCCCCTTGTACAAAAATTGATCGCGCCGTCCAAATGCATCGTAAACAACAATACTCTACACTTATTCGGAAAATGAGCGGATGATTTTGCCATTCGCATTTCTTTTAAAACGAAAATTATTTCATGAACAAGAGGGCTATAGAGGCCCTAAATCGCTCACCTGAGTTAACAGTTAAACAGTTTATTTAGTATATAAGGTCACTGGCCCATCATACAATCAAATACATACCACAATTAACAGTGAGTGACGTTGGGTATTATCAGATAAAATTCGGTATATATCATTAAATTACAAATAATCATTTTCTTGAAAATCTGGTGTTGACATCCTGAAAAAGAATAATTCAACTGGGATATTAGTAAGGTGAAATTCAATGCGCAATAATGAATAATATGACGTGTACAATCGAACCGCCTGAATAAGAACATACGTAGCGTTAACTGCCATGTGTTTAGAACATTTCTGTAATCGTAAATGACATCAATTTTGTACATCCTCTGAAAGAATTTGTTTTCTATGTTTGAATGCTTCTATCAAAAACCTTATCAATTTTTTCAAATATTCGTTTCTGGTTTCTCCCATTATTTTGTAAAATAAATATGGAGTTGGATAAGCATTTTTCCACTCCGATGGAAAATAAATATTTCTTAAGTCTTCAAAATGAGGGCAAATCAGTAAAAAGTGTAATTCGTCCTCAACAACATAAGTATTTCGTTTAAGACATAGATGACAGATTCGAAAATTATAGTCAATATTGTTGTGCCTGCCCTTTTCGACATTAAGTGCATGACTCGAGCACCTGAAATATGATAGAATACGGAGGTGAAAATGAGAAATATCGAGTGACAAATATTTTTCTACATTTAAATGGGATTTGAAGTATCGGTAATAAGTAGATTTAGGTGAATCATTGATTTTATTTTGTAGATATTGATATGAACAATCAATGAGTCTTTGTTTAAAGCATTGAAGAAAATTATCTGTGTCGCCAACGCTATTTGAAATCCAGACAAAACCAAATCCGTATTCATAAAAAAGTTTTTTAACTTTCGATACCCAGGTAATTCTTCCATTTTCGTCTAGATTTTTAAGCATATCATAACATTGTTTTGGGTATCTAGTACTTGGCATTTTTGTTAATCGAACCCAGAATTATATACATTGAAGCACATATGTTACTGAGAGAGGGAGTCTACCACACTCTGTTAATGCGAAAAAGTCGGATGTATTTTGATTGAGACCACACAGATATTTGCAATAATCTATCTGAACTTTTTCAATAACATGGCAATATTCATAACCCCAAATATCAGAGCCAAAGCATAGGATAGGCTTAACCATAGAGTCAAAAATGCGAAATGCGTCTAAGGGATTGAAACGACCAAATTGTTTCTGAAATCTGTAAATGCTAAAGCAGGCTTTCTTTGCTTGTATAGCTTGATTTCGTTTAGCGAAAGACCAACATAGACGAGAAGAAAAAAGTACTCCTAAATATTTGTAATATGTAACGGTTTCAATTTTTTTACCATTAAGATACCATTTCTCATTGTATTTTAGACTTCCTCCATTTCTAAAAACTTCAACGTCGTTTTATCTAAATTGATTTTCATTCCAACGTTTTAACAGAAACAGTCAACATTATTTAGTTGTTGTTGGAGAAGAGAAACTGTGTCTGAAACACATGATACATCGTCTGCAAAGAATAATCCGAATATATCTCCCACTTCGTTTGAAACTGAGATACCGCGGCGACAGTTTTTTTTAAGTAAATAATCAGATCATTTATAAAAAGGGAAAATAAAGTTGGTGAGCTCCCACATCCCTGTCGGTTACCTCTTTCGCATTTAATTGGCTTCATAAGGGAATCGCCTAGTTTTATTTGAGACTTAAGTTGATTGTACATTGATACAAAAATATTTTAAAAATTATCATCCACGCTTTTTCGTTTTAAAGAATCCCAAAGTTTATCATGATCAACTAAATCAAAAGCCTTTGTAAAGTCAACGAATAAGCAATAAAAGCGACCACCTTTTTTCGAAAGATATTTTTGACAAAGGGTTTGAAGAGTAAAAATATGATCTATTATACTGTAATTTTTCCTAAACCCGGCTTGTGCTTCATGGATAACATTATTGTTTTCTGCCCATGTATATAGTCTTGTACCTAAAATATTGATGAAAACTTTGCAAATACAGTCAATAAGGGAAATACCCCTAAAATTGCTTGGATCATTTGTTGGACCCTTTTTATGTAACGGTATTATGATACTTCTACTCCATCTTTCTGGAAAGATACCAGAATTATATATTCTATTAAATATATCAGTCAAAAAGGGCACAATAAGATGAGAAGTATTTTTAAACATTTCCGAACATAACCCATCGGAACCTACCGATCTATTAGAATACATATTTTTTATGCTTTCGAAAATTTCTTCCGATTGTATTTGTTCATTTTGGGTTGAACTGTAATCTCTTCCAGAAACTGCGTGTCGTTATTGTGAATCATATCCCTTTTTAAAAGATGTGTGAAATGAGTTTTACCAGAGTTCTTTACTTACGCAGTCAGTTTGCTTTTTGTAGCTTTTCTTAGAGGTAACAAGTTTCCAAAAAACTTTCGAATTTTTTCTATTTTGGATTAATAAATTTCTGTTATTTCTTTCATAAGCATACTTCAATTTTCTACATTTCGCCTTAAATTAATTTCTGGCATATTTAAAATGTAAAAAGTCGTTTTCGCTGTTGCTATTTCGAAACTTTCTCAGGTTGTAGTATTTTGTTTTTTTGAGTAATTCACACTCTGAATTCCACCAGTCGGGATTGATTTTAAAATGATTTAATTTGTGTTTACAAGTGTTATTTTGTTTCATCTGTTTACCCGCGTTATAATAAAGGTCGATAAATTCATTCAAAATATTTTCATTATCATTGTTGTTGATTTGTGTATTTATATCATTACTGAAATCAGCAAATAATCTTTCAAAATTTACTAGGAATTCTTCTTTTTTATCTTCATTCCATTTATATTGTACATGAAGTTGAGAATCATCATCTAACGAAACAAAGTCACTCTCTCTATTAGATTTGATAACCTCATTAAACTTTATTGTACAAAGTATAGGAAAATGGTCTGAAAATTCTATTTCATCTACCTTAAATGAACAAACATTGTGAAATAATTCAGTTGAAACTATCATGTAATCAACACTACTCTTGCCATCGTTAGAGAAACAGGTAAATTCACCATTAATGTCACCTTCTTTCCTACCATTCAAAATATGGAGATTAAACGATCGACACATCTCAATTAAACTTCTACCAAAATTATTTACAAAAACCGAATCACGTGATTTCCTTAGAATATGATTATCATCCCTCGGATAATCATATACATTTTGGAAGATATATTCAATATTATCATCAATAATAAAATCGTTTAGATCCTTGGTTCGAGCATTAAAGTCACCTGCAAGTAATATAAGTGAACCTGGATATTCACTTGATATTGCTATGAAATGTTCATTAAGTATTTCTATACCATTTGGATTCTCAATATCATAAAAATTAGAATTCTCAAGTGGTACATATACGAATAACATAATAAGATCATTGTCAATATTAAATAAACATTGACTAAAATGTTATACAATGCATTTCGGAATATGTGAGTAGATGCGCTTTACAAATCCTGTATCGAAATTTTTTTTTAACCAAAACAGTTACTCCTCCAGAGCCTCGGAGACTAGATTTTTTAACTTTGCGAATTGAGTCAAAACATGAAAAATCTTCAAAAAAATTTGAGTAATAGTCTGTTTTCTTTTTCCAGGTTTCACAAAGCCCAATTACATCAAAAGATTTACAATAATTAGTAAACTCTTCATTATCAATGAACTTTTTTAACCCCCTTATATTTAAAGAACACAATGATAAACTATTGAAATGATTCAGTAGCTGTGATGTCTTATTAGTGTCATTTGTGTACGAGCGTATCGTAGAAGTAGGGCGTCGGCCTGAATATTATTGATCCGACACTTTAACCAATCGTCCGTTAGCTTCGTCAAGAGAAAATAGTTCACCCTCAATGACTAGTTTGTCTAATTTCAAATATGCACGTTTGTCATCTTTAATTGCATCCTTTAGAAATGGAATCAGCTTCGACCTAATTCTTGAAATGCGTACAGGGAAATCTTCGCTAACCCTCACTGGTGACCTTTCGTTTGCTTGCGCATCACTTCTCTGCTTGACGTTCTCCTTATACAGTCTCAATATCTGACCTCTCAACCTAGTTTTTAACCACACTTGACCCAAATTCGAACCAGACAGTTTTTTAAAAGACAATTTGAATCTGACTAATTCTCAGGATGATTGGGCAAAAGTTATGGCCTCTTAAGTGTCTACAAGGATTTTTAGGATTTGACCCTGTGACCTCATTTTTGCCCCCAATTGACCCAAGTTCATCAAGCAAGTCATTCTGACCAATTTTCAAGTTGATTGAGCAAAGATATGGCTGATAGAGTGTCTACAAGGTTTATCTAAAACTTGACCCTGTGACCTCATTTTCGATCCCATTTGACCCAAATTCGAACTTTCTCTAGACTTCATCGAGACAATCAGTCTGACCAATTTCAGGTTGAATGAGAAAAAAATATGGCTTCTATCTAGAGTCTACAAGGTTTTTCTAATTTTTAAGCCCAATGACCTCATTTTTTTACCCCACTTGACCCAATTTCCTCCCAGTCAAAGATTTCTTCAAGACAAACATTTTTGACCCAACTTGACCCTATTTTGAATTATCCCAGATTTCATCAAGACAATCATTCTGGCCATATTCCAGGTTGATTGAGCTAAAAATATGGCATTTAGAGTGTCTACAAGGTTTTTCTAATATTTAACCCATTGACCTCATTTTTGAACCCACTTGACCCAATTTCGAACTTGTCCGAGATTTCATCAAGACAAACATTCTGACCAATTTTCAGGCTGATTGAGCAAATCATATGTGTACTAGAGCGTCTACAAGGTTTTTCTAATATTTGACCACCGGACCTTATTTTTGACCCCACTTGACCCAATTTAGAACTTGTCCGAGATTTCATCAAGACAATCATTCTAACCAATTTCAGGTTGATTGAGCAATTATATGGTTTGTAGAGTGTCTTCAAGGGTTTTTCTTAAACTTGACCCTGTGTCCTCATTTTTGACCCAACTTGACCCAATTTTGAATTATCCCAAATTTCATCAAGACAATCATTCTGGCCATATTCCAGGTTGATTGAGCTGAAAATATGGCATTTAGAGTGTCTACAAGGTTTTTCTAATATTTGACCGTGTGACCTTATTTTTGACCCCACTTGACCCTATTTCGAACTTGTCCGAGATTTCATCAACACAATCCTTCTGACAAATTTTCTGATTGATTGAGCAAAAATTTGGGCCAGAGTGTCTGCAAAGTTTTTCTAATATTTGACCCAGTGACCTCATTTTTGACCCCACTTGACCCAATTTCGAACTTGTCCGAGATTTCATCAAGACAATCATTCTAACCAATTTCCAGGTTGATTGAGCAAAACATATGGCTTTTAGAGTGTCTACAAGGTTTTACTTATATTTGATCCCGTGACCTCATTTTTGACCCCTCTTGACCCAATTTCGAACTTGTCCGAGATTTCATCAAGACAATCATTAATTTTAAGGTTGATTGAGAAAAACATTAAGTCTCTATAGTGTCTACAAGGTAAATGTTGACGACACTCGACGCACGACACACGACGGACATCATGAGGTCACAAAACCTCACCACGAGCACTTCGTGCTCAGGTGAGCTAAAAGTGGTATAAACCGAAATAACCTTCAGACGTTTATCCCAATACGGCGTAAAATTGAAACTTGCTGATAGTGGAAAAGCTAAATTACTAGATAAAGGTGACACCCTTTTTCTATATTTAATAATTTTGTTATTTTTGCGAATAAATTTAGAATAATTGATAAAGAGTCTCGGAGTTTTGGGCACATTTATAAACACATATATACGTGTACAAAATACTCACCAAACTCGAAGCTTTCTCGTCGAAGTGTGGAACTGTTGAGAAACCGTCCGTGCATATCGAGGGCATCCCACAATACAGCAGTTACTGATTTCAGACTGTCCGGCGATAACATAGACAGTGTCCATGTTTTAGAGCCTCGAAATTCGAGAACAAGTCCGTCATGTGACTTCCCGCCCCCGGTCCGCCATTCATCAAGATCACAGATATTTTGGGATTTCGTTAGGAGTTTGGATTTATTGTCCAGAAGTATAACTCTCTCTGTTGATATACCAAGCAGCCGACTGACCTTTAAAATGATTGAATGATTGATTGAATGGAGTTTAACGTCGCTTTCAACAATTTTTCAGTGAAATCGATTATTTTGGATCATAAGAATTTAAAACAGTACCTTTGAAATGAATCGGTACTGTTAAATTCTTATGATCTGAAACAAGATGCTAGTTGATATCCTCGATTCAATTCCAAATCCTCGTAACTACAGCTTAAAAAGCTGTAGTTATGGGGTTTTAGAATGAAAGCAAGGATATCACGTAACAGGACAAGGGGTCATTGCAAAACTATTGTTAGTGCTATAAATTTATAGGTACTAACAATATCTACCCATCGAGGATCCACCATGATATTTCTTTGAGTGCATGAAGCTGATTTTATCAAATCTTTCTTTTTTTGAAAATTTGATTAAAGCTGATCTAAATGAAGCCAAAAATTTAAAATTGGCAAAGTGTCCTTGGCAAAATATAATTCAAAATTTGACTAAATAGGTTTACAGTGAAACTTTTATCAATTGATCAACCACATCGAAATAACTGTATTTCTATGCACATGAACTAGAAATTCGCTTGATACACTTTTTTTTATACATGTAGATATCTATATCATTGAAAAAATATCTTTATGACTGCTTGAATCGAGGGAACTCTTCGAAAAATAATCACCGATTTTTTTAAACCTAGTTAGTTTAAACAATTCATGTTTCAGTAACTACAAATCCTAACGCATTTCATGCTATGTATTGCTATGATATTTCACATGTACGCATGATGAAAGTGGTTTCTTAGAAATGGTGTATCTCATGTACATGAAGGATAGACGTATTACCTTCTTTTGAGTATTTCCTTTTAACAATTCCTTCACATTATACAGTTTACATCCGTACCCGGGTAGGTTTTTACAGATCTTTATATAGAGCCGCTTCAACTGGACCTCGCTGCTGCTGTCGTAGAATGGTGTATGCCACAATTTTTTCTGTTTCTCCTGGAATTAATGAGTAAAAAGTGGTCAATGTTGAAAACAGCAACGAAAATGAAGAAACGGCTCAGCTTCGCATTAGCTGTGCATCTGATCAGCGTTTGCTTTCGCTAGTTGAATGCTATTCGTAGGCGTTACTAGGATTTTGAAAAGTATACGCACTCAGAAAGCGTCACTAAAGGGTATGAAGGAGAAAGGCGACATGTGGACTGCGGCAAAAAAATGAATGCCATCCGCCCGGTTCCTCTTTTTTATGATTTAAGCTTTAGTGAATAATCAAAACATCGTAACTACAGCAAGAGGATTTTTTTTCTTCTACGCACTTTCGTAATGTCTGTAAAGGTGGTTACGCCCTTGCTAGCTCTTATTTCTTTAAATTCAGAATGCGCGGGTCTCTTCGAATATCTATGACCGTGTGTCGGAGTTGATTGGATTCTAAAAAGGGACGCCACTTCTAGCAAGTTATTAAAAACGAAGATTCGAAGAAGTTCAATTTGACATCAGAATCAATTTGAATATTGCTACAACAGTACCAAACATTCACAGACATACAATGTAGTTACAGGGCATTACTTCATAGACATAAAGAAATAAACCGAAAAATTAAATTTTTACGATAGTACTGCTAACAACATCGTGCAAATGAGAAGGTGAATGATTTTGAATTGATTAGGGAATGAAAATGAATGAGTGTGAGGAGCGAGTTTTGAGTGAAATTAATGGGGGGTAAACCTATAACGCAAATTTTGTTAAAGATGAACAAAATTAGCGATATTGATTACCTCCCTTTAATAAAAAATGCATACAAGTTCTATACATAGCTTCCTATTTCTTCAAGAACCTTTAAGGCGCTAACAATTTGAATTATGTCAGTGAAATCGCGATTTTTCTCTATAAAAATTTATTTTGAATGACGTTGTTGATTCAATATTTTTCAATGGGTTTGAGCGTTTTTGAATGGTTTGAGTGAGTGTTTGGAATAAATGATTGGAGCGCTGAGTGAGCGATTTTGAATGGTTTTTATTTAGGTGAAGGTCAATTTCACGATGTAACTAATTGTAATATGTGTTATTTCATATCAGTTATACCACAAAATCCTGATATGGGGCCTCTTTCAAGAAAAATATCGTACGATTTATCTTATAATTATCGTACGATTATATTTAAGACGGTCGTAAACGGCTTTCACAAAAATATAGTTGAAAATCGCAGACTATACGACCTCAAAAAATTATCGTATAGTTGATCTTTCACATCTGCACGTGCTGATCATGTGTGTGAAGCTGGCACTTCAATCGTCAATCGACATTCAGGTCTACATTGAATGTAGAGCTGAAGAGACCACACCATCTCTACATTCGCAGAACAAAATGTAGACCTAAGAAAGTCTCTTTGAGCACTTCAATCGACATTCAGATCTACATTCAAACTTTTTCAATGTAGAACTATTCCATCGACATTCAGGTCTACATTCAAATTTTCCAATGTAGAGCTACGCAATCGACATTCAGGTCTACATTCAAACTTTTTTAAATGTAGAGCTATTCAATCGACATTCAGATCTACTTTCAAACTTTTTCAATATAGAGCTATTCCATCGACATTCAGGTCTACATTCATTTTTTTCAATGTAGAGCTATTCCATCGTCATTCAGGTCTACATTCAGTCTTTTTTAAATGTAGAGCTATTCAATCGATATACAGGTCTACATTTTAACTTTTTTCAATGTAGAGCTATTCAATCGTCATTCAGGTCTACATTCAAACTTTATCAATGTTAAACTATACATTCGATATTCAGGTCTACATTCAATTTTCTCAATGTAGAGCTATTCAATCGACATTTGGGTCTACATTCAAACTTTTTCAATGTAGAGCTAATTAATCGACATTCAGCTCTACGTTCAATATTTTCAATGTTCAGCTTCGACATCGACATTCAGGTTTACATTCAAACTTTTTCAATGTAGAGCTACTCCATCGACATTCAGCTCTACATTCAAATTTTCCAATGTAGAGCTACGCAATCGACATTCAGGTACCCATTCAAACTTTTTCAATGTAGAGCTATTCAATCGACATTCAGGTCTACATTTAATTTTTTCAATGTAGAGCTACGTAATTGACATTCAGGTCTACATTCAAACTTTTTCAATGTAGAGCTATTCCATCGACATTCAGGTCTACATTCAATTTTTTGAATGTAGAGCTACGAAATCGACATTCAGGTCTTCATTCAAACTTTTTCAATGTAGAGCTACGCAATCGACCATCAGGTCTATATTCAAACTGTTTTAAATGTAGAGCTATTCAATCGACATTCAGATCTACTTTCAAACTTTTTTAATGTAGAGCTATTCCATCGACATTCAGGTCTACATTCATTTTTTTCAATGTAGAGCTATTCCATCGTCATTCAGGTCTACATTCAGTCTTTTTTAAATGTAGAGCTATTCAATCGATATACAGGTCTACATTTTAACTTTTTCAATGTAGAGCTATTCAATCGTCATTCAGGTCTACATTCAAACTTTATCAATGTTAAACTATACATTCGATATTCAGGTCTACATTCAATTTTCTCATTGTAGAGCTATTCAATCGACAATCAGGTCTACATTCAAACTTTTTCAATGTAGAGCTAATTCATCGCCATTCAGCTCTACGTTCAATATTTTCAATGTACAGCTACGTCATCGACATTCAGATTTACATTCAAACTTTTTCAATGTAGAGCTACTCCATCGACATTCAGCTCTACATTCAATTTTTCCAATGTAGAGCTACGCAATCGACATTCAGGTACCCATTCAAACTTTTTCAATGTAGAGCTATTCAATCGTCATTCAGGTCTACATTCAACCTTTATCAATGATGTCTATACAATCGATATTCAGGTCTACATTCAATTTTTTTCAATAAAGAGATACGCAATCGACATTCAGGTCTACATTCAAACTTTTTCAATGTAGAGCTATTCCATCGACATTCAGGACTACATTCAAATTTTCCAATGTAGAGCTATTCAATCGGCATTTAGGTCTACTTTCAATTATTCAAATGTTAGAGCTACGCAATCGACATTCAGGTCTACATTCAATTTTTTTCAATGTAGAGATACGCAATCGACATTCAGGTCTACATTCAAACTTTTTCAATGTAGAGGTATTCCATCGACATTCAGATCAACATTCAACTTTTTCCATGTAGAGCCATTCCATTGTCATTCAGGTCTACAATCAATTGAATCAATGTAAAGCTACGCGATCGACATTCAGGTCTACATTTAAATTTTTTCAATGTAGAGCTATACATTCGACATTCAGGTTTACATTCAAATTTTTCAATGTAGAGCTATTCCATCGACATTCAGGTCTACATTCATTTTTCTCGATGTACAGAGAGCTACGCGATCGACATTCAGATCTACATTCAAACTTTTTCAATGTAGAGCTTTTCCATCGACATTCAGGTCTACATTCATTTTTTTCAACGTAGAGCTTTTCCATTGTCATTCAGGTCTACATTCAATTGTATCAATGTAATGCTACGCGATCGACATTCAGGTCTACATTCAAACTTTTTCAATGTAGAGATATTCCATCGACATTTGGTTCTTTTTTCAAATTTTTCAATGTAGGGCTATTCCATCGACATTCAGACCTACATTCCAATTTTTTTTATTGTAGAGCTATTCAATCGACATTCAGGTCTACATTTGAATTTTTCAATGTAGGGCTTTTCCATCGACATTCAGGTCTACATTCATACTTTTTTAATGTAGAGCTATTCCATCGACATTCGGGTCTACATTCACATTTTTAATGTAGGGCTACTCAATCGACATTCAGGTCTACATTTAAATTTTACAATAAAGAGCTACGCAATCGACATTCAGGTCTTCATTGAAACTTTTTTAAATGTAGAGCTACGCAATCGATTTTCATTTCTACATTCAAACTTTTTCAATGTCGAGCTTCTCAATCGTCATTCAGGTCTACATTCAAACTTAATCAATGTTGAACTATACATTCGACATTCAGGTTTACATTCAATTTTCTCAATGTAGAGCTACACAATCGACATTCAGGTCTACATTCAAACTTTTTGAATGTAGAGCTATTCAATCGACATTCAGGTCTTCATTAAATTTTCTCAATGTAGAGCTACACAATCGACATTCAGGTCTACATTCAAACATGTAGTGTGTGTGTGTGTGTGTGTATGTATATTTATGTATACATTTATACAGCATTCCAGCATAAAATCTATAACATCTTTAAATCTTTAATTACGACAAAACTACCACTCTGTTTTGTTTATGTTCTTTTAGCATAACAACCTATTTTTATGTTTTTAAAAGTTTTTTAACCTTTAGTTAACTTAATGTCTTGATGATAACTGTACATAAAACAAATCATCAAATAAATAGCCCACTTCATCTAAACGTAAAAAAATCAGTATCTTCTATAAATATAACACCACTGATTAAATTTAAATATTGTACATAAGAAGTTTATCAATAAGCACAACTTAAGAAAAGGTATCAAATTTAAGACAATAAGACGAGAAAGAAAAAAAGGTGTTAACTAAAAACAACCAGTGTCACAGGACATGCTTTAAGAAGTGTATTAAGTTTAGTGTGAAGGACACACAGTGTTACACTGAATGTGAATAACTACCAAAAGTCCAATAAGGGGTCACACCCTTGCATCAAGCATAGAGTCAATATCTCAAATTGGCCATTAGAAGCTAACGCTTATGCATGTAGATATGCATTAGGCCGCGAACACTATATGAACTGTTATGGTTTTGCTATTCAATTTATGTAAAAATGATTTTGTGATCATGCTACCATTCGGGTCTTAAATTCTTCAGACTTTAAATACCCTTAGGTAACCGAAAACTGATTGTACCGAGATACAACTGTCGATACATTGATGTATGAAGCCGAATGGTACACACAGAATTTTCGTCCATAGTCTAGGTCTAGGGGAACTAATTCAATTTCCGGCGATCTGTCAGGAATCTTTAGGGAAACTCCGGTCCATAAACTCAAATGTTGAAGGTGATCTTTGATTGGTCAATATTATTGAAATTTAAAATTGTTTAAATATTATTCAGCGATATAATCTGTTGTTGAAAAACAATAGAAAAATTAAAGATTTTAAACTACGTTCCCGGTACAAAAGCTATTTGTAAACATGGGTATATTTGTTTGAGGGGCCGGTAAAAACAGTTTGACGGTAAGGGTCATCTAAAAAATGGCCCAAAAAGTCGTAGAGAAAAGGGATCATGCCATACTAATTTTCAATTCATTTCATGCGCAAAGGAACGGGCCTCAATTGAAGACAAGTTTGATCACTTTCGCAAACTCTTGGACTGAGCTATGACCGGAAATGTTATAATGGCCGCCAACGGAAAATGAATAAGTTCCCATAGACCTAAGGAGTGACCTCACTGGAATTTTCTTCCGGAGGTCATTGTATGGTAAAAGTATATCCTTTAGAAAAAGTAGTGCGACACTGAAACGTTATTTTGGGTAGTGAAATAGTAACCAGTGTGCTCTTGTTTATTCTTTTCGCCTTGTTTTGCATCTCTTCTATCTATCTATCTCTGTTTACTGCCGATCCCTCTTGCGAGTGTTAAAGGCAGGACAAAAGTGCACGTCGGGTTGTTAGTAAAAAGGTTGTAAAAGTGAAGCCTGACGGAGAATGTCAGGGAAAGGGAAACTGATAAAAGATTTCAAGATAGGTTAAAAATGTTAGTGGTGAGATGAGGGTAAGAGATAAAAGGGTAAAAACATTGACAGTCAGACTAATACTGCATTTCCACCACTGCTTGCTTGAAATGTTCAAGATCAAGCAGGGTAGCAATGTGACTGGAAAGTTTGTTCCATAGTACAATGCTGTGTGGGAAAAAAAATATGATAATAAGTTGGTACATGTAATTGTCTTATTGACAAGGGATGCATATGTCTTGTGAATCTATAAGGGACTTGAACATAGAGTGGGAGGTTTATTGCAACTAGGTTGTGATATATCTTATAGAACATTATTACAGTTAACTACATCGTGAAATTGACAAGGTGAATGATTTTGGATTGATTTAGGAATGAAATTGCATGAGTGTGTGGAGCGAGTTTTGAGTGAATTTAATGGGAGGTAATCCTATATTGCAAATTTTGTTCGGAATGAACAAAATTTGCGATATTGATTACATCCCTTTAATAAAAAAATGCATACAAGTTCTGTGCACAGCTTCAAATTTCTTCAAGAACCTATGAGGCGCTAACTATTTGAATTTTGTCAGTGACATCGCGATTTTTCTCTGTCAAAATTTATTTTGAATGATGTTGTTGATTCTATATTTTTCTATAGGTTTGATCGTTTTTGAATGGTTTTAGTGAGTGTTTGGAATGAATGATTAGAGCGCTGAGTGATCGATTTAGAATGGTTTAGATTGAGGTGAATGTCAATTTCACGATGCTATTAACTGTAGCCTGCTGTCTAGTCTACGATGTTCGAGGGTACGCCAACCCAGATGATCCTGCATGGCCGAAACACTAGAGAGGGGGGTAATCATTCATAACCCATCGTGCTGCCCTTTTTTGCACCATCTCGATCTTTGAGATGTTTGATTTTGTTGTTACGTGCCAATGTAACACGAACAAAGAAGCCAGCAACAAACTTTACAATTAACAATATTTATTGACAATAATAACAGAATTATTGACAATATGAAATTAATACAAAAACAAATTACAATACCTTGAATGTTTAATCCTAAAGTTTTTAATTTTAGATCCAATTTAATTAAGTTCCTGGTCCACAAATATTAAGTCCAATAATATCCGAATTCAAAATTAAACACGCTTTTAAACACACTTTTAAGATAACAAGAAATCCCCTTTTAGTTTAACACAGTACTACTAAATGAAACCATATGTCTAAAACAAGTGAACCAAGAATGCTGTAGGAACCCCTTTATATAATACCATAGAATAATCTAGAATAGCAGAGAACATAAGAATTCTCTAGAGTCTGAATCACTTTCCAGAAGTCCTTTCTAGAAAGATCTACAATATTCTACATATATTTACCTAACAGAATCAAGAGATAGGAAAATTCCCAGTCTAAAAATAGACACGGTAAATACCATTAGGTTTATTTATAGCTTATACATAACATTGTGTATGGGCTCCATACACATGAGGCATATTCAACTTTTGGCCTGACCATGGATTTATAGGCTAGTCCCCTTACCTTCTTATTTTTGGTTATTACATTTCTCTTAACAAAGCCGAGGGATCTATTTGCACTAGCTGTTATTCTCGATATATGGGTATTAAAGTTCAGGTCAGAGGTTATGTCTAAGCCCAGATATTTTGCATTTGAGACTGACTTTAGGATTTGGCCATGGAGTAAATATCGGTGTTTAATTATTGTTTTGTTTTTGGTAATGTGGATTACTTGACATTTGGATGGGTTTAACTCCATGTCCATCTGTTTCTCCCAGTTCACCATGTTGTCAAGATCATGTTGGAGTGTTTGGGGGTCCAACTGGGAGTTAATGGTCAAGTCTAACTTGAGACTGTAGGACTGATGATGGTAGTTAAGTTATGTAGAGCAAAAAGCAGAGAGGACCTTCGTTGATTTAACGCTTGATTTGACCTTCTCTGTGTACGATTTCCTTTGCGAAAGGACGGATAACGGGAAGGGGTCGTACCCAAAGTAACTGTCCTCTTCATAGATGTAAAAAAGACGGTACCTTTACTTAAGCTTGGGTACCCCAAAAGTTGAAGGGAGTTTTTATGATTTTTTACCGAAGTAAGTAATAAATTTAAGCAGGATAAATGTCTACTTACACTTTTTAAGAAACTTGTTAATTTTTTTTTTTTTTGAAATCCAAACATTCGAAAATAAGTTTGCGACACTTTAAATATTTTTAGTCACGACCAGGCACGAGGATGTGACAGATAAGAAGGACTAGAATTGAAAAAAAAGAAGAATGGGCTCTTTCTTGAATTATCAGATATAGAAATAATAAAAATAATAATAATAATAGAAATAATAAGTAAAGTATGGGATTATTTATGTCAGTTATGGAATACATGGGTGTATTTAGGATCAATTTTGTGAGAAGCACGTAACAATTCTAATTCAATTTATAAGAACAGGGGTACTTTGAACTATAAATAAAATACAAATAATTTAAAAGGGCGAATGAAGATCTGGATTTAAGCAGACAAAACAGGGAAACGTTGATTATTTTTGTCACAGGACGACCCAAACATTGGAAATACAGCTTAAACATGACTGTGGTAACAAGTATTTCTCATCAGAAGACGATAAAACAAACTAATTCATTGAGGTAGGCCTATAATAATGCGGACATCTGGAAAACAGTAATTGTGTGTATTTCACACATTTTTCTTAGTTGGGTGGGTTCGAAAAGTTAAAATGATGATGATATAATAAAATTAAATGAATAAATAAATTAAAATATGTTCTGTCTACGCTCTTTTAAACTTGATAAAGTTGAATATGGACCTTCCATTTAGCCTAGCTTACACTTGCCTTATGTAGTCCGTACGCGCCTGTTAACCTTTAACTCTTGGGGTCCTACGGCTAAAAACATTGTGAAATTGACAAAAGGCATGATTTAGGATTGAAATGAATTGGATGAGCGACTTTTTAATGAATTCAACGTTTTTGGTTGGAGCTGGAATATCATAGTCAATAACAAACAAGCAACAAAAACAACAACAACAACCATAAATAAAACTAAATAGATCTCTAATTAAAAATGTAAGCATCCAACCTGTTAGGCTATAGATCGACTTTCTTTACTTCATATTCAATTAGCATCAACCGTTTACTCATTGATTGATAGATGAAAAGTCTATTTCACAAAAGAATCAGCATGTAGGCCTAATTTCAACAGCATTTACCTCTAAAAGACTCTTTCATATTATTAAACTCTACCTTAACCTGTAAAAGTGCGCCTTTTTGCCAAGCAACGTTGCCATGTTGTGTAGCAACTATAATGCCGTCATGCTGGCGGGGAAATAATCAGTTAAGTTTCACAATCACTTCAATCAATTTTAGAACAATCTGAGTTATGATCCTTAATTTTGATATAATTTCAATCCAACACAATCAAGAATTTTGTTTGGTTTAAATCGCATTACGCTGGGAATTCCGTTGCGAGTTTTTTCTGTGTAAAGTACTATAGCTATTTGGGGAAAACCCCAGACCATCGATCTGCAAGTCCAGTGTTAAAGGAACTCGAAAATCCCTCGATCATCGCTATTTGATCAGTTAAGATTTGAAATATTTTCAAAAGAATATTCTGATTTACATCAAGTCGACGAAGATCATCAATCAACGCCCTACAGGCGTTATTTGCCATGCGCTAAGACAATTCGTATTATACTCCAATAAGTGCAGAGAAAAATACACTCGGTCCTATTATTTATCCCTATTTGGTGCATCCCTTAAGTGCATATGCCTTTAAAGATTTATCTTTACAATTCTACCAAGTCGTCTGTTGGTAGATCTTTGGCATCCCTTGTGCCTTAAGCTTCTTTTCATGCTGCAATGACAACTTTGTAGGGTATATTGGGGTTGAGTGATGTCACGTCCATGGAGATCAATAAAGTTACCTTTGGAAAAGGTTTTGATTCATTTTTACGGAGGGAGTGGTGGTCGTCTTTTATATATGAAGGTATAATTACAATTTGAGGCTTTCTGATGAAGAAGTATTAAGTTTCGAAAATGCTCAGGTTATTTATGCTTCAAACAATAATCTAAACTTCCCACTATTTGCGTAAGATTGATATTCATGTGTAATGCGTCAGAAGAAAAAAAGCAGATTATAATATGGGACCCTTCATGCGTTAAGGGACCATCTAGGAAGTGCGTGAAGTGTCAATCTTATTAAGACTGCGCAGACTGAGCAGACTGACTACGATCGAAACTTTTCCTGCTCTAATTGTTTTCTGAATCTAGAATGATCACTCTATGTGAAAAATCTTTTGCAATTTAAGCTCCTGTTAACCTGTAATAGAATCAATGTATTTTTCAAATGTCAATTTTACACAATTTTCAGATTGCCCCTTGTCGCGTGACGGGCCACATATTATTAATTTTACTCAACAGGTTTCAAAAATATTTTCAGGGCGATAATCCGGCGTCGTCGGAATCAATATCAATAGTTACATATATAAGGACTATAATATATACATGTATGCATACGTATGAAGTAATGAAGTAAAATGATCAAAGTTAATATTACAAAATATGATAAAAATCAAATGCAAATTATCTTTAAAGTCTTGAGAGTCTTGTTGCAGAAGCATGGTGTAAATAATTATTTGTCGTTGGACTATTATATAAAGTTTGGCAACTTTATTCATATATCATTATTGTATAACGGCATCTAATTGCACTTAATTATGTTTTCACTTTCTTTGATTCCCTTGTTTAATTGCTTACTTATAAATATATGATAAATTCGTAATCTTCAATAATGGAGGAAATAAAGAATATAATAATGAATATATGTGCAAACAATCTTTAATGCCTTAAATGTCAGTACTTCCAATTCTTTGATTTCAACAAAGACTTCAAAATGCTTATTTTTGTTTGTGTAAACATTTGTATTAGAAAGTTCAATCATTATTAAACCATTTCAGTCAACTATTCACAAAACAAAGTTGATAACAGTCAGTTTAGAGTGATATATTTCCGTAATAGCGCAAATGCACTTCATGACCTTTGACCTCCGTAATTTGCATACAACACATTTTCTGGACTGCAGACAGAGCAGATTTTGTTCGGCAAAGGTTGATGCACAGTTTACACTATATAATTTGCATTATATTTCGGGCCTCCCAAAAGTGATTTCTAGAGGTCTCCTGGAAAATAGTTACCTGTCTATAGATGGAATAGCTCTACATTGAAAAAAGTTTGAATGTAGACCTGAATGTCGATCGCGTAGCACTACATTGAAACAATTGAATGTAGACCTGAATGTCGATTGAACAGCTCTACATAAAAAAAGTTTGAATGTAGACCTAAATGTCGACTGTGTAGCTCTACATCAATAAAATTGAAGGTAGACCTGAATGTCGATTGAATAGCTCTACATTGGAAAATTTGAATGTAGACCTGACTGTCTATGGAATAGCTCTACATTGAAAAGGTTTGAATGTAACCTGAATGTCGATTGTGTAGATCTACATTGAGAAAATTGAATGTAGACCTGAATATCGATTCTAAAGTTCAACATAGATAAATGAATGTAGACCTGAATGACGAAAGGAATAGCTCTACATTTAAAAATTTGAATAAAGACCCAAATGTCGATGGAATATCTCTACATTGAAAAAGTTTGAATGTTGATCTGAATATCGATTGAATAGCTCTACATTTAAAAAAGTCTGAATGTAGACCTGAATGTCGATGGAATAGCTCTACATTGAAAAAAAGTGAATGTAGACCTTAATGTCGATTGAAAAGCTCTACATTGGAAAATTTGAATGTAGACCTGAATGTCGATGGAATACCTCTACATTGAAAAAGTTTGAATGTAGACCTGAATGTCGATTGCGTATCTCTAAATTGAAAAAATTGAATGTAGACCTGAATGTCGATTGCGTAGCTCTAACATTTGAATAATTGAAAGTAGACCTAAATGCCGATTGAATAGCTCTACATTGGAAAATTTGAATGTAGTCCTGAACGTCGATGGAATAGCTCTACATTGAAAAAGTTCGAATGTAGACCTGAATGTCGATTGCGTATCTCTATATTGAAAAAAATTGAATAAAGCCCTGAATGTCGATGGAATAGCTCTACATTGAAAAAGTTTGAATGTAGACCCAAATGTCGATTGAATAGCTCTACATTTAAAAAGTTTGATTGAAGACCTGAATGTCGATTGCGTAGCTCTTTATTGAGAAAATTGAATGTAGACCTGAATATCGAATGTATAGTTTAACATTGATAAAGTTTGAATGTAGACCTGAATGACGATTGAATAGCTCTACATTGAAAAAGTTTGAATGTAGACCTGAATGTCGATGGAATAGCTCTACATTTAAAAACGTTTGAATGTAGACCTGAATGTCGATGGAAAAGCTCTACATTGAAAAAAATTGAATGTAGACCTGAATGTCGATTGAATAGCTATACATTGAAAAAGTTTGAAAGTAGACCTGAATGTCGATGGAATAGCTCTACATTGAAAAAATTTGAATGTAGACCTGAATGTCGATTGAATAGCTCTACATTGAAAAAGTTTGAATGTAGACCTGAATGTCGATGGAATAGCTCTTCATTGAAAAAATTGAATGTAGTCCTGAAAGTCGATGGAAAAGCTCTATATTGAAAAAAAATGAATGTAGACCTGAATGTCGATTGCATAGCTCTACATTGGAAAGTTTGAATGTAGACCTGAATGTCGATGGAATAGAGCTACATTGAATATGTTTGAATGTAGACCTGAACGTCGATTGAATAGCTCTACATTGAAAAAGTTAAAATGTAGACCTGTATATCGATTGAATAGCTATACATTTAAAAAAGACTGAATGTAGACCTGAATGACGATTGAACAGCTCTAGAATGAAAAAATGAATGTAGACCTGAATGACGATGGAATAGCTCTTCATTGAAAAAGTTTGAATGTAGATATGAATTTTGATTGCGTAGCTCTACATTGGAAAATTTGAATGTAGACCTGAATGTCGATTGTATAGTTTACATTGAGAAAATTGAATGTAGACCTGAATGTCGGGGGAATAGCTCTACATTGGAAAATTTGAATGTAGACCTGAATATAGACTTGAAAAAGTTCGAATGTAGACCTGAATATCGATTGAATAGCTCTACATTTAAATAAGTTTGAATGTAGAACTGAATGTCGAAGGAATATCTCTTAATTGAAAAATTTGAAATTAGACCTGAATGTCGATTGCGTAGCTCTACATTGAAAAATTTAAATGTAGAACTGAATGTCGATTGCTTAAGTCTACATTGAGAAAATGGAATGGGTACACGAATGTCGATTGTGTAGCTCTACATTGGAAAATTTGAATGTACACCTGAATGTCGATGGAATACCTCTACATTGAAAAAGTTTGAATGTAGACCTGAATGTCGATTGCGTAGCTCTAACATTTGAATAATTGAAAGTAGACCTAAATGCCGATTGAATAGCTCTACATTGGAAAATTTGAATTAAGACCTGAATGTCGATGGAATAGCACTACATTGAAAAAGTTTGAATGTAGACCTGAATGTCGATTGCGTATCTCTATATTGAAAAAAAATGAATAAAGCCCTGAATGTCGATGGAATAGCTCTACATTGAAAAAATTGAATGTACACCTGAATGTCGATGGAATAGCTCTACATTTAAAAAGTTTGAATGAAGACCTGAATGTCGATTGCGTAGCTCTACATTGAGAAAATTGAATGTAGACCTGAATATCGAATGTATAGTTTAACATTGATAAACTTTGAATGTAGACCTGAATGACGATTGAATAGCTCTACATTGAAAAAGTTTGAATGTAGACCTGAATGTCGATGGAATAGCTCTACATTTAAAAAATTGAATGTAGACCTGAATGTCGATGGAATAGCTCTACATTGAAAAAATTTGAATGTAGACCTGAATGTCGATTGAATAGCTCTACATTGAAAAAGTTTGAATGTAGACCTGAATGTCGATGGAATAGCTCTTCATTGAAAAAATTGAATGTAGTCCTGAAAGTCGATGGAAAAGCTCTATATTGAAAAAAAGTGAATGTAGACCTGAATGTCGATGGAATAGCTCTACATTGAAAAAATTGAATGTAGATCTGAATGTTGATTGCATAGCTCTACATTGGAAAATTTGAATGTAGACCTGAATGTCGTTGGAATAGCTCTACATTGAAAAAAAAATGAATGTAGACCTGAATGACGATGGAATAGCTCTTCGTTGAAAAAAAGTTGAATGTAGATATGAATTTCGATTGCGTAGCTCTTCATTGAAAAATTTGAATGTAGACCTGAATGTCGATTGTGTAACTCTATATTGATAAAGTTTGAATGTAGATCTGAATGTTGATTGCGTAGCTCTACATTTGAAAATTTGAATGTAGACCTGAATGTCGATGGAATAGCTCTACTTTGAAAAAAATTTA
Organism: Fragum whitleyi; assembly: GCA_948146395.1. Classification (NCBI taxonomy): domain Eukaryota; kingdom Metazoa; phylum Mollusca; class Bivalvia; order Cardiida; family Cardiidae; genus Fragum; species Fragum whitleyi. Next base: position 17,892,636 of record OX411555.1, read on the forward strand.
ATGTAGACCTGAATGTCGAATGCGTAGCTCTACATTGAGAAAATTGAATGTAGACCTGAATATCGAATGTATAGTTTAACCCTGGTAAAGTTTGAATGTAGACCTGAATGACGAATGAATAGCTCTACATTGAAAAAGTCTGAATGTAGACCTGAATGTCGATGGAATAGCTCTACATTTAAAAAAGTTTGAATGTAGACCTGAATGTCGATGGAATAGCTCTACATTGAAAAAGTTTGAATGTAGACCTGAATGTCGATTGAATAGCTCTACATTGAAAAAGTTTGAATGTAGACTTGAATGTCGATGGAATAGCTCTACATTGAAAAAATTGAATGTAGACCTGAATGTCGATGGAATAGCTCTACATTGAAGAAAAAATGAATGTAGACCTGAATGACGATGGAATAGCTCTACATTGAAAAAAATTGAATGTAGATCTGAATGTTGATTGCGTACCTCTACATTGGAAAATTGAATGTAGACCTGAATGTCGTTGGAATAGCTCTACTTTGAAAAAAAATGAATGTAGATCTGAATGACGATGGAATAGCTCTTCGTTGAAAAAAGTTGAATGTAGATATGAATTTCGATTGCGTAGCTCTACATTGGAAAATTTGAATGTAGACCTGAATGTCGATTGTGTAGCTCTAAATTGAAAAAGTTTGAATGTAGACCTGAATGTCGAAGGAATATCTCTACATTGAAAAAGTTTGAATGTAGACCTGAATGTCGATGGAATAGCTCTACATAGAAAAAATTGAATGTAGACCTGAATGTCGATGGAATAGCTCTACATTGAAAAAGTTTGAATTTAGACCTGAATGTCGATTGAAGTGCTCAAAGAGACTTTGTAGGTCTACATTTTGTTCTGCGAATGTAGAGATGGTGTGGTCTCTTCAGCTCTACATTCAATGTAGACCTGAATGTCGATTGACGATTGAAGTGCCAGCTTCACACACTTGTGCTGATCATATGATACAAACTTCCGCGTAAGTGGGTAAATTGTCCGCTTTTAACAATATCCAAAAGGGTAAATCAGCAAGCCGACCGAAGAATAGCAGCCATTTACTTGCATATGGATGCATATTTATTGAACTTTTTAAAACTAAATTTGTCGAACTACACATTTTCCACCGGTATGAATATCTATGTAAAGATATGCAAGTTCTCATAAGTGCATAGTTAATTTAGCTTACACCGTCGATTCCCTTTCTAATGAGAGTACACCGGCTGTTGAATACGGAGCAATCGAACATTGAACTGCAAGGTAAAAACTCATCTGTACCAAGTTTTCGGTGTTGGACTTTTTTATTATAATTAATCATCATTGCTGTTTGTTTGGTTGCTTGTTTTCTGGTAAAGTATTTGCATGTATAATCCATAATTAATGCCCTGGCAGGGCGGGGCCTAAGTAACGGGTCATTGCATTTAAGGTTAAGGTAAATCAGCTTTAATTTTAAGCAACTTATTTCTACAGTGTCGACATAAATAACTCGAATCCTTAAATCGTAAATTGGTTACCAAATGCCTGTAACTTCAGCTTAATCAAGCTGAAGTTACGAGGCTTTGGTAACCAAACGATGAAATGCGTTCAATCTCTCTAAGCACGTGAATCCTTAAGGTTAATTACAGTTATTTGCATGCGTTAACAAAAAAGAATCCAAAGTTTTGAAAAGTAAACTTGCCAAATTACGTCACGACTAAGCCCGGCCTGCCAGTTCATTAATAACGCAGAATACAAGAAAACAACATTGTTAAAAGGGTAAGATCAAAATAAAAAAAACGCATCCATTGTTTCCTAATTTGTATTTTAATATGTTATTCTTCCAATCTGTAAAGTTTTTGTGGCTATGTAAGGTATTGAAACGAACAAAAGATGGATATTATCCTCAATCGCTTACAGACATAATTACTGATAACTCTAATCAACGGTTCAAGTGCAGTTTTCGTTGTCGTTTACGTTCAACTACAATAGTTTCATGTAACTTAGACTTGTTTCATCTGGGGCCTCTTTCAAGAAAAATATCGTACGATTTATCTTATAATTATCGTACGATTATATTCAAGACGTTCGTAAACGGCTTTCACAAAAATGTCTTTGAAAATCGCAGACTATACGACCTCATAAGATTATCGTAAAGTTGATATTTCACATCTGCACGTGCTGATCATATGAAAAAGACTTCCGCGTTAGTGGGTAAATTGTCCACTTTTTGCAATACCGGCCAAAGGGTAAATAAGCAAACTGACCGTAGAAAAGCCATTTACTTGTATATTAATGCAAATTTAACGAGGTTTTTTGAAACTAAATTCGTCGAACTACACATCTCTCATCGATATCTAAATATCTATGTCAAGATGATTATACAAGTGCTCATAATTGCATAGTTAATTTAGCTTACACTGTCGAAGGGAGTACACCGGCTGTCGCGCCAAAATTGGAACAATCGAACATTGGACCGCATGGTAAAAATACACATGTTCTAGTTGATGATCATCTGCACTAAGTTTTCGGAGTATGACTTTATTATCATTTCATTTTATTATCATTGTTGTTTGGTTGGTTTGTTGTTTTCTGGTGAAGTATATTCATGTATAAGAAAACAAAATTGTTAGTTAGATGAAAAAATGGCTCATCCATTTTTTTTTATATGTATTTGTTATGTAATTCTTCAAATCTGTATAGTTATGTGCCTATGTGGAAGGTATTGAAACGAACTACAGAAGGATGGTATTGAAACGAACTTTAGATGGATATCTTATATATTCCATCGCTTTCATACAAAATTACCGATAACTCTAACTTCGGTTCTAGTACAGTCGTAACCGTGTAACTACAACAGTTATGCTATATGTAGCTTAGGCATGTTTCACCTGGCTTAGTATCGCCGTTCACTTATTGTATTTGCTTTATTATTTGCTCTGTTCATATTTGACGAAAAGAGAGAGAGAGAGAGAAAAAAAATATATCGAGTGAAGCGTTTTTGTTGTTGATGTTGTTGTTGTTAATAAGCAATCCTCCTATTTATCAAGAATTGTATGGTTTAAACCAATGTAGTTCTTGAAGCATAAAACACAGAATTCTATATTGCATAATGTGGTAGTAGATTGTTTTTATTTTTGTTGTTCTTTTTAAGTAAGTAATTTACATATGTGAAAAAAATCCATTGATTCGTTATCTCCCACTTTCTGTGTCACTAGGAAGGGTGAAGCAAACATTTTCAGTCATGATCATGAAAGGGTCGATTTTTACGGTAAATAAACAACTTACTACCACTATGTCAACATTTTGCGACAATCGTACGATTATCGCAGAGTAAAATCAAACATCAAAATGATGGTGCATCAATTGTTTTCAATATATCTCGTTTATTACACTATATTTTTCCGGGAAATTTGGCATGTGCATAGATAAATAATCGTTCTAACATCCTCGAGAGCTAGAAAAGAATCTGAAAAGTTTTTAGGCTCAAAGGAACAAAATCGTAAAATTTACGACTAGTCTGAAGGTGTCGTATATTTTATCGTTGATTTCAAGATACGACGCCCTTCTTGAAAGCTAAAAAGTTTCTTTAAAGCCAATTCTTATCGTACGATTGCGATAGGCCCAATTTTAATCGTAGGACCTTTCTTGAAAGAGGTCCCTGGTTAAGTATAGCCGTTCAATCATTGTATTTGGTTGATTATTAAAAGGAATCGTCCTCATTATGAAGTTCGCAGCTTTGAAGACCACCCCCCCCCCCCCCCCCAAAAAAAAAAAAAAAAAAAAAAAACACTTTCTTGTTCTTTCTATATATGTGTCACTAGGAAGGGTAAGCAAGCTTTTTCAGTCGTGATCCAAAAGGATCGAATCTTGCGGTAAAAACAACAATCTTATACCACTATGTAAACATTCTACGATAATCGTACGATTATCGTAGAGAAAAATCAAACATCGAAATGATGGTGCTCCAATTGTTTTCAATATGGGCTCAATTTCAAAACAATTCCTCCACTCGAATTCGACTCATACTCGAAAAAGGAAGCCTTAAGGTACGCTCGAGGAGTCCTCCAGTTAGGTCCCCTCGAGTGACTAATTTGTATTCCGAGTCGTCAACCGCCCTCCACTTTCTCGAGGGACAAAAGAATATCCCTTCATCCATGAAAGGCACGTGACTTTCGGTATTTACCGCAATTTTATGCAAATCAAAGTACTGAAAGTCCTGTTAGGGAACAAGTTTAATTCAAGTCAATGCATTCCGAACTTTAGTATTGTAAAGAAAAAAAAAATAGAAAAAAGTTTTATATTAAAAACATATATATATTTAAACGATAGAAGCTACTTCCGACGATCTAAATAAAAATTGGTTTCAATAGTGGCCATTTGAATGAGGGATAAATGTTTAAAAAATAATTGTGGGGAATCGTTATTGGACATCTTGCGAAAACAACGCGAAACCACTTTCTATTTAACTGGAAGGTTGAAATCTTTGCCTCTGATACTTTTATACGCTTTTAACTTGGTGCATCGGTAACAAAATCTCAGTAGAAGATGAGAAAACTATATGGTCATTCATATCTACCATCCCGTATAATTTTATATACGGTTATTAAATAGGTATCTGACACAATGCCTAAATAGAAAGATGTTGTGATGTTCATATTTCTATATAAATCAACATTCTGTCCACCCAAAGAAGAATGCACAAAACATGCGAATGTTTTATCTCCTACATAGAAATAGAAAGATTGCAAAAAAGACATTTTTTCAGAGGCTAGATGGCAATGATTTCGAATACAAGTCAAATGAACCCTGCACCGTTGATTGGGTGTGGATTTATGTAGAGTTCTCGTTATGAAGCAAAGCCAAAATTGTCTTTGATGACCGGATACTCAAATAAGTAAAACCAATTGCCTGTGTTTAGGGTGCAATATAACGTTTGCATATGTTTATCTATTGTACGACGCTTTGCACATATGAACGTTGGAACAACTTTGTAACGTTTCACGAATATTTTCATCTTAAACGCAGTGATCGAATACAGCATATTTTTCGGAATTGTCGCTATACTATCATGTATCCCGGTTCCGAAGAAAACAATACAGCCAACTATCCTTGCGAACGCAATCGCTGCGTGGTCGCATACCATGCGTAGAATTTTTCTTATCCGCGACCAAGAAACTGCAGGTTATTCCTAAGCCAGTGCGAGCCATACTGTTGGTCAACAAGTCAGAATAATGTGTAAATCAGTCAAACTTCCATTTAATTTGCTCCATCCTGAAACATTAGTAGGGGCTACTTGATATTTTAAACATTTATTTTCGTTTTTCTGTTTTTTTTTTTTTTTTTTTTTTTTTTTTTTTGAAAATCGCTCATTTCATATTTGCTCCATCCCGAAATTTGAGTGGGAAAATATAAATATATATATTTGTTTATTTGACATTTTTTTCTTTTGCGCAAATCGCCCATTTCCCATTTCACTAGCCGTCCAATACTACTTTATATTTGAGTGGTATTCTAAAACGCGTGATTGAGTGGCGTTCAAGGGCTAATCGCTGTTCCTCGAGAAACCCTCACTTTATCGAGTGGCCTCGAACCTACCTTACGTCCTGGAATACCAATCCGTTTTTAGCCATGAAAATCGTTCAGGAAACGGACTGCACGCACCAATTAAAGGTAATTATTTCGAGCAGTTCGAGTCGAGGAAAGCTGGAGGAACGTCTTGAAATTAGGCCCTATATCTCGTTTATCACACTATAACGTATAGGTAGATTTTGCGCGTTGAGCCGTGAAATCAACTTTTTACCGTAAGATTCTCGTGCCATTTGCTCGAAAAAGATAAAACAGGTTTAAATAGCGCACTAAGGAAGTTTAATATTTCCCTTGTAAACCAACGCTATTGCTTGTCTTAAAACGTAAGGTTCACTTAAACATGTACTTTCACAATTGCAGTGAAAGGTTCAGGTTGAATTCGCATCGTTTGCCTTTTAAGTATACCTGATTTACCTATGAAAATGGACTAATCGCCTACGTCAGAGCTCAGTTTACAAAATACACCTATACTAGGGAAATTTGCATGTACATAGCTTAATAATCGTTCTAACCCACACGAGAGCTAGTAAGGAATCCGAGAAAATTTTACGCTCATAGGGACAAAATCGTAAAATTTACGACTGGTATAAAGTTGTCGCAGATTTTATCGTAAATTTCGCGACACGACGTGTTTTTTGAAAGCCAAAATGTTTCTTGAAAGCCAATTTTTATGGTACGACTGCGATACGACCAAATTTCAATCGTAGGACCTTTCTTGAAAGGGGTCCCTGGAAATAAATTCGTCCAATCTTAATCGATTACGATGGATAATAAGCCTGCCTTATCACGATAATCAATGGGTACAATTATCTCTTAGCGATTAATATTTAGGTCAGTAATATTTGAACTCCATTTCTTAGAATAATTATGCCTTCGGTATAGACGGTAGTTCTTCATACTTGGATGATTTGGAAGATACGATCTCTAAAATTGTTAGATGACAAATACTAAAAAGAAAAATAATCAAATTCTTAAACGCTTTTTGGTGGTTTATCGAGGAAAAAGATAGATTATCATTTTGATAATCTCACCGCTTTACCAGTTAAATTAACAAAATCTTATACCCCGATTTCGTCCATTTTACCCTTTCTGGCGTCATCTAAGCAGAGCCCAAAAATTGACGTTATAAACGTTACATATTAATCACGAAGAAAATAACGCGCTCTTAAAAAATGTGTCCTAAAATTATCACATTTTGTCTCATAAATATATTAAGGAATTACATAAATCGTTTGTTTTTCGAGTAAGATCGAATGATATTTCATTTCGTGATCAAAAAAGCTATATCTGCACTCGTGGCTGCATCTCTCTTAAAATTTAAGCTTTTATTGTTCACTAAATGAAATATAAATCGATCTTACACTTGAACAAACGATTATCCCCTATATATCCTAAAGTCACGGAAATTGTTGTGCTAATCTTTCCTCATAAGGCAAATTTGAAATAGCATACTCGCAAATTCAAGACATATCAAGATCATCATTGTTTTCGAAACCGTTAAATAAGTTGAACGCTCGCTACCCTTGGTACATATACATGATGGAAATATACAATATAAATCTACAGTGAAAAAAAAGATATAAGGTTTCAAAATGGTTTTGAAAGATTTTAAGACGAATTCCTACCTCAATCAAACGTTTCACTTTCTTTGACGTTCTGTATAGCGGTGGTAGACACTGCGTGAGATCGAACTCCTGGTCTAATACTTGATCACGATCCCCAACACAGGATAACTGGCGCACTAGTCTCCCTTTACGTCGACTGAGAGTAATCCCCCTTGCTTTATTATTTCGAATGAGTTCTTTTTTTTTCCCGCAAGTTTTCTTGTTTCTCTTCATTACTGGATGGCTTGCGAGGATGGTGTTTAGGGTGATCTGTCATTTTCTTTTCAATGATTCTGAAATAGTTTTACCACACGCATGACTTTAGTTTTTTCACTCTCTGTGTAAAGGGTGTAAAAACTTTTATAAACATTAGCATATCGTACCCTACTTTCCACGTGAGTACTCGTGCAGAGCGGAGTATGTATAGCAAATGAATTCCCTTAAACGCAGATTATCATTCAAAAATTTGTTACAGGTTCAAATTGGAAGAAAAATCGGGCAGTCAAAAAGTAGGTGATATTTTATAAAAGAAATCCAACCACGTGATAGCTCTTATCATTCGAAAAAAAGAATTGGCTGTTATGGGGACATTTCTTTTTCTTTTTTCCCAAGATTTCTGAAGTATAAGTTCAAAGAGACTGAATGACAATAGCCTAGGCTGTATAGAAACTGCTTATGATTTCACCGAAGGTTTTTTTCCATTCTTTATACATCTTCAAAGGTACAGTTAAGAGCATCGTGAAATTGATAAGGCGAATGAATTTGGAATGATTTTTGAATGAAATTGATTGAGTGGTCAGTTTCGAGTGAAATTAGAGGGAGGTAATCCAATATCCCTTATTTCGTTCAGGATGATCGAAATAATCGATATTTCTTTTTATTCATGAACTAATCGGACGCTTACAATTTCAATTATATCAGGGAAATCGCGATTTGTTGCTAGCTATATATATTCTGAATGTAGTCGTTGATCTTATCTTTTTAAGTCATTTTGGAGCGTTCTGAATCGGTTGGGTAAGAGTTTGGAATTATTGAATAGAGCACTGAGTGAGCGAAATAGAATGCTTTTGATTGAGATGAATGTAAATTTCACGATATAACACACTGTACATTTGCAATGAAATAGAAGGTCTTCCTCTCTTTCAAAAGCAATTGGTGAAAGCTAAATACTTGCTAGCAGGGTACGAAACAGTTCTTTCATCAAATAAGAGTCATAGAACAGAAAGAGCATACATTGAATTGCACTGCATACTGTTGTGTTCATAAGTTTACAAAGAATTTAAACCAATTTCAGACTAAACACGTCCCTCAACTCAACATTTGTTACCCAATCTTGAACATTCATTACCGCATTGTGCTATTGAGTTACTACATGTATTTATCTCTTCTCAGAATCAAAGCACTGAAAACGCCGATTACAGTTTTTCTCCTGAAGATAATTTGTATCTTTGTGGGGAATATTCAAATATAAGGAAATTCTTTTTTACTTCGCTGTAGATTTATGAAAAATACTTCCTATTAATATAATGTCATATTTTAGAATAGTAACAGTGTTGATACTTTTAAGAAAATAAAATGTAAAAAAAATACATAGTACTATTTTTATTCAGATCAGTAGTATACTTAAAAAAAAGAAACTTTACATGACTTACTGAGGGCTGTAGTATCGCTATGAAACCTTAAAGAATACAGATGTTACTATTACATGAAACTTGAAGGCAATATCCGTCGGTTTATGGAAGGGTCAGTACCGGATTTTTGTAAAATTATGTTACTTTTGGTGGTCAAAGGACAAAGGGGTCGATTTCAAAAATCACAGAAATGAAATCAAGATTGTCGGTGATGTTTTGAGTATAGGTCCTTGACGGTTTTCGTGATTAGAGTCGTTCCAATATCATGATAGACCAACGTCTGAGCTAAATAAGCATACCTGTCTTGCAGTTATCCTTCCTTTAATGAAATGAATTGAAAAATTTGCAATGGTAACAGGGCCTCTACATGACTCCAAAAGTGGCATATCTCATCTCGGCCGACACCTCATGAGGTTGTAACTGTTTTTTTTTTTTTTTTTTTTTTTTTTTTTTATTATTATTAATTAATATGGTTTAAAGGTCACTTTCGATAGTTTAACATTTAAATTTCGACCGCTGGTGCACCTATCCATAGTTTCTTGTCGTTTCTCACAGTACAGCTAGAGTTTTCAACTGAGGCACCAGTCGCCATTCTCTCCTACGCGAATCACTTGCCAATTGTTTGGGGGAGATATGACACTTATCACAATGCTTTTAGTCAAATATGGGATGAAAGACGGCCGTGCCAGAGGTCGAACCTACGATCCGATGAATGAAAATCAAACGCGTAACCGATTGTCCTAACCGGGCGCGGCAGTTCTAAAGCGAGATGTTAAAATGTGAATTGCCTGTCCCGAGTAGCCAAACTTAAGAGTGGCGTTATAAACAGACATTTAAGCTCTATGTATACCTGTAGTCTGATTCCTGCCTTTATTCGATTGTTGTTACATACCTGTTTCAAAAAAAAAAAAAATGTACGAACAATTTTGTTTTTTTCGTGCCGATGCTAAGAAATGAGTGTGACTGTGTAACAAAAATCACTCAAAATGAACTTTGGGTAGCTCAACACGAGTATGTGACCAAAACAGGAAGTAACAGACGCAATAGCACGGACTCGCTTCAATCGCGCAAATTCCTGCGTCTGTGTAATCTCTGTTGCTAGTCCAACTAACACATGTAAATAAAGTTGGCCTATAGCCACTGTAAGTCATTCAAAACAGACCAACAAGTATGTAAAGTTTCTTTTTTTGCTAAGTATAGATCAGCTAATACCATTCTATATTTAATATGGAGGTACCACACTAAACAATTAAAAAAAGTTAGCCTTACTCTTTGCCATACGGGCCATCGCGATTGTTCTTTTCAGCCTCTGGCCACGCCTCCTCAAGATGTAGATGTATCCCGGCAAGGGTAGCCACCTCTTCTTTGGAGCAGGGAAGTATACCAGATAGAATTAGATCTCGAGGCTGTAACGAAAATGGAAAACCTTCAAGAAACGCCTTTTTCTCATTTAACATGTGAATTTAATTTTTTAAGACCCGTCATTTTATACATGACATTGAAGAAAAGGAATTTTTGTAACAAGCAGTTTCTACAAGCTATTCATTTTTTTTCCACACGATTTTAACCACATATCGGATGGTTTATTTTCAAAATGCTCTAACACTTCTTTTTCTGAGCACACTATGCAAATTATTCTAACATTTAGAAAAAAAAGACAGAATGACACAATATTAACGCTATTGGTGATTTAGATTCGTAATTATTATAAGACTAGGCGTTTTTGGCTGGTGGCGAAATTGATAGCTTTGAAGCACTTGATGTATTATCAACTTATGTGGCGTGCTTCTTGAAATATCATTGAATTGTTCACATGAGCATCGCAGGTGACAACGCTAGGTTGTAAGTGCCGGATAAATAAATAAATAAATTGATAAATGAAATAAAATAAAGTAAAACAAGAGAACCGGCTACGGGTACAAAGCTGGACCGCGGGTGCTGGATAATGCAAAAAATCGAAGTTAAAAAAAAGGGCATACCCGTCTAACAAAAATGCTTCTAATGTTATCCCCTTTGATAGTCTGGAAAAGTCTTGTGGTTCTGAACACACATGTCAAGTTTTATAAACATGTCTTAAATAACAAGAGAGATATAGGTTAAAGTTTGTCGAGACAACGCCCCTCTTTACCCGTTAAAAAGTAAATAAAATAATAAAACGATGACAAGGAAGACAAGATTTGTCCGTGGACAACGTAGCTCGCCCAAGCTGCTGCTTGTCACAAACAGCACTTGGCCAACGATCAAAGTTCAAGGTCATTTTTTTACGATTAAGTCCATGATCTAATATGCATCAGTCTGATTTAGGAGAAGGAAATATAGAAAAAAGATTTTTCTTCCAAGTACATGTACATGTAAAAGGTTGGGTAAAAAGAAAGCCTACAGCCTGATGAAGTTTCAAATGGAATTTCATAGTATCAAATAAAATGTTGATCGTCGAATCATTGCAAATATGAAGTATAATTGTCCTAACTGTAAGCATTTAAAAAAGTATGCAAGTTTAAAGCAACATGCTGAAGATTCAAAAGTCAGGGTCAAGGTCGCAAAGTCAAGGGATTCGATCACAGGAAAAGCCTATCTCATTTGTTGAGTAAGGATATTAGGTTTAATTGTCGTAGGTATAAGCACTCAGAAAATATAAGCAAGGTTAAAGTTTTTTGTTTAAGTTTTTTATAAGTACAGAAATGGTCAAGGTCAAATTTTCAAGGACCTTGGCTACTCTTGAAAGCCTATCACATGGTAGGTTTGTGAATTGGGTTATGATGTCCCTAGATAAAAGCACTCAGAAATTACAGTCGATATTGCTCGAGCGACCACGGCTATTAAGCGACCAATTCTATTAAGCGACCACCGTGAAAGTCCCTTCACTGTAAGCAAATTCTCTGAAAAAGATGACATTTTTAACGAAAAAGTTGTAATTATTGAATCTAATGATGTTGAAGTCCATTAGAATCGTCTCAATAAGACGATTCTAATGGGTTCGTACATCATTAGGATTCAGTACGACTTGGCCGAGAATCTTTAATTCTATCAAAATGAACACTCACATTTATCATGATATTTTGTATTAAGCGACCATTCCCATAAACGACCGCTTTTTGGTGGTCCCCTTAGTGGTCGCTTAACACAAGTTTTACTGTATAAGCAAGGTTTAAGGTGGTTTTTTTTTTTTTGTTTTTTTTTTTTTTTTGGATTTTTTTTTTTTTTTTTTTTTTTTTTTTGTTAATTTTTTTCTAAGTCCAAAAATTTCAAGGTCAAAATGTCAAGGAGCTTTGTCTCTGGTGAATCTAGAGAGTGTATATATGAAGTAATGATGTCCCTAGGCTAAAAAAACGGAAAATATTACCAAGGTCAAAGTGTTTGGTTAAAGTTTTTTGTTAACCATTTTCTAAGTCCATAAAAGGTCGAGGTAAAATGTCAAGGCACTTGGTAACCAGTGAAAGCCTATCACCTTGTGACTGTGTATATGAAGTAATGATGTCCCTATGTAAAATCATTTAAAAAATATAAGCAAGGTTAAAGTTTTTTAGTTTAAGTTTATCTAAGTCCATAAAAGGTCAAGGTCAAAATATCGAGGCACTTGGTTTCAGAAAGTATTCAGAAAATATAGGCAAAGTTAAAGTTATTTGGTTAAAGTTTTTTCGGTTAAAGTTTTTGGTTAAAGTTTTTTAAAAGGGTCAAGGTCACTGTCTCAAGGTCATTTTACGATGGAAGCTTGTCTTAAATGAAAGGATATACCCTAATGAGTATTTATGTAAAATATAAAGCCTCTAAGATTAATATTGAATGAAATGAAAAATCTTTAACCTAATGCAGACGCCGACACTGACGCTAATGCTGACGCCGACATCCAAGGGTTTGACAATAGCTCTTCCGAGACTTTCTTCCAAGGCGAGCTGAAAAGGGGTGATTTTCGAATATAAAGCTATCTAGAGCAATACATCTGATGACCCAAAATCTTACTACGTAGAGGATTATCGTCTGTTTTATGAAATATCCATTTTTTTTCATTGTGTGAACAACAAAAGCTATATTTTCACTAGTGGCAGACCACACTCGAAAAAACAACCGACGGTTCTATTTCTTTAATCCAAAAATGAGGCAAATGTGAAAATTTAAAGCGCGTCATTTTAGAAGAGATCGCTATGCAACGTTCGTAGTGACGTCACTTTGCTCTGCCCAGATGACGTCAGATATGGTGATATGCACGTAAGCGGGTATAAGTTCTCAACAATTCCACAGGTTAGACAATGAGTTAATCAAAATTATAATCCTTATTAATTATTTAAGGAATCTATTCCTCGATGAACCACTGGAAAGCATAATAGAAACTCACGTTGGTAGAAGAGATCTACAATGTACCATAATGTTGTCTCTTGTATAGGTTGTCCTTGTGATTGTGAAAGTACTTGAAAAGATTTATAACAGAAAGAACCATTAAAAGCAAATGGCCAACATAAACTTTTCATTTACAACTTCACCATCAGGGCCATCACTATAATAAGATCATCCAAGAGGGACCCAATGGTCTCATGAACCATGTTTAAAATGATGCACCCTAAGTGAGTTTTATACCTGGCTCTGCCATTCTCATCTTTCATTATACCCATACAGTCATCACAATAAGTGAACTTATTGCTCCAAAAAAGATGAACTGAAAACTGTTTCAAGCGGAAAGTTTGAAACTCATCTTGACCAAAATTGACTCAACCATTGTATTTTGATCCTCTCACCCATGGTGAATGTGAATGAAAAATGGCCTAGGCGAATGAGCTTGTAATGACTTGAATTGTTGGCGATACTCATTCCAGCATTAGTATTTTTTTTAATAAACCCTTTTTATCTCACCTGAGCACAAAGTGCTCAAGGTGAGCTTTTGCGGTCGAGTGATGACAGTCGTCCGTTGTGTGTCGTCAACATTTACCTTGTATACACTCTAGAGGCCACATTTTTTGCCAATCAAGCTGAAATTTGGTCAGAATTATTGTCTTGATGAAATCTCGGACAAGTTCGAAATTGAGTCAAGTGGGGTCAAAAGTGAGGTCCTGGGGTCAAATATTTGAAAAACCTTGTAGACACTCTAGAAGCCTTATTTTTTGCCTGATCAACCTGAAATTTTGTCAGAATGATTGTCTTGATAAAATCTCAGACAAGACCAAAATTGGGTCACGTAGGATCAAAAATGAGGTCACGGGGTCTAATCTTAGAAACAAGAGGACAAAGATGGTCCTAGATCGCTCACCTGAGTCTCTTTGACCCCTGGGACATCACATTAATTAGAAAGGCAGATGTCAAAAAGAAGATAATTGCCTAAGATCAATACCATGGAACGTTTTCAGCAAAGAGCAAGACAGATATGCCTTTTTGCTCTTTGATTCTTTGTAAAAAGGGATGCACCCGCGTGGCCCCCAAAAGTGACCCCAGGGTCTTGATATGAACAAACTTGGAAGAGGTCCATAAGATGATGCTACATTCTAAATATGAAAGCTGTCTGCCTTCTGGTTTCAGAGAAGAAGATTTTTGAAAGTTTTCCAATTTTCACCCATCATGCTCAGATGAGCTGAAAGGGATACGCCCGGGCGGAGCCCAAATATGACCCAAGGGTCTTGATATGAACAAACTTGGTAGGGGCCCACAAGATGATGCTACATACCAAAATTGAAAGCAGTGTGCCCTCTGGTTTCGATTAAAGAAGATTTTAAAAGGTTTTCGCTCTTTGATTCTATGTAAAAAAGGTTGCGCCCGGTTGGAGCCCAAATATGATCCTAGGGTCTTGATATGAACAAACTTGGTAGATGTCCACTAGATGATGCTACATACCAGATATGAAAGCTGTCTGCCTTCTAGTTTCATAGAAGAAGACTTTGTAAGATTTTCATTTTTCACCCTTCGTGCTCATAAGAGATAAAGGGATGCACCTGTGCAAAGCCCAAATATGACCCAAGGGTCTTGATATGAACAAACTTGGTAGAGGCCCACTAGGTGATGCTACACACCAAATATTAAAGCTGTCTGCCATCTGGTTACAGAGAAGAAGATTTTTAAAGATTTTCGCTCTTTAATTCTATGTAAAAAGGGTTGGGCCTGGGCAAAGCCCAAACATGACCCCAGGGTCTTGATATGAACAAACTTGGTAGAGGTCCACTAGATGATGCTACATACCAAATATGAAAGCTGTCGGCCTTCTGGTTTCAGAGAAGATTTTTGAAGATTTTCATTTTTTTACCCTTCGTGCTCATAAGAGATAAAGGGATGCACCCGTGCAAAGCTCAAATATGACCCCAGGGTCTTCTTATGAACAAACTTGGTAGAGGCCCACTAGGTGATGCTACACACCAAACATCTAAGCTGTCTGCCGTCTGGTTACAGGGAAGAAGATTTTTAAAGATCTTCGCTCTTTAATTCTATGTAAAAAGGGTTGGGCCTGGGCAAAGCCTAAATATGACCCCAGGGTCTTGATATGAACAAACTTGGTACAGGTCCACTAGATGATGCTACATACCAAATATGAAAGCTGTCTACCTTCTGGTTTCAGAGAAGAAGATTTTTAAAGATTTCCATATTTTCACCCTTTTTGTTAAGGGTAAAGGGAAAGTTAAGGGTGGATTTCATTTATTTGAACAACTTTGGTAGAGCTTGACCCAAGGAAGATCCCTGCCAAGTTTCATCAAGATTGGCCCACTGGTTTAGGAGGAGAAGATGTTTAAAGAAATTGTGGACGACGGACGACGCACGACCGACGACGGACAACGGACATTCTACGATCCCAATAGCTCACCTTGAGCACTTCGTGCTCAGGTGAGCTAAAAACCTTGTAGACTCTCTAGAGGCCATATTTTTTGCCCGATCAACCTGAAATTTGGTCAGAATAATTGTCTTGATAAAATCTCAGACAAGTTCAAAATTTGGTCAAGTGGGGTGAAAAATGAGGTCCTGGGGTCAAATATTAGAAAAGTCTTGTAGACACTATAGAAGCCATATTTTTCGCCCGTTCAACCTGAAATTTGGTCAGAATGATTGTCTTGATGAAATCTCGGAGAAGTTCGAAATTGGGTAAAGTAGGGTCAAAAATGAGGTCACTGGGTCAAATATTAGAAAAACCTTGTAGACACTCTAAAAGCCATATTTTTAGCTCAATCAACCTGGAACATGGCCAGAATGATTGTCTTGATGAAATCTGGGATATTTCACAGTAAGGTCACAGGGTCATTTCTTAGAAAAACCTTGTAGACACTCTAGAGGCCACATTATTTTTCCGAAGAACCTTAGATTTGGTCAGAATGATTGTCTTATTGAAATCTTGAACAAGTTTGAAATTGGGTTAAGTGGGATCAAAAATGAGGTCACAGGGTCAAATCTTGGAAAAACCTTGTAGACACTCTCAAACCTGTACGTTTTGCTCAATCAACCTGAAAATTGGTCAGAATGATATTCTTAATAAAATCTAGGTCAAGTTGGAAATTTGGTCCAGTGGGGTCAAAAAGGAGGTCACTAGGTCAAATCATAGAAAAACCTTGTAGACACTCTGAAAGCCATATTCTTTGCTCAATTAATCTGAAAATTGGTCAGAATGATTGTCTTGATGAAATCTAGCTCAAGTTTGAAATTGGGTCAAGTGGGGTCAAAAACTAGGTCATGGGATCAAATCTTAGAAAAACCTTGTAAGCAGTGTAGAGGCATCATTTTTTGCCCAATCAACCTGAAATTTGGGCAGAATTCTTCATCCTTTCTATGTCTACTTTGAACAATTTTTGACAGTTCACTCAGGTGAGCGATTTAGGGCCACTATGGCCCTCTTGTTATACCCCCTGGAAAGAAGAAACATTTTATGTGATCACCTGTATGCAGTGTCTACTTCTTTGTTCACAACACAACTCTCACCTTATGTCCGATTGACTTGAAACTTGGCAGTTATGTTCCTCTCACAATAAGTAGCCCCCGGACTGTCAATCTAGATGTCCTGGCTTAGGGCTCCCGACGTCGGCAATCATTCATTCCGACTATTTGTCTCTCACCAATGGATTGATGATCGTAGACCTATGTGAGATAGCAGCGGGAGGCTAGGAAATAATGTAATGGTAGTATTTGTGTGAGTTATTTTCCTTTGTTGTTTTCATACTTTGAGATCCAGCATTGTATTGGGCATATCATGTGATAATTTGCCACCTTGTCCTTTTAACCCTTTCCTGTTTTTTAAAATTTTGGACCTGTCCAAATTCAAAGGTTTTGCAGACGAAAAATTAAAGTGGATTCAATTTGAAAAATAATCATTCAGTAGGGTAGAAAATAGTGTGAAAAAAGATGAAATTGCTTGTCAGGAGCAATTTCTTCTTTTTTCACAATATTTTCTCAATCAAAAAATCACAGGCATGTCAAAAGCAGGGATTAAACAGCAAGGGTTAAACATTTCATACCTTCCCATGGATAAAGAGATTCTCAACAGAAAAGCTTTGCACTCACTGTAGATGAATTAATCCCCACTTTGGCTCATTTCATACTGATCAGTGTTGTCTAACTGTTGCCAAATATAAAGTATATAATTGCAGTACTGTTGAAAGCTTTGTTGAAGTACATGCATACAAATGAAATATATACTAGAAGAACTGAAAAAATCACACAAGTGTAAATGTTCTATACAAACATGGGTTAATCTGTCATGAACTTCAATTTTGACCATGGGTGTTTCAGAAGTCTTCACATAGCACTAGAACTATTGTTTGTTTGAATGGGGTTTTACACTGCTTTCAACAATTGTGGCTGCTGGAGCACCTAACAGTGGATTCTTGGTATTTCTCACACCATGTACTACAATTACATATTACCTAGCCTCCAGCTGCTATGCCACATAGGTCTATGATAATCAACCAATTGGTGGAAGACAAATACATGTAGTTGTAACGGATGAGTGCAGCAGTTGGGAATCAAACTCAATAAAACTTATGTGGGACTACATGTTAATGGCTCAACGCCAAACAGTAGAAACTTCTATTTGTTAATAGGCAGTTACAAATGTTTTCCAACGAGCCATGGATGTGTGCTTTGTTCCATATACAAATTCATTTTGAAATCCATGCTATGGTGTAGAAGTTATGTCTCTGACATCAAAGACGGAAAACCAATAGAAGGAAAACAGTAATTCTATTTTCCTGCCCATCCTTTCTCGGGAGGTCACATAAAAAGCACACGTATTTCTACCATTTGGAGCGCACATAAAAAGCACACATAATTCTATCAATAACAAGCAAATTCATTGAATCAATATCCCCTGCCAAAAATATTTTGTTTGTCAATGGAGTATATCTAACTTGGGGACAGGTTATCTTCTATCTACATCAACCAAGGACATGATATTACTTGTCTGATAAAACTAGCCATTGTCAGTCATTTGATTTTAGAAACCTTACATCAGTCAGTTATATTTTGATTGGGAAAAAACACAAGGGACTTACACTTTTTGGCATCCTTTTAACCCTTTCCCAAATGGCACAATTTTAGGGTGGTCCAAAGTGAAAGGTGTTGCAGAGGACAGAAATGATGTCAATGGAAATACAATTTGTGAACATTTTAGCCCAGGAAATATTAAGGCAAATGGAGAAAATGCTTCAATGTTTACTGACCTTGTCTCCTGTAGAGACGTCAAAACCCTGTCTTGTTGGGGAAAGGGTTAATATAATCTGATGAGATTTTGTTGATGAAAACAGCAAATCAGATGTCATATTTAAACATATAAATGTATAACACAGATTACTGATAAGCATTTTCAGCATTTAAATATTGTTTGATTTTAAAGTGAAGATGAATGATAAATTATATCTTAATTTCTTTCCATTTTAAGTTCATCAGATTTGGCTGGAAGGACTACTCCACTGAGCCTTTACATATATAATTCATCACACTTCCTCTGATATGGCTTCACCAATCAGGGGCATAAACTCCAAATTAATAGTCCAACCAAGTAACCCCTAGGATATATGCACATCTTCTCTTTGTAGTGAAGCTTTCCACAAAGTTTTATTGAAATCCTGCCAATGATTTCCAAGAAGTAGTGCAGAAACAAATATTACTCTGTAATAATATGGCTTAAACAATCAGGGGCAGTATCTCTAAATTTAATACTCAAGCCAGGTAACCCTGAATATATGCTCATCACCTCTTTGTAGTGAAGCTTTTCACAAAGTTTCATTGAAATCCAGTCAATGGTTTCCAAGAAATAGTGTGGAAATAAATATTACTCTTTCTTTAATGCTTTTCGGTGGTTTATCGAGAAATAACGGTAGATTATCACTTGATAAACTCACCGCAAAAGCAGTGAAATTATCAAAAACTTATACCCTGCTTTTGTGCATTTCATCCTATCTGACGTCATCTAAACGGGGCGAAATAAGTGACGTCACAATGAACGTTGCATAGCAATCACATGCAAAATGACGAGCTTTACGAAAATATGTCCTAGAAATTTCACATTTCGTCTCATTTTTGCATTAAAGAAATAGAATAATCGTTTGTTTTTCATGTAAGATCGATTAATATTTCATTTTGTGAACATCAAAAGCTATATTTTCACTCGTGGCTCTGCCACTCGTGAAAATATAGCTTTTGTTGTTCACTCAATGAAATATAAATCGATCTTACACTGAAACAAACGATTATCCTCTATGTAATGATACAGCTTAACCAATCAGGGGCAGTATCTCTGAATTTAATTATAGTTGAAACAGGTAACCAAGATGATATGCGCACTCTGTATTTAATAGTCGGACTGGATAACCGGGACGATATGCGTTATATATCTTCTTTGTTGTGAAGCTTTCCACAAAGTTTCATTGAAATCCAGCCAATAGTTTCCAAGAAATAGTGCTGAAATGAAACTTGGATAAACAGACAGAAGGATGACTCAAAAACATTTAGACTGGAGCTTGTCTACTAGGTTGTTTTCTCTCCTTTGTACTAAATTTGCCTTTTTGAAAGAGACTATAATATTCCGATAATCTTGAGTTAAATAACACATGTCACATGACAACAACAAACAAGAGGGCCGTTGGCCCTGGGTCGCTCACCTGAGAAAAAAGCTTCATTACCTAGGTATGTCCATGCAACCACAGAAAAAAGAGATTTTCACTTATTCAATCAGATAACATTTGAAATAATCCCCCCTCTGCTCCTCCCCTGGTCATTATCTATTTAAGCTTTTTTCATAGAAGGTCTGTGATCAGCAAATCTATGCCAGATATACAGGCTGAGTCTGAGACTTTTAAAGTTTTCTTTAATGAGTTGAATAATCCATGTCAAATATAAAGGCTGTAGGGATTCAAAATTCCCAACAAAGCACTCCCCCTCCCCCAAGATGCTCTGCACTTGGTGAATCTACAGTCATGATTTTAGCTAATTCAATTAATGTCCATATGCTGATCATCCATACCAATTTTCAAGTCTGTAGGACTCTTGGTTCATTAGAAGAAGTTTAAAGATTTTAAAAATGATCCAAAGTACTACCCCCTCCCCAAGACACTCAGCACCTGGTGACCCAACAGTTCTGATTTTAGCTATTTTTATTAATGTCCATATATTGATCACCCATAACAATTTTCAAGTCTGTAGGGTTCCTGATCCAGAAGAAGAATAAGGTTAAAGATTTCAAAATTTATCCAAAGTACTACCCCCTCCCCCCTAATGCTCTGCATCTGGCGACCCTACATTCATGATTTTAGCTATTTTATTTTAGATCCATATGCTTATCATCCATGCCAATATTGAAGTCTATAGGGCTCCTGGTTCATAATAAGATGAAGGTTAAAGTTACAAAATTTTCACAAAAGTACTCCCCCCTCCCCCCTGGTGCCCTGCACCTGGTGGCATTACAGTCATGATTTTAGCAATTTTTATTAAGGTCTATGAGCTAATCCTCCATGCCTTTTTTTCAAGTCTGTAGGGCTTGTGGTTCAGAAGAAGAAGAAGGTTAAAGATTACAAAATTTTCACAAAAGTACTACCCTCTCCCCCCTGATGCTCCGCACCTGGTGAATCTACAGTCATGATTTAAGCTATTTATATAAAGGTCCATATGCTGATCATCCATGCCAATATTCAAATCTGTCAGGCTCCTGGTTCAGAAGAAGATGAAGGTAAAAGATTACAAAATTTTCACAAAAGTACTCCCCCCTCCCCCTTGGTGCTCCGCACCTGGTGGCCCAAAAGATATAATTTCAGCTATTTCAATTAAGGTCTATGAGCTGATCCTCCAGGCCAAGTTTCAAGTCTGTAGGGCTCCTGGTTCATAATAAGATGAAGGTTAAAGTTACAAAATTTTCACAAAAGTACTCCCCCCTCCCCCCTGGTGCCCTGCACCTGGTGGCATTACAGTCATGATTTTAGCTATTTTTATTAAGGTCTATGAGCTAATCCTCCATGCCAATTTTCAAGTCTGTAGGGCTCCTGGTTCCGAAGAAGAAGAAACTTAAAGATTACAAAATTTACCCAAAGTACTACCCCCTCCCCCCTGGTGCTCCGCACCTGGCAGCCCTACAGATATTATTTTAGATATTTTTATTAAGGTCTATGAGCTGATCCTCCATGCCAAGTTTCAAGTCTGTAGGGCTTGTGGTTCAGAAGAAGAAGAAGGTTAAAGATTACAAAATTTTCACAAAAGTACTACCCTCCCCCCCCACTGATGCTCCGGACCTGGTGAATCTACAGTCATGATTTTAGCTATTTATATAAAGGTCCATATGCTGATCATCCATGCCAATTTTCAAGTCTGTAGGGCTCCTGGTTCCGAAGAAGAAGAAACTTGCTTAAAGATTACAAAATTTACCCAAAGTACTACCCCCTCCCCCCTGGTGCTCCGCACCTGGCAGCCATACAGATATTATTTTAGATATCTTTATTAAGGTCTATGAGCTGATCCTCCATGCCAAGTTCCAAGTCTGTAGGGCTTGTGGTTCAGAAGAAGAAGAAGGTTAAAGATTACAAAATTTTCACAAAAGTACTACCCTCTCCCCCCTGATGCTCCGGACCTGGTGAATCTACAGTCATGATTTTAGCTATTTATATAAAGGTCCATATGCTGATCATCCATGCCAATTTTCAAGTCTGTAGGGCTCCTGGTTCCGAAGAAGAAGAAACTTACTTAAAGATTACAAAATTTACCCAAAGTACTACCCCCTCCCCCCTGGTGCTCTGCACCTGGTGGCCCAAAAGATATAATTTCAGCTATTTTAATTAAGGTCTATGAGCTGATCCTCCATGCCAAGTTCCAAGTCTGTAGGGCTTGTTGTTCAGAAGAAGAAGAAGGTTAAAGATTACAAAATTTTCACAAAAGTACTACCCTCTCCCCCCTGATGCTCCGCACCTGGTGAATCAACAGTCATGATTTTAGCTATTTATATAAAGGTCCATATGCTGATCATCCATGCCAATTTTCAAGTCTGTAGGGCTCCTGGTTCCGAAGAAGAAGAAACTTAAAGATTACAAAATTTACCCAAAGTACTACCCCCTCCCCCCTGGTGCTCCGCACCTGGCAGCCCAACAGATATTATTTTAGATATTTTTATTAAGGTCTATGAGCTGATCCTCCATGCCAAGTTTCAAGTCTGTAGGGCTTGTGGTTCAGAAGAAGAAGAAGGTTAAAGATTACAAAATTTTCACAAAAGTACTACCCTCTCCCACCTGATGCTCCGGACCTGGTGAATCTACAGTAATGATTTTAGCTATTTATATAAAGGTCCATATGCTGATCATCCATGCCAATTTTCAAGTCTGTAGGGCTCCTGGTTCCGAAGAAGAAGAAACTTAAAGATTACAAAATTTACCAAAAGTACTACCCCCTCCCCCCTGGTGCTCCGCACCTGGCAGCCCAACAGATATTATTTTAGATATCTTTATTAAGGTCTATGAGCTGATCCTCCATGCCAAGTTCCAAGTCTGTAAGGCTTGTGATTCAGAAGAAGAAGAAGGTTAAAGATTACAAAATTTTCACAAAAGTACTACCCTCTCCCCCCTGATGCTCCGGACCTGGTGAATCTACAGTCATGATTTTAGCTATTTATATAAAGGTCCATATGCTGATCATCCATGCCAATTTTCAAGTCTGTAGGGCTCCTGGTTCCGAAGAAGAAGAAACTTAAAGATTACAAAATTTACCCAAAGTACTACCCCCTCCCCCCTGGTGCTCCGCACCTGGCAGCCCAACAGATATTATTTTAGATATTTTTATTAAGGTCTATGAGCTGATCCTCCATGCCAAGTTTCAAGTCTGTAGGGCTTGTGGTTCAGAAGAAGAAGAAGGTTAAAGATTACAAAATTTTCACAAAAGTACTACCCTCTCCCCCCTGATGCTCCGGACCTGGTGAATCTACAGTCATGATTTTAGCTATTTATATAAAGGTCCATATGCTGATCATCCATGCCAATTTTCAAGTCTGTAGGGCTCCTGGTTCCGAAGAAGAAGAAACTTACTTAAAGATTACAAAATTTACCCAAAGTACTACCCCCTCCCCCCTGGTGCTCTGCACCTGGTGGCCCAAAAGATATAATTTCAGCTATTTTAATTAAGGTCTATGAGCTGTTCCTCCATGCCAAGTTCCAAGTCTGTAGGGCTTGTGGTTCAGAAGAAGAAGAAGGTTAAAGATTACAAAATTTTCACAAAAGTACTACCCTCTCCCCCCTGATGCTCCGCACCTTGTGAATCAACAGTCATGATTTTAGCTATTTATATAAAGGTCCATATGCTGATCATCCATGCCAATTTTCAAGTCTGTAGGGCTCCTGGTTCTGAAGAAGAAGAAACTTAAAGATTACAAAATTTACCCAAAGTACTACCCCCTCCCCCCTGGTGCTCCGCACCTGGTGGCCCAAAAGATATAATTTCAGCTATTTTAATTAAGGTCTATAAGCTGATCCTCCATGCCAAGTTTCAAGTCTGTAGCGCTTGTGGTTCAGAAGAAGAAGAAGGTTAAAGATTACAAAATTTTCACAAAAGTACTACCCTCTCCCCCCTGATGCTCCGCACCTGGTGAATCTACAGTCATGATTTTAGCTATTTATATAAAGGTCCATATGCTGATCCTCCATGCCAATTTTCAAGTCTGTAGGGCTTCTGGTTCCAAAGAAGAAGAAACTTAAAGATAACAAAATTTACCCAAAGTACTACCCCCTCCCCCCTGTTGCTCCGCACCTGGTGGCCCAAAAGTTATAATTTTAGCTATTTTTATTCAGGTCCATTAACTGATCATCCATGCCAATTTTTAAGTCTGTAGGACTACTGGTTGAGAAGAAGAAGAATTTTTAAGATTTTCTTAAAATTTCACCTTTTGTTGCCATAGCAACCAGAGTTTTTCATGGATTTCAATTCTTTTAGCTATTTTTGAAGGGGACCACTTAAGCAACATTTCTGTAAAATTTGGAGTTAATTGGCCCAGTAGTTTAGGAGGAGATGTCGTTTAAAGAAATTGTTGACGGACGCTGGACGACGGACGACGACCGACAACCGACGTCCGACGACCGACGGACGGACGCCGTACGAAAGGTGATCACAATAGCTCACATGAGCACTTCGTGCTCAGGTGAGCTAAAAACATGAATTGATGCTATTCTTGCATGAAAGAAAGACTAGAGTATTTATTGAGCGGATATTGCTAAATAATTAATAGAATTGCTTCAAAAAGAGCCACAAACCTATAAAAACGTTGACAAAATTGGGTCACGCATTGCACCGTTACTTTTGTTTATACCGCCATGGCTTAGTAAATTCATGACATCACCAAATTTAACGCGGGAATTAGGCCAACATCTTTAGTTACAATCTAAATGTATGTTTACCATGAATATGGTTGAAGCATTTAAATTATCAATATGTATACAGTACTTGTCAAAATTGAACCATTGATGTATTATTAACAAAATGCATTGGTTTTAATTTTTTGAAGCAAGCAAATGTTGCAGAAAAAAGATAAGTATCATGGTGGGTATATAGGCCCCTAATTGATGACATTGAAGTTATAAAAGCCGGGCTTTATGGCGCATGAATTTACTGATTAATCAAAGTTTCTGCCATTTATGGCCGGCTTTGGTCCGTAAGGGTATGCCCATAACGACCTGAAAACGCAAATTTTATGCAATAATGCAGATTAATACATTTGTTCCTCTAGACTTCTCCAAAGATCTTGTGGAGCTAGGTACAGCTTGGTCTATTTGACCCCGATTTTGACCTTTTTTTTTGAAAAGATGTTTTACAAGAGCTGTTGGAGGATAGTGAAGCTGGACTATTCTTAGTGTTAGATAGTAATGGCAAATCAATGTCTAGAGGATGATTTGATGTTTGGAGAAGCTTGTGCAAAGTTTCCAAGCTATATCTATAATAGAAACAAAGATATTACAGTTATACATCACTTGCAAAAAAAAAAGCCTTCATCCAATTTTCCAAATTTTCATTTCCGTAAAAGATTATTTACTTGAATTCCAAAATTCTATGTGTGTTAAATCTTTGTCTAGAGGCAGATATTATTGTCACAGACACATGTGAAAATTTTCAAGGCAATAGTTTGAGTAGAAACAGAGAATTGGAACATCTGCTTATAAAACCTTAACCAAAGAATTTTGCCAGTACTGATGCTGATGTCAGGGTGACTGGAATAGACCCCTTATTCTATGAATAGTTGAGCTAAATATCTATAGCTGACACATTCTTTCATTTAACAAAATATTATTTATATTAGCTACAATTGCTTTTATTAGAAGTATATTCCATTAAGAGCATATGCAGTGATATATGAGATTTATCAGATTTCAATTATTGATGCAACAAAGGTCAATATTAGGTCATTTAAACCAAACTATAAATTGAGCTAATTTTGAAAGGAAAATAGTCTTTACCAACAATTATTTCTTCATTGCCTACTTTATTCTATTTTATTTGAATGGAGTTTTACATTGCTTTCAACAATCTTTCAGTATCGCGGTGGCTGGAGCAACTAACAATGGATCCCTAGTATTTCTCACACCAGTACTACTATTACATCCTTACCAAGCCTCCAGCTGCTATCTCACATAGGTTTACCATTGTCAACCTCTGGTCAGAGACAAATAGTCGGAAAGAATGAGTGCCGTCATTTGGATTGAACCCAGGACCTCTAGTCTTATACACTACCAACTACCCTGTGACGGCTTGTCAGGTCATTAAACCCAACTATAAAAGAATCAACAGACACAAATGCAAACAATGTAGAATCTATTATTCAATAACAAAAACATAACAAATTGTGTAGCCGTGAACTTTATAGAACAAAAAACATTTTATTTTATTGAAATCGAACAATATCATAACATTTTTAGCCTTCCCCCATTAGTATACATAGGCTTTGGTTAATTGTAATTTCTCAACACTTTGTTATGCTGTACCCAGAATATTCCTGTTTTGCCTGGAGGTATAAAGAAAGATCAGCCTGCACAAATGTGCAGCCTAATCTTAGTCAAAACCATCTTTTTTTTTCTTTCAATTTTTAGCTTTGTTTAGTTATGTACATTGTATAGAGCTAATTTTGAAAGGAAACAAGAGGACCAAGATGGTCCTAGATTGCTCACCTGAGTCTCTTGGACCCCTGGGAAATCACATAAATTAGATAGGCAGATGTCAAAAAGAAGATAATTGCCTAAGATCACTACCATGGAACGTTTTCAGCAAAGAGCAAGACAGATATGCCTTTTTGCTCTTTGATTCTATGTAAAAAGAGATGCATCCGGGTGGACCCCAAATGTAAACCCAGGGTCTTGATATGAACAAACTTGGAAAAGGTCCATAAGATAATGCTACATACTAAATATGAGAGCTGTCTTCCTACTGGTTTAAAAAAAGAAGATTTTTGAAGGTTTTCCTATTTTCACCCTTCGTGCTCAGATGAGCTGAAAGGGATGCGCCCGGGTGGAGCCCAATTATGACCCAAAGGTCTTGATATGAACAGACTTGGTAGGGGCCCACTAGATGATACTACATACCAACTAGAAAGCCATGAATGGCTTGAGTCCCTCCACAGGCTTGAAATTCTTGAAATAGCAAATCAAAGGTTTGACTAGATTTTACAATATTTTGGGTTTTACTGATGTTGAATTGATTTTCAAATTTTCCACTTTATAACATAAAGAGAAATGACCTCTGACCATAAAATACATATTTTTCATCCGATCACAATAATTTTTGGTAGACTGATAAAGGTTCACTCAAGGATCATTCCAGTAAAATTTGGTTGATATCCATCAATTACATTCTGAAAAAATGATTTTTAAAGTTTCCACTATATATTATAAAGAGAAATGACCTCCACCCATAAAATCCATATTTATCATCTGATCACAATAATTTTAGGTAGACTGATAAAAGGTTCACTCAAGGATCATTTAAGTGAAATTTGGTTGATATCCATCAATAATATTCTGAGAAAATGATTTTCAAAGTTTCCACTATATAACATTTAGAGAAATGACCTCTGCCCATAAAATACAGATTTTTCATTTGATCACAATAATTTTTGGTAGACTGATAAAGGTTCACTCAAGGATCATTCCAGGAAAATTTGGTTGATATCCATCAATTAGAATCTGAGAAAATGATTTTCAAAGGTTCCACTATATAACATATAGAGAAATGACCTCCGCCCATAAAATAAAGATTTTTCATTTGATCACAATAATTTTTGATAGACTGATAAAGGGTCACCCAAGGATCATTCATGTAAAATTTGGTTGATATCCATCAATTAGAATCTGAGAAAATGATTTTCAAAGGTTGCACTATATAACATATAGAGAAATGACCTCCGCCCATAAAATACAGATTTTTCATCTGATCACAATAATTTTTGGTAGACTGATAAAGGGTCACCCAAGGATCATTCATGTAAAATTTAATTGGTATCTATCAATTAGAATCTGAGAAAAGTCACTTTTTACCATATTTGGAAATTAGCCACGCCCATCAAATCCATGTTTTTCATTGGATCAAAATTTCTTGAACAACTTTGAAAGAGGGTCACCCAAGGATAATTCCTGTGAAGTTTGGTTGAAATTCATCCAGTAGTTTCTGAGGAGAAGATTTTTAAAGAGTTTACGACCGGACGCACGCACGGACGGACGGACGGACACACGATGGACACAACGCCATGACAATAGCCCCAGTGGCTTTCAGCCAGTGGAGCTAAAAATGAAAGCAGTGTGCCCTCTGCTTTCGATTAAAGAAGATTTTAAAGGATTTTCGCTCTTTGATTCTATGTAAAAAGGGTTGCGCCCAGGAGGAGCCCAAATATGATCCTAGGGTCTTGATATGAACAAACTTGGTAGAGGTCTACTAGATGATGCTACATACCAAATATGAAAGCTGTCTGCCTTATGGTTTCATAGAAGAAGATTTTTGAAGATTTTCATTTTTTTACCCTTTGTGCTCATAAAAGATAAAGGGATGCACCCGTGCAAAGCCCAAATATGACACAAGGGTCTTGATATGAACAAACTTGGTAGAGGCCCACTAGGTGATGCTACATACCAAATATGAAAGCTGTCTGCCATCTCGTTTCAGAGAAGAAGATTTTAAAAGATTTTTGCTCTTTGATTCTATGTAAAAAGGGTTGGGCCCGGGCAAAGCCCAAATATGACCTCAGGGTCTTGATATGAACAAACTTGGTAGAGGTCCACTAGATGATGCTACATACCAAATATGAAAGCTGTCTGCCTTCTGGTTTCAGAGAAGAAGATTTTGAAAGATTTTCATATTTTCACCCTTTTTGTTAAGGGTAAAGGGAAAGTTAAGGGTGGATTTCATTTATTTGAACAACTTTGGTAAAGCTTGACCCAAGGAACATCCCTGCCAAGTTTCATCAAGATTGGCCCACTGGTTTAGGAGGAGAAGATGTTTAAAGAAATTGTGGACGACGGACGACGCACGACTGACGACGGACGACGGACATTCTACGATCACAATAGCTCACCTTGAGCACTTCGTGCTCAGGTGAGCTAAAAAGTAGCTACCAACAATTAATTCTTCATTGCCTTCTTTATTTTATTTGAATCGGGTGGGGTTACTTGCAATTCTGAAGGCAGCCAGTAGAAAAACTAGAAAGCCATGAATGGCTTGTGTTGCTCAACAGGCTTGAATTTCTTGTAATAGCAAATCTAAGTTTTGACTAGATTTTTAGATATTTTGGCTTCTACTGATGTTGAAAAGATTTTCAAATTTTCCACTATTATAACATATATAGAGAAATGACCTCCGCCCATAAAAGACATATTTTTCTTCAAATCACAATAATTTTTGGCTGAATGATAATAGATCACCCGAGGATCATAATAATGAAGTTTGATTGATATCCATCATTTAGATTCTTAGAAAATGATTTTCAAAGTTTGCCCTAAATAACATATAGAGAATGACCTCCGCCCATAAAAGATATATTTTTCATCATTTTTGATAGACTGATAAAGGGTCACCCAAGGATCATTCATGTAAAATTTGGTTGATATCCATCAGTTGGATTCTGAGAAAATGATTTTCATAGTTTCCACTACATTACATATAGAGAAATGACCTCCGCCCATAAAATACATATTTTTCATCCAATCACAATAATTTTTGGTAGACTGATAAAGGGTCATCCAAGGATCATTCATGCAAAATTTGGTTGATATCCATCTGTTAGGACCTGAGAAAAGTCACTTTTTACCATATTTGGAAATTAGCCACGCCCATTTAATCCATGTTTTTCATTGGATAAAAAATTTCTTGAACAACTTTGAAAGAGGGTCACCCAAGGATCATTTCTGTGAAGTTTGGTTGAAATCCATCCAGTAGTTTCTGAGGAGAAGATTTTTATAGAAAAAGTTTACGACTGGACGCACGGACGCACGGATGGACGGACGCACGACGGACACAACGCCATGACAATAGCCTCAGTGGCTTTCAGCCAGTGGAGCTAAAAATAGAAAATATTCAATTAAAATGTGTTCATACAGGAGCTTGAAAAATCTTACAGCCGACCACACATGGATGATATCTCCGAATTCTTTAATAATTTAATTCTATATTTGACCATCAAATTAAATTCAATCTGAAAAATATGTTTTACTTTTCAATGAAAACAATTTGAGTATGCACCTACTTTGAAAGCTTCTGCACAAAGTATGTCATGTAGTCCGATAATAAATCTAAATCTTTACATTTTTACTTCATGATATTAGATTATCTATTGATTACATAGAGGTAGGGAACTA
Organism: Fragum whitleyi; assembly: GCA_948146395.1. NCBI lineage: Eukaryota > Metazoa > Mollusca > Bivalvia > Cardiida > Cardiidae > Fragum > Fragum whitleyi. Next base: position 17,922,691 of record OX411555.1, read on the forward strand.
AAGACCCAATCACACTCAGTATGAATCAGCTTAGCTTGTTCATAGAGTGTGATTAAGTTTTTAGATTCAAACCTCAATAAAATCAACAAATACTCAATTTATGTCCTAAAAATTGACTGGATCTTTTGTTGTTTTAAATAATATTACACACTACCAGGTGTTGTTAATAACATTATACACACCACCAGATATAGCAATGATATTACACAAACTACCTGATGTTGTCAATAATATTGCACACACCAGCAGATTTTATCAATATTACACACACAACCAAATGAAGCAATGATATTACACGCACAACCAGGTGTTGTCAATTCTATTTAATACTATCAGATGTTTTCAATAATATTACACACACTACCAGATGCTGTCAATAATATTACACGCACTACCAGATGTTGTCAATAATGTAATACTCGCACTCTACCATATATTGTCAATAATATCACAAACACAGATGTTGTCACTGATAATACTACCACAACCAGATGTTGTCAATATAATATTACACACACTACTTGAATTTGTCAATAATATTACACACTCTACCAGATGTTGTCAATAATACTACACATACAACAAGGGGTTCAAAAACCTTTAACCCAGCATTAGCCCTGCACTCAAGACGAACATTTCCTTAACAGTAAAGAAATGGTGCCCAGTCAGTGTTTTTTCTTCTTTTTTGGCCGATATCCTAAAAAGGAACCGTTCCCATTGCCAAAAATGGACATTTTGGAAAATCATGGAAAAAAATCCCAATTTACCAAGGTCTAGAACCTTTCCAAACTATTAAAGTGATAATTTAGAACATGTTGTTTCTCAGTTTATTTTTAATTTAAATGTCTTCAGAGGTAAAGAAACCTCTATTCTGGTAGTAATTTGTACACATTACTCAAGTTTTTTTGCAAAACCACTATAATAAGATTTTTCGATATTTTTGTGAAAAAGACTCATTTTTCCCAATATGCCTGGTTTTGGACCCTATCCCAAAAGCCTGAGAAAAAAACTTCACCAGCTTTGTATATGAAAGTCATGGTACCATTGCAAACATCTTTGTATCTTGAACAGCCGCCACTATAGCGCATTTGGTTAGGCATAAGACTTCCAATCTGGAAGTTGTGGGTTCGATCCCCTGTGGCGGCAAATATCCTTTCCGACGTTTGTCTCTCTCCAATGGGTAGATAATCGTTAACCTATGTGAGATAGCAGTCGGAGGCTAGGAAAGGGTATAATAGTAGTACAGGTGTAAGAAATACCAGGAATCCATTGTTAGGTGCTCCGACCGCCGTGATATAACTGCGAAATTGTTGAAAGCGGCGTAAAACCCATTCAAACAAACAAATTGTATCTTGAACACAAGGCTTGCTTCCCTTTTTTAGCTGCAAAGTCACTATCACCTTGGCATCATTAGTGAAGATTTTGGTTTGTTTGTTTGAACCAGGTTTTACACTGCTTCAACATCATTTCAGTCATATTGCATTGGCTGAAGCACCTAACAATGGATTCCTGGTATTTCTCACACCAGTACTACCATCACATTCTTTCCCAGCATCCAGCTGCTATCCTACATAGGTCTACAATGATCAGCCAATTGGTGGAAGACAAATGATTGGAAAGGATGAGTGCCACCATTGGTGATTGAACTCGGGACCTCTAGGTTGACAGTCTGATGCGCTATCAACTGCGCTTTTGTGAAAGCCTTGACTTGACTAACTCTAACAGGACTTGTGTTTGACCCTTAAATCAGGGGTTTGACCCTCAAAAATCTTAAGATATCTTATTTTGACCCCTGATATTTTATGTCAGGAGGGTCATTTGACTCCTAAAATTTCAGTATTGCATCTTCTTACCCCTGCAAATTATAGATTTAGCAAAAGAATTAGAAACAATTGTCTCCTTTATATCTTTTTAAGAGATTCATATTTTATATAAATCTCTTACAAAGATATGAAGGAGACAGTCAAAGAATTAAGAAAGTCAATAAGCATATTAAGAATAAGAAATATTTAGTTATGATTAACTTATTCAATTGGTTTGTCTGGTTTGACCCCATCAACAGAATTTTTGACTCCTAAAATTCACAGCAAAGGGGTCAATGACTACTGAAATTGAAAAGCTAGCACAAACCCTGAACTTTAAACCTTGGTTGTTTCTCAATTGTTAATGAGATCTATGTCTACTTAAACCTTGAGGTATAACTCTAACGTTACATGTATTTTTGTAAGAGATGCCCATTAATTTTTGCATTATTCAGCATTTAAAGCTGAGTGTTGGAACCCACGTCATTGTTTGACCTTTTGAACTGCTAATAAACATGTATGTCAAGTTACAAGTGAATGCCTGAGTAATACCAGAGATATCACAAAATGTCAAGGTTTTCCTTCGACAATGACGACTCACACGATGCAACCCAGGCTGAAGCAATACCCCAGAGTTTATGCAAGAACAGCCAAACTACAAAAAATCTCTATATCTCTAAATTCAATACTTGATATTTATGTATGGGCACAAACTGCACACAAACTATACATATATTTCGGAATTTCTGGAAACTATCAAAACTATTTTCTCCACTAAATGCATGAAATGAATAGCTCTTTAAAACAAGAGATTTCTAAAATTATTTACAAACATGGTTATAAATAATTATCTCACAACTATGATAATGAATATGCGAAGACCCATATCATTATGATATAAAAATTCTTTTGAATAAATCATCAAAAGTTATATAAAGGTCTATAACTTAGGTCTGTTTTCATTAAGAAAAATAATGTGCAAAGCTCTTCAGGTGCAACATTAACAAATTTTATGTGAATGAAAAGTGTACAAAAGCTAGGAAACATACAATCAAAGAAAAATTTAGAAACCACTTATTTCCAGTAATTTCTTCTTATCATTTAAAGTTTTAACCCTTTAAATCCTGTCAGTTCATGAAAGCCTTGTGTGTCATATTGGAATGAGTTGACTAATCCTACAAATATTACTAATATCATAACATAAAAATTTTTAGTGCCACAAAATCTTTGAGTCTGACAGGAAGAGGAAGTGACATCACAGAGGGCATGATACTAGTCCCACAATGCACCTGGACTAGCTGTTTCCTGATGGACAGTCTGCAACACTGTTGAAGGGATCTGGGCTGACTGACATAGTCAAACAGCATGTTACGTAGGTGTTTCTTCTCTCTCATAACCTATTAAAATATATGCATGTATACAATAATAATAAATCAAAGGTTCCACAGAACACTATTGTAAGTGCCTATAAATATAAAGGCTCTTACACAAGTATAACACAGACCCCTAAAAATTATGTATATGTAAACTTATTAATACAGTTAAGAACATCATGAAATTGACAAAATGATTGATTTTGGAATTTTTTTGGAATAAAATTGAATGAGGGAAGGAGTGCGTTTCAATAATTTTCGAGAGACGTGGAACATATACATGGTCACCAGCTAATAAAATCCTGCAATAATTTAACTGATTTAATTGAAACATGGATTGTTTTGAGAGATTTTGAAGTGTTTTTTAAACTATTTAAGAGTATTTTTGAGTGATTAAAGTGAGTATTTATAATTAAAGATTGGATCACTGAGCAAGTGATTTTGAACGAATTTGGTCAAGATGAGTAGTATCAATTGCATGGACCATTGGTGATTAACTGTACCGGGGCATTTCATAACTAGAGATATTTGTGCTCCAGATACACTGAATCTACTTATGATTATTTTCAAAATCTATGTTGTAGGTACTCATTTCAATGGTCTTGACAAGACAATTCCAAATAATGCCCACAATATGATTTGTGCAAGTATTGTAATTTTATTTTATTTTATTTTATATTGAAAATACTCCCTCTATTTGTAGCTCTGAATCTACATACCTTGATATTCTTAGGAAATTTGGCCAATTCTGCCCTGGTAAGATGAACACCAGCCTGCAACAACAGACACAGGGACTTCTCTCTACAGTTGAACACTGCCCAGTATAGTGCTGTTGTGTCTCTGTGGGTAAACAAAATATCACATGTGTGTCACATATCATCACACATAATAGACAGCTCAGTACAAAACTCACTTTACTGTATTCTAAGTGCAAATTTACTTATGGGCACTTAATATTTAGTTTTGCACTGACCTAGAGCTCAGTATTTTGATGTAAGTCTGTATTTTATTAAAAAACAAGATGTGTTTGTGAAACATGAATGCCCCCGTAACGGCATTTTTTTTCAAAGTTTGACCTTGACAGATGACCTTGACTTTGGTACCAGCGGATGCGGATCATTGAGATCTATTATCATGCCAAATATTAGCTTTGTATCTTGAATAGGCTTGAAGATATTGGCAAGGTTAAGTTTTCGGGTTAAGTTTTCGGACAGACGGATGGACAGTCAGACGGACAGACAGACAGATGGATGGACAGACAGACGGACATGAGTAAAACAATATGCCCTCGATCTCTCGATGTGGGGGCATAAAAACTTGATTTTTTTTATTTTCAATTTGACTCGAAATTTGGCTTTAAATCTGTGTTATTCTTATTGAAGTTTTTAGCTAGCATTTCATGTGTCAATAGATGTAGCTTAGTTGTGTGTAAGGGGAGTTTGTACCCGGGCTTGTGTTAGTGTTTGATATTGAGGAGGCATTGACTCCTCACCATATTAATTCTGGGGGTCAAAAATGATTTTAAAGGGGTCAAAACGACAGAAAAATAAATCATAAGTAGAATTTTGCACAATCAAGAGTCACTTTACCTGTTTCTTGCAATCACAGGATAGAAAGGTCCCTGGTTCAAATACCAATGGAATCAAATACATTATTTATCATTGGGTTAAAAGGCATCAAGAAAATTATCTATTTATTCTCGTTTTAATAGCGCATACAGGGCTTGTGTTTGACCCTTAAACCAGGGTTTTGACTCCCGAAAATCCCATTCTGACCCTAAAAAATTTCCTATCGGGGTTCATTTTGTCCAACTGAATTTGCAGTGGTGCAACCTATGAAAGATTATATCTCCATATTATTACTAAAGATTTATGTAAATGAAACAACATAAACAATAAAGTATGTCTTTATAGATTACTTTATAGACTCTCACAGATAAGTTCTCATTTTTTGCTCTTTTTTTACCCCTAAACCAGTTTTGACCCCGAGAATTTTTTTGACAAGGGGCAAATGACTCCCAAATTTAAAAAGCTAGCACAAGCCCTGTGAGTAGGATGCATCAATGCATCATACTGACCTCCTAATAGTGATTATGAAAACAAAACATTTTCACATATTATGCTTTAGGACTTAAAGCCACAGTCAGCGTTTAGAGTAAAAAAAAGCTTTTTCATGAATATTCTTTGAATATTTTTTCTTGATTTAGTCTTGTGAAAGATGAGTTACATTAAATTACAAATCAATCGACAAACGGCGGCTTTTTCGTAAAACGCATGATCTGCAGTATAAAGTAAAATATGTAAATGAGATTTTAGTCACGTGAAATACGCCCACGTGCAGGAGAGGTATAGGAGTGGTATTCAAATTGGAGTCTGAAATGTTGCAGGTCATAAATATTCATAACTTTTATTTAGATCATCGCCTCATAATTATTTGCATGATCGAATATTTGAATGACAAATTCAAGCTTATATTTGCTAATACAAGTCTAGTTTTTGTGTACATTGTCGTCTCAGATCATCGTCTTGCGTTTCGGAAATGCTCACGAACACAGACGGGGGCTTTAAAAATCATTACTTAATTTTTAATTTAATCTAAACACCAGCCCTGTGAATAATTTGTATAAATTATTCTTACCTAAAATCAGGAATGTCTGGATCAGCCCCTCCACATATCAGTACCTCAGCATTGTCTTCAAACCCAAAATATATACTAATGGACAGCGGCGTCTCCCCAAACCTCCGATCTCGTACATTTAACAGGGCACCATGGTCCATCAAAATATTGCAAAACTTTACGCAACTATTTCTAGCTGCAAGATTTAAGGGAGTATTACCATCTTCATTCTGCATGTTTACGTTGAAGTCAAACTGCAATGCAAAATCTAACATGTCGATGCTCGTCTTTCGACTCATAACTGCTGCATGAATTAGGTTACCATAGCTACATGTCAGATAAGGGTCAGCCCCTAATTCGTACAAATACTCTGCTATTTTCAGGTTTCCACCCCAAACTGCCATAAAAAGTATTGTTGATTTGTCTAATGCCAACATATTCACAAAATCTTGATTCTCCTTCTGCGGAAGGTCTAGATCACGTTCAGAGTTGCGTAGAATATTTCTTGTACTAGTTGAAGTAGGGGACTCTAGATCATCACTGAAATTGGGGCAAGTCATTAGCTTGATCATATCCTCCTGTTTATGTGATATTCTAGCTTTTTCAACAAGAATTTTCAAAATGTCCAGGTGAAAGTCATAACCAAGGTAGGCAAGTATGTGACATGGAGGGAAAAGACGAAGAAATACATCTAACATGCTCCCTTTCTTCCAGCTACAACCAGCTGCAATCAGAGTTTCTGAAAGAGCCTTACCATGCTTTTGCTGATGTAACGCAAGCCCAAGAGCAGTGTGACCTCGACTGTTTCTCTTGTTCACATTAGCACCATATTGAACGAGTAACTTTACCATATCAACTGACTCCTGCATGACGGCCAGATGTATCGGGGAATTAGAGCAATCACCATAACACTGATTAATGTCTTCTCCATTTTCTAGTAATATTGTTGCTAGATAAAGATTATCTATTTCAACTGCATAAATAAGTGGGGGCTTTGAAACTGCAACAGTCTGTGAGCCACTTGTTTGTATTACTTGATCAACATTCGCGCCATTCTGTATCAATATTTTAGACATCTCAGATGATTTATTAATTGCTAACTGTAGTGGGGTAAGATCACTGCAACAAGGGCTATTAATATCTGTTCTTCTGTATGATAGAATTAATTTCAGAATAGATATTTCATTAAGAATGATAGCTAAGGAGATGGCGTTCATACGACTAGAAGGTGTTAGAATGCTTGGATCTGCCCCATTTTCCATCAAACATTTCACCAAATCTTCATCATGGGATTTAATTGCACACATAAGAGGTGTTTCATCTTCAAATATAACATTAGGTGATATTCCACGCTTAAACAAATCATTAACAATTTTATGTACACCAGTTCTTGCACTTTGAAAATCTGGATTTTCCGTTTTCCAAGCCGTAGAGATGGGATGGTCATGCGCATGTGCGAATCTGTGTGTCTTCCTATTGTAGCTTTTTATCAAGAAACAAACTGCTTCCTCACTTATGTCAACTTTATTGATGACTGTTGTTGAAAGCAGTTCAGTGAGTTCATCAATCTTTTCTTCTTTAACTAGTTGATTGAAACTGGCTTGTCTTCTTTCCATATTCCTTCACTGAAGCAATTATAGTAAATCTTGCTTGACCGACTACATCTATTAAGCGACCATTTTTATAAAGAGACCGTTTTAGAATCCCATTCTTTAAATTGAAATATCTGAAAAAGTAGATATTATTGGTATAAAAATTAAATAATTAATTGTAAATAAATCCCATATTGCTAAAACTCATCAGAATCATCTCAGTGAGACAATTCTATTGGGTTTTAACAGTAAAGAATTATTGAGAATTTGGCAAATTCCAATAATATAAATATTCAACCAAAATTATGTATCTGATTTGTAAGCAAAATATGTAGGCAACCATTTTTCTTTTAACTGTCAATCACTACAGAGCTATCAAGGTAGTCAGTCTAGCTAAAAAACAACAAGGCAGCCAGTCGTGATAAAAATCAACAGAAGTAAATAAAAGAAGAAAAGTTGTCCCCACCTGGGACTCAAAACCATGACTGCCCAGAACACTAGCAAGGTGATCTCCCTCTTGAGTTAGCCGGGGACATGGTCATGAGCTTACCTACTATCAATCACTGCACTCAATGCCACTCATATTGCTAAAACTCATCAGAATCATCTTAGTGAGACAATTCTATTGGGTTTGGTTCACAGTCAACTCGGCCTGTGAATAACTCGGCCCGTTAGCTCGGCCCGTCAACTCGGCCTGTTTATATATTAAATAGGTACATGTATGATGATGCAATAAATATTAATTGATTAATAATCACGCGTTAAAAAGGTTTTTAATAATAGTAATCTTATCTTACTATAATATGGCATTTGTGTCATTATGAGATTTGATAGATATAATTAAATACTTCGTTCCCCTTTTATTGAAATTTATTTTTCAAATTATTATTTTTTTCTAAGCACAAAAGAAGGTGACAAGTTATATGCGTATAGATCTTAGTCATCGATTGCGAATTAGCACGTCCTTTGAGTGCGCACATTGATTTACAATCTTAAAAGTGAGCTTATATATTCGTTTACTGGGCTAAACACTATATAAGTTATATACAGGCCGAGTTGACGGGCCGAGTTTTACACAGGCCGAGTTTTACGCGGGCCGAGTTTTTAACAGGCCGAGTTGACAGGACACCTTAGGTTTTAACAGTAAGGATTATTGAGAATTTGGCAAATTCCAATAATATAAATATTCAACCAAAATTATGTATCTGATTTGTAAGCAAAACGTGAAAGCAACCATTTTTCTTTTAACTGGCGATCACCACAGAGCTATCAAGGTAGTCAGTCTTGCTAAAAATCGACAAGGCAGTCAGTCAACAAAAAAATCAACAGAAGTAAATAAAGGAGGAAAAGTTGTGCCCGACCTGGGACTCGAACCCACGACCGCCCAGAACATTAGCAAGGTGCTAATAACTGAGCTAGCCGGGCGCGTGGTCATGAGTTTACCTACTATCAATCACTACACTCATCCCCCCTTTTTACCAACTGGAGCCAGTCCAATACCGATTCAAAATTTCAGAACCCAGCTTTCTCTGTTTACTTCAGACACCATAAAGGTAAATTACTAAGGAAAAATTGTGCCCATCATGGGACTTCAAAGCACGACCCTCGGAACACTAGCACAGAGCTGTACCAACTGGGATAACTGGGCCGGCATATGCCACCTGATCATGAGTCTACCCACTGTTGATCACTACATGTAACAGTGTAACGTGTCCCCCTGGGTAACGTGTCCCCGGGGACAGGTTACCCCGGGGTAACATGTCCCCCCCTGGGGTAACATGTCCCCGGGGACAGGTTACCCCGGGGTAACATGTCCCCCCCATGGAAAACATTATTTCTTATCAAAATTTTAATTTTTCATTCATGCTATTTTGTATATCTTTAAATCAATTTAAAAAGACATATAAAAAGTATATCCGTAATTTTTGAGTGGTTTTCAATTACTCAATCCAAAAAATAATTTACCAACTATGATTTTCTTATCAAATCAATTTTCCTTTTTTTTTTTATTTTTTATTATCATAGTTATCAATCTTGGTATGTTATGCAAATATTTGAAAGTTTAATGAAAACAAGAGGGCCATAGTGGCCCTTAATCGCTCACCTGAATTAACAATCTTAAAAGGTTTTTCTAAGATTTGACCTCGTGACCTAGTTTTTGACCCCACTTGACCCAATTTCGAACTTGTCCGAGATTTCATCAAGATAATCATTCTGACCAATTTTCAGGTTGATTGGGCTAAAAATATGGCCTCTAGAGTGTCCACAAGGTTTTTCTAAGATTTGACCCCGTGACCTAGTTTTTGACCCCACTTGACCCAATTTCGAACTTGTCCGAGATATCATCAAGATAATCATTCTGACCAATTTTCAGGTTGATTGGGCTAAAAATATGGCCTCTAGAGTGTCCACAAGATTATTCTAAGATTTGACCCGTGACCTAGTTTTTGACCCCACTTGACCATATTTCGAACTTGTCCGAGATTTCATCAAGATAATCATTCCGACCATTTTTCAGGTTGATTGGGCTAAAAATATGGCCTCTCGAGTGTCCACAAGGTTTTTCTAAGATTTGACCCCGTGACCTAGTTTTTGACCCCACTTGACCCAATTTCGAACTTGTCCGAGATTTCACCAAGATAATCATTCTGACCAATTTTCAGGTTGATTGGGCTAAAAATATGGCCTCTAGTCTGTCCACAAGGTTTTTCTTAGATTTGACCCCTTGACCTAGTTTTTGACCCCACTTGACCCAATTTCGAACTTGTCCGAGATTTCATAAAGATAATCATTCTGACCAATTTTCAGGTTGATTGGGCTAAAAATATGGCCTCTAGAGTGTCCACAAGGTTTTTCTAAGATTTGACCCTGTGACCCAGTTTTTGACCCCACTTGACCCAATTTCGAACTTGTCCGAGATTTCATCAAGATAATAATTCTGACCAATTTTCAGGTTGATTGGGCTAAAAATATGGCCTCTAGAGTGTCCACAAGATTATTCTAAGATTTGACCCCGTGACCTAGTTTTTGACCCCACTTGACCCAATTTCGAACTTGTCCGAGATTTCATCAAGATAATCATTCCGACCATTTTTCAGGTTGATTGGGCTAAAAATATGGCCTCTCGAGTGTCCACAAGGTTTTTCTAAGATTTGACCCCGTGACCTAGTTTTTGACCCCACTTGACCCAATTTCGAACTTGTCCGAGATTTCATCAAGATAATCATTCTGACCAATTTTCAGGTTGATTGGGCTAAAAATATGGCCTCTAGAGTGTCCACAAGGTTTTTCTAAGATTTGACCCCGTGACCTAGTTTTTGACCCCACTTGACCCAATTTCCAACTTGTCCGAGATTTCATAAAGATAATCATTCTGATCAATTTTCAGGTTGATTGGGCTAAAAATATGGCCTCTAGAGTGTCCACAAGGTTTTTCTAAGATTTGACCCCGTGACCTAGTTTTTGACCCCACTTGACCCAATTTCGAACTTGTCCGACATTTCATCAAGATAATAATTCTGACCAATCTTCAGGTTGATTGGGCTAAAAATATGACCTCTAGAGTGTCAAGGTTTTTCTAAGAATTGACCCTGTGACCTAGTTTTTGACCCCACTTGACCCAATTTCGAACTTGTCCGAGATATCATCAAGATAATCATTCTGACCAATTTTTCAGGTTGATTGGGCTAAAAATATGGCCTCTAGAGTGTCCACAAGATTTTTCCAAGATTTGACCCAGTGACCTAGTTTTTGACCCCACTTGACCCAATTTCGAACTCGTCCGAGATTTCATCAAGATAATCATTCTGACCAATTTTCAGGTTGATTGGGCGAAAAATATGGCCTCTAGAGTGTCCACAAGGTTTTTCTAAGATTTGACCCTGTGACCTAATTTTTGACCCCACTTGACCCAATTTCGAACTTGTCCGAGATTTCATCAAGATAATCATTCTGACCATTTTTCAGGTTGATTGGGCTAAAAATATGGCCTCTAGAGTGTCCACAAGGTTTTTCTAAGATTTGACCCCGTGACCTAGTTTTTGACCCCAGTCGACCAAATTTCGAACTTGTCCGAGAATTCATGAAGATAATGATTCTGACCAATTTTCAGGTTGATTGGGCTAAAAATATGGCCTCTAGAGTGTCCACAAGATTTTTCTAAGATTTGACCCTGTGACCTAGTTTTTGACCCCACTTGACCCAATTTCAAACTTGTCCGAGATATCATCAAGATAATCATTCTGACCAATTTTCAGGTTGATTGGGCTAAAAATATGGCCTCTAGAGTGTCCACAAGATTTTTCTAAGATTTGACCCCGTGACCTAGTTTTTGACCCCACTTGACCCAATTTCGAACTTGTCTGAGATTTCATCAAGATAATCATTCTGACCAATTTTCAGGTTGATTGGGCCAAAAATATGGCCTCTAGAGTGTCCACAAGGTTTTTCTAAGATTTGACCCTGTGACCTAGTTTTTGACCCCAGTTGACCCAATTTCGAACTTGTCCAAGATTTTATCAAGACAATCATTCTGACCAATTTTCAGGTTGATTGGGCTAAAAATATGGCCTCTAGAGTGTCCACAAGGTAAATGTTGACGACGCACGACGCACGACGCACGACGCACAATGCACGACGCACAACGGACGACGGACGACGGACATCAAGTAACCCCAAAAGCTCACCTTGAGCACTTCGTGCTCAGGTGAGCTAAAAATATAAAAAAAATAAATCTTTAGTGGGGGGGGGGGGACATGTTACCCCGGGGTAACCTGTCCCCCTATTCAAAATGCTTTTATCCATTTGATTTCACCTTCCAGTCATTCATTTTTCTTAAGAAATTATCATATGATATTCATTGAAAAATATTCATTCATTTTTTTAAAAAAAATTGATGTTTTTTTAAAAGAAAAATCTTAGCGCTTGCATGTTTTAATTTTTTGCAATATTACTTTTGCAATATCTAAATTTTTTCCAAGTCCAGGGTAATATGTCCCCGGGGGACAGGTTACCCCGGGTTAACCTGTCCCGCTATTCCAAATACTTTTAAGAAACCTTGGAAACCTTACCCTAAACAATTTGAAATATTATTAAATAATTGAAAACATATGGGTTTATTTTTGCATATATCATTGCTGACAGCATTTTTAGGGGTGGGACAGGTTACCCAGGCCTGGGTAACGTGTCCCCGGGGACAGGTTACCCCAGCTTGGGTAACCTGTCCCACCCCCCAATTCACACAAAGAATAAAATACATGCTTTGAATGCTTTACATGCTCTCAATGAATTTTCTAATAAGTGAATAATTTTTGTAGTAAGAACAGTTGTGATATATTTAAGGTTATAAATAAAACTTTCAAAGAAAAGAAAAAGTTTTTGTAAACTTTTGTGAAAATTCCTGGTTAACATGTTAGCAATGTTTTCCCAGTCTGGAGTAATTTTTTTTTAGAGACAAGTAACCACAGATTGGAAAAACTTATATGTACCCAAAACAATTTAGAATAAATAAGAAAAAGAAAATATTTTGGTAAATTTGTGCACAGATCATTGTTGACAACCTTTTCAGAGGTGGGACAGGCTACCCAGGCCTGGGTAACGTGTCCCCGGGGACAGGTTACCCCAGCTTGGGAAACCTGTTTCCCCCTCCGACATACACATACACTCACGATAAATTTTCTAATAAGTGAATAACTAATTTGTATAACAGTTTTGATATAAATGAGACTATCAAACAGTTTTCAAATAAAAAAAAATGTATTTGCAAGTTTTTTTTAATAAATCCTCATTAACAACCTTTTTTTTGGGTTTTCACTGGGTTAACAGGCCTGGGTAACATGTTTCAGAGACAAGTGACCACAGCCTTAGAAACCTTACCCCCAAACAATTTGAAATATTATTAAATGATTGAAAACATATGGGTTTATTATTGCATAAATCATTGCTGACAGCATTTTTGAGGGTGGGACAGGTTACCCAGGCCTGGGTAACGTGTCCCCGGGGACAGGTTACCCCAGCTTGGGTAACCTGTCCCCCCTCTGACATACACATACACATACACTCTCAATGAATTTTCTAATAAGTGAATAATTTTTGTAGTAAGAACAGCTGTGATATAATTAAGGTAATGAAATAACTTTCAGAGAAAAGAAAAAGTTTTTTGTAAACTTTTGTGAAAATTCCTGGTTAACATGTTAGCTATGTTTTCCCAGTCTGGGGTAACTTTTTTTTTTAAGAGACAAGTAACCACAGGTTGGAAAATCTTACATGTACCCAAAACAGTTTAGAATAAATAAGAAAAAGAAATTTTTTTGGAAAATTTGTGCACAGATCATTGTTGACAACCTTTTCAGAGGTGGGACAGGTTATCCAGGCCTGGGTAACGTGTCCCCAGGGACAGGTTACCCCAGCTTGGGTAACTTGTCCCCCCCAGACATACACATACACTCACAATAAATTTTCTTATATGTGAATAACTAATTTGTATAACAGTTTTGATATAAATGAGACTATGAAACAGTGTTCAAATTAGAAAAAATGTATTTGCAAGTTTTTTTTAATAAACTCTGGGTAACATGTTTCAGAGACAAGTGACCATAGCCTTAGAAATCTTACCTCCAAATAATTTGAAATATTATTAAATGATTGAAAACATATGGGTTTATTATTGCATATATCATTGCTGACAGCATTTTTGAGGGTGGGACAGGTTACCAAGGCCTGGGTAACGTGTCCCCGGGGACAGGTTACCCCAGCTTGGGTAACCTGTCCCACCCCCCCCAATTCACACAAAGAAAAAATACATGCTTTGAATAATTTTTCTAAAGACCAGATCATTCATAGATATGCTCATAGTCATAATGACATTTAACAATTATTTTTCTAAAAAAATTAAAAAAAAAAAGTTTAATTGTTATAATACTTATCATGGAAAATATAAAAATCCTTCAGAACTTAAACAGTTCGCAAAACAGATCAAAATTACATACAGATCAAAGAAAGAGACTTGTAATGCATAGAATAAAAATATCTTGGTAAAAGAAATGTGACTAAATATTGGTTTACAATATCTGTAGGGGGGGACAGGTTACCCCAGGGGGGGACAGGTTACCCCGGCTGATTTCCAGGGTAACGTGTCCCCGGGGACACGTTACCCCAGGGTAACCTGTCCCCGGGGACACGTTACCCAGGGGACAGGTTACCCTTGGACACTACACAACAAGCTTCTAGCTCTGTCCAATTTTATACCTGTTACCTGTTCCTCGAATCCGGTAATAGGCTTTCGACTCTGTGGCCCGTTTCTTCGGCTTACAGTCAACTCGTTCCTCAGTCAACTCATTCCTCAGTCAACTCGTGGCGTTTTTGGTCAACTCGTTCCCCAAAATTGGTCAACTCGTTCCCCAATCGATTTTTCCTCGGTCAACTCGTTCCCCGAAAATTATCGTATATATTTGAAAGCAATTGTCGTATTTTTTATTATTTTGATTGAGTTGAAGTACTCAAAATAAGTTATTTTAATAAAGTCTTTGAAAAACTATGCAAAATTTATGATAGTTACCCTTTAACCTAAAATCTTAAGACCGATTTTACCCAACGCTATTGTCCGGAAAACTGATTGAATATTAGCCGAAAATTTATATATAAAAAAGAACACAGGTTTACAAAATATAAAAATTAAAGGGGAAATGAAAAAATAAGATATTTTTTGTATCAAACCAGTATTTCTTCTTTTACAGAATTTCTGGTTGCCCGGCAGGACACAAGAAGAAAAGCAAATAGATAACATTATTTTATAAAGATACTGTCGGATTTAGAAAAGAATATAAAAAAATTAAGAAAGACATACTGTTTATATTAATTAAAATTTAACCTTAAGATAGTCATGGATGTATTCAAAAGTATTTATTATTATTGAAGGTCAATTAGACCCGGTCATTAATGGTGGGAATACAATTATAGTATCAATTATCTTAATGTTTTGCTGGTGTTTTTTTGCAATTACAGGTAAGTATTGTCGCACAAGACTATCACTTTATTCCAAACACACGCATACAACACGTATCCAAATAAAGATTTATACGACCAAGACAGCATTATTAATTCTTCATCTGTTTGGTGCATGAATATACACTCGACGAGTTACCTAATCCAGCATAACTGCATAAATTTACGTTTATTATGAAAACGTTCGCTGTAACGTTTGAGAAACGTACAGCAGTTGCGGGTCAGTTGCTTTGCGACCAAATCTAATAACTACAGCTTGATTTGGCTGAAATTAATAGGTTCTGGTCGCCGAATGACAAATTTAAAACATACAATGGTCGTCTTTAGTCCCTTTGAATGGCACGCCCCTAAATTCATCATCAATCACCAGAACGAACAATGACCTGGAAGGTATTCATAATTGTACGCGATTAAAATCCGTTGAAATCTCCAGTCAAATGCGAGATTTACTTGGGTCCCGATTTATTTATGTATCTTTGTTGAAAAAAATATATTCTGGTAGTATGGTAAAGGGCTTATTAAATTCCGAATATCGATTTTCAATAAAAATATAGCATAACATAATAGAATAACATTCCTAATAATTCTTGTACAAAAACGTCCGTTGAAATATCAAGTGAAAATAAGATAATTTGGGGGGAACGAGTTGACTGATGAAAAATCGATTGAGGAACGAGTTGACCAATTCTGGGGAACGAGTTGACCAAAATCGCCACGAGTTGACTGAGGAACGAGTTGACTGAGGAACGAGTTGACTGGCACCCGTTTCTTCTTGGTATAGTTCTCTACTGGTGACTTTATGTAATTTAACTATAGTTTTTTCACAAAAACGAAGACAAAAAAGACATAACAGCACAAAATAAAGGAGAACTTACATTCATTCTTGTTATTCATCAATTTTGTTCTTTCTGAGAACATGGTTCCCTCAGACTCTGGGATATGAAACAAATCGACTCTTCGAATTTGCCATGTGAGAACGACTTTATTAACAGGTGAACAGCCCACAAGTTTTATTGGTGTAAACAAGTTTAACGTAATATTTGCGTCGTTATTTCGGTTATCTTGTCACCTAGTTTATTTAAAACCAAGCACTATGGTCAAGGAAGGTGACAGAAGTCATCCGGATATGAAGGTCGGATATTTTCGAAAAATCTATTTTGTGCAAAAATCATAAATAAATACCGAACAAGGAAAGATATTGATTCAAAACGTAACTGACATTAAGTATAAGCAGTCAAAATAAACAGAAAATCAAATGCTTTTATATTTTGTGAATATGGTCAAATACCAATATTCGGCTTTAGAGCTAGCAAACTTGAGCGCCAGACTTTGATCTGTCCATTCTTGCTCGAAACCGAAATTAGACATTTAAAAAAGACAAAATGAGTCTTTCGTTAAGGTAAATATCCTTTGGTAAAGCTTTTCAAGACGTTATTTCCTAGGCTTGAAGATCAGGTAAAAAGGCTCTGTGTCAGAGAAGGTTCAAAAGACTCTGTGTCAGAGAAGGTTCTAAATCATTCTACAAATATGTAAGAAGTAAACAGCAAGTTAGAGAAAGTATCGGTCCTCTGAAAGGGCAAAATGGTGAAATTAGTGCCGATGCAAAATTTATGGCTGAGGAGCTGAACTCGTTTTTTGCCAAGTCATTTACTCGTGAAAATGTGTCAAACACTACAGAGCCAGATTTTTCATTTAATGGAAAAGACAAACTAAAGGAAATTAACATTACCCCCGGATTAGTCCAAAAGCATTTACTAAAATTGAAAAGACATAAATCACCTGGACCTGACAATATTGGATCATCATTACTGCTTGATATTTGTGATTTTGTGACGCAACCACTTAGCATTATTTTTAATCGTAGTCTCAAAACCAGCGAAGTACCAATGGATTGGAAACAAGCTAACGTTACACCCATATTTAAAAAAGGAGATAAATCTGACCCTGGAAATTATCGACCCATTAGTCTTACATCACAGGTTTGCAAAGTTCTGGAGTCTATTATACGGGAAGAAATTGTTTCTCACCTGAATGAACATGCATTGCTACTACAGTCTCAACATGGTTTCACCAAAGGAAAATCTTGCCTTACTAATTTACTCACATTCCTTGAAGATATTACAAAAATAATTGACGAGGGGAAACCAATGGATATTATATACCTTGACTTTAGTAAGGCCTTTGATAAAGTGCCTCATCAAAGACTTATCAATAAAATTCTACTACATGGAATCTCTGGTGATGTAACCTCGTGGATTGCTGAGTGGCTGAGGGGTCGACAACAGCGAGTCGTTTTAAATGGCGAAGAATCTTGTCTTGAAGAAGTCCTTTCTGGTGTACCCCAGGGATCGGTCTTGGGACCTACTTTATTCCTGATTTTCGTGAATGACATTGACAATGTCATTAACAGCTTTATTCAGAAATTCGCTGATGACTGCAAGGTGTATCGCTCAGTACCATCTGATAGTGAAATCTCTATTTTGCAAGATGATGTGGACAACCTCTGTAAATGGTCCGAGGAATGGCAAATGGTTTTTAATGTTAACAAATGCAAGACTGTACACATAGGTCACAATAATAGTAACCATGTGTATACCATGAACAATCAACAACTAGAAAATGTAACAGAAGAAACCGATTTAGGAATTATAATTTCAAACGACTTAAAGCCATCAAAGCAATGTGTAAGTGCAGCTAAAAAGGCAAATATGACTCTCGGAATGATTAAACGCCACATAATATCAAGAGACAAGCACACTATTTTAAGACTGTATAAGGGACTTGTTAGACCAAAGCTTGAATATTGTATACAAGCCTGGAATCCTTCATTGAAAAAAGATATTGAACTTTTGGAACAAGTACAACACAGAGCAACTAAACTCATACCAGAACTTTCCCATCTAACATATCACGACAGACTTAAAGAACTACATTTAACCACTCTTGAACTAAGAAGACACAGAGGAGATTTAATTGAAACATTCAAAATCCTTAAAGGTAAAGAAGGCATCAATTGTGACCATCTCTTCACATATAATGTATCATCAACTAGAGGAAATTCTTTAAAACTAGCCAAACCACGTGCAATGTTAAATATCAGACAGCACTTCTTCAGCCAGAGAGTTATTAATGCCTGGAACAGACTTCCAGATTGTATTATTGAAAGAGACACAGTTAACGGTTTTAAAAATGCTTTGGACCCTTATCTTCAAGACGTTTATGGGGTTTCAATGACTAGGTCGATTAACCCCTAGGCCGCACTCAATGGGTGTGGCTGCAGGTATAACAGGTATAACAGGTAAAAGACTCTTGTCAGAAGTGACCAAGAGGTTCAAGATACTGGAACCAATAGCAGCTTCAACACTATGGGATCAGAGGACCAACACTCAGCAGGATTTCATCATTCTTATTCGGCCGGACCCAAAAGGTTGTTGTTGAAGGCCACTCATCTGACAGTGTTCCTGTTGTCACAGGAGTTCCACAGGATCTGTCCTATGCCAATTTGCCGGACAGGATCACCTCACATATGAGACTCTTTTTTGACAACTGCATTGAAGAGACAGATCAAGATCCCTGAAGATTGTCATACGCTTCAATAGGACCTTAATGCTCTAGCTGAATGGGAATCAAAATGGGGTATGGCCTAAAAAATGTAGCATCTGTAGCCTAACCAGATCTTGTCCTCCCACCAACTTTTCTTATAGACTTACAGACCATATATTAGAACTGGCAGACACAAGAAGTATTTGGGAGTAGACATCCAATTATCACTGCAGAGCTTGAAAATTCTACTCATCTGCTCGTCCTGCACGATTTTTCCGTCTTTGTCTATATAAGCAGGACAAGTGAATTTTTACAAAATTCCACTTATGAAATCAATGTATCACTATATTTTTTTAATTGAGCAGGATGAGTAGAAATTTCTAGAACTTTCAAGACCAGCACTTTCCTCGAAGAATCACATACATAGCTGTCACGGGTCCGTGAATGTTAGGAGTGTGATAATTCAGCTGGGGGCCGCCAGGGCCCCCGGTGGGTCCAGGGCAACGCCCTGGCCTGGGGTCCAGGGGGCTGGAGGCCCCCGGAAAACCCTTGATTTTAGTGATTCTTTTGGCCCTTTTGGATGCATTTCCTGGCCTTGATTTTTGGACACATTAGGAAATATTGTGTTTATTTAGTTAACACATGCCATAAAAAGCCAATTAAGTTTAGCTTTACCACTAAAATAGGCAAATATAACAGCTTGGAATTGATACATTTTGGTACGAAATTGGCTAAAATCAAGTTTATTATTCTCAAAAAAGTATTATTTTGATATATGATAACCAAATATATACAACACATTAATTTAAACAATTTGAAATAATGAAATAGACTATGATAAGACAAATGACTTTATGTACTTACAACAAGAACTTTTTATTAATCACCATTTTGAGTATTCACAGGTCATTTATTAAGAAAATTCTTTTCTAACTTATTATATAGATCCATGTTTGCTTTGAAAGAGTGTAGGTGTGGATCAGAAAATATTTTAAAAGGGATTTTATTTGTTTCTCTTTGTCAATAACATTTTAAAATGGTATGCTACAAAATAATGAAAATAGTTCCTTACAATCATGCTATTGACAACTGAGTCATTACTACCATCGGTTGCAAGTGCATATGGACCGGACTTCATTTCATTTATTAGCTCATAACGAAAGCTAGGAGCCAGTGCTCCATTGAGTATACAAAATGTTTTTGTCCTAGCACACTGATAGTTTTTTGCTATCTCTGAATCGGGAAACATACTTTTAAACAAAGGTCCACATTTATCTGAGACAGCTATCGGCAGATTGTTTTCAACAATAAAATTTGTCATTATTACTTCTGCACGGGAAACCTTTAATGAAACCGGGTCATTCACAGGACGGAAATTAATCTGCGGTTGTCTTATCAACGATGCTGCCTTCTCGACGTGTGCTTTGCTTGTCATATGCTGCTTGACGTCAGCTTCTGCTTGGTGAGAACAACTAATTTCTTTCGAACAAACAGTACATTTAAAATATGCCGAGGTAGTGCCAGGCACAACTGGGTACTTATCCTTCCAGGATGGGTCAAATGAACTTTTATAAACTGCTGCCCCTGCCAGTTTGCGTGTTTTTTGCTTTTTTTCGCAGGAGACGAATCATTTTGATTTTGAGAGCCGCCATCCATCGCAACTTTGTAACGCGTATTCGACTGTCTTTATCGAGTAAACAAAATACCGGGTACATTCCCAATCGACTAAACATCATTGAAATTTTAATACAAGACACACGGATAAAGACTAAATATATAGTCTTTATATGCGTATCTAGCATTAAAATTCCCAATGTGACTAGCCCTAGAGACAGAAATAATTGCTTGCTTTTGCCGGGTGAAGCCCTTTTTAAAAGTTACTAGAGTTATCTACGCGTACGGTTGGAAAACGGCAACAAAATCGATACTGTCACCAATGACTATTTATAAATAAGTAAACTATGCGTACTTGTTAGCCTTACTGTACCGATGGGTAATAAAATGTTAACCTTACCGGAAAATATTTGTTTTATGATTTATATCATTTCATTTTTTTGCTCTTTTTTTTCTTCCTTTTGTTTTTTGAGAATGTGTGTACTCCGGTGATTTAAGCGTGATTCGGATACAAAATGCGTGTGACACACGCGCAATGCGTGTGACTTGACAGGTATGCACATATGGACAGGATTTGCAAGAAATCTAACAGCATTTGGGGCTTCCTCTGTTACAACCTTAGATGTTGCAATGAGGGAACTAAAACAAATGCCTTTTTTTGCCATACTGCGTAGTAACTTGGAAAACTGCTGTCCAATTCGGCGCCCTAAGGCTCACCATAAGGACCAGATCCAAAAGCTCAAGATGATTCAAAGGCGGGCTGCAGTAGGAATACCAGCAGTGCACAGTGTATGTTAGAACATCTTGAGTGAGAGTCCTTTGAGTCAAGACGATAAAAAATGCAAGTCACTCATCTAATCAAAATTAAACACAACCTGATAGACCTTTCAACAGAAAGATACTTGACACCAGCTAGAATAAATACATGATCAACTCATTCAATGAAATTCAGGCGCTTCTCCCCTTCTACAGACTCATACATGTTCAGTTTCTTTCCACACACTATTCCATTCCATTCAGTGGCTGAGGCCCCTTCCTTGGTATCCTTTAACGAGTGGTTTACAGTTATCTTAAATTCAATTTTAAAAGGTGTAAGGGCCCAGAGCTGATTAATTTGCCAAGTTGGGGAGCTATGCTGTCATGAACATAAGGGCCCTGGTACCTCCAAGGAAGGCAGACTGGTCTTAGCCTAGCAAGCAAAGGTTTAAGGAAAAAACATGTTTTCCTTCTTCTCTTTTAATTGTATTTGATTGTTCTTATTTGTCTTTCTTCATGTTATTTTCTGCTCTCTCACATGGATAACATTACGGTCTTGTAATTACTTCTCTTGCCTATTTTTCTCTTAAATTTTTTTAAATCTTTTTTTGTGTTACCGCTGGAAGTCAATCATTGAATAATAGTCAAGTTTGACGTAACAACATATTGATGGCTCAGTGCGAAACAGTTGTAATTGCCTATAAATATATAGGCAGTTACAACTGTTTCACCCTGTGTCATCATTATAGATTTAGATGGGAACAGGTTGGGACTCATTGTTTCAGATTATGGGAGTTCTAGGGATTTCTTCTATTCAAAATGAATCCCTGAAGAAACAGGGAAAATGACTAAAAATTTTAACTTAGAAGCCCAGGCTTCAGAAATTCAATATTAAACATTGGTAAATGGAGGCATAGGGATTTTCCCAAAAATCTAGGGGCCCAGCCTAAAATCTAGGGGCAATGGGCGACTTGGCCCCTGCTAGTCAATTTTCCGAAGTGAGAAACCAGCATTTTTATAATTGACCTTCTTTGATCGGAAAATACTATTTTTTCCCCAAATGAAAGAATAAAATTCAGAATTCGACAATTGAACCAAATGCATTATGGATTAAACAGTTTGTTGAGTGTAAATTGCAGCCATTTAATGTTTTTAAAGATGTATGATTAATGTAACTGTGAACTGTCCAGCAGAAAGAGGGTTTATTTCAGTGTTTATTCTAGGATTTCATAAATGTAGGGGATTTCAGTGCTAAAATTGATGCAATTGACAAATGTTGTATTTCATGTACTTTGGTTATAGTAAAAAAATCCCCTACATATCTAGAAAATATGTGGGATCTTTGAAAAAAGTGTGGAAATCCCCCATCCCCCTGCCTAAAATAAACAGTGTTATTTGAATAAGATATCAACACTGGTAGACCTGCCCTGCATTCAAGAAAGCAAAGCGCTAGTAAACATAAGCGAGGGCTTTCCTGCTTTCTAGTGGTTAAACAATAGGTGGAAATTTCACTGTATCAGGATATTTTAACTTGCAATAGCAATAGGTCGATAGCATTTTTTCAAGTAAAAAAATATCGCAATAGTTTCTGTGACTGTTTGCAGTAGTTTTTATGAAAATGAAAGTAGAACTAAATGTAGAAACAGTGCTGCCTTTCGTTTAAACCTATTTATTTTACATCGATTGGGAAACTTCTATCAACTTGAATTAATCCCTCTCAATTCTGCTTCCTGGAAAATCAACCAGTACTAACGCCAAATATGTGGGCCAGTGAAAGAATCAAGATTGATAGCCGCTCCTGGGAATCCGAGAGAGGCCAACGCTCTACCTCTAGACCACGGACAACGCTGCCTTTCTGCTTGCTTTCATCAGAGAATGAAGTCAAATCAAATTCTTTTAAAGCGAATATCTGTCATTATCTTATTAGTCCCCTACCGGCGAAAGCCGAAGGGGACTATAGGTTTGCGCTCCGTCCGTCTGTCCATCTGTCCGTCCGTCCGTCTGTGTGTCAGTCCGGATTTCATTTATCCAGACTTTTTTCTTAACCCTTGGAGATATTGATCTGATTTTTGGTATGTGATTCCGCATCAATGAGTTACAGAACGAGTTTGAGTTTGGTTCCGGTCCATTGATTTTTGTGGAAGATATGGATGCTGGACTTAGAAAATTACCAGGAAATTTCAGTTTTCCGGACTTTTTTCCTTAACCCTTGGAGATATTGAGCTAATTTTTGGTATGTGAGTCCGCATCAATGAGTTACAGAACGAGTTTGAGTTTGGTTCCGGTCCATTGATTTTTGTGGAAGATACGGATGCTGGACTTAGAAAATTACCAGGAAATTTCAGTTTTCCAGACTTTTTTTCTTTACCCTTGGAGATATTGAGCTAATTTTTGGTATGTGAGTCCGCATCAATGAGTTACAGATCAAGTTTGAATTTGGTACATTGATTTTTGTGGAAGATACGGATGCTGGACTTAGAAAAATACCAGGAAATTTTCAGATTTTTTAGCTCACCTGAGCACGAAGTGCTCAAGGTGAGCTTTTGTGGTAAGGTGGATGTCCGTCGTCCGTCGTCCGTCGTGTGTCGTCAACATTTACCTTGTATGCACTCTAGAGGCCACATTTTTTGCCTGATCAACCTGAAATTTGGTCAGAATGATTGGCTTGATAAAATCTCGGACGAGTTCGAAATTGGGTCAAGTGGGGTCAAAAACTAGGTCACAGGGTCAAATCTTAGAAAAACCTTGTATGCACTCTAGAGGCCACATTTTTTGCCTGATCAACCTGAAATTTGGTCAGAATGATTGGCTTGATAAAATCTCGGACGAGTTCGAAATTGGGTCAAGTGGGGTCAAAAACTAGGTCACAGGGTCAAATCTTAGAAAAACCTTGTATGCACTCTAGAGGCCACATTTTTTGCCCGATCAACCTGAAATTTGGTCAGAATGATTGTCTTAATAAAATCTCGAATGAGTTCGAAATTGGGTCAAGTGGGGTCAAAAACTAGGTCACAGGGTCAAATGTTAGAAAAACCTTGTATGCACTCTAGAGGCCACATTTTTTGCCCGATCAACCTGAAATTTGGTCAGAATGATTGTCTTGATAAAACCTCGAATGAGTTCAAAATTGGGTCAAGTGGGGTCAAAAACTAGGTCATGGGGTCAAATCTTAGAAAAACCTTGTATGCACTCTAGAGGCCACATTTTTTGCCCGATCAACCTGAAATTTGGTCAGAATGAATGTCTTGATAAAATCTCGAATGAGTTCAAAATTGGGTCAAGTGGGGTCAAAAACTAGGTCACAGGGTCAAATCTTAGAAAAACCTTGAATGCACTCTAGAAGCCACATTTTGTGCCCGATCAACCTGAAATTTGGTCAGAATGATTGTCTTGATAAAATCTCTAATGAGTTTGAAATTGGGTCAAGTGGGGTCAAAAACAAGGTCACAGGGTCAAATCTTAGAAAAACCTTGTATGCACAAGAGAGGCCACATTTTTAGCCCGATCAACCTGAAATTTGGTCAGAGTGATTATCTTGATTAAATCTCGAATGAGTTCAAAATTGGGTCAAGTGGGGTCAAAAACTAGGTCACAGGGTCAAATCTTAGAAAAACCTTGTATGCACTCTAGAAGCCACATTTTTTGCCCGATCAACCTGAAATTTGGTCAGAATGATTGTCTTGATATAATCATTGACAAGTTCGAAATTGGGTCAAGTGGGGTCAAAAACTAGGTCACAGGGTCAAATCTTAGAAAAACCTTGTATGCACTCTAGAGGCCACATTTTTTGCCCAATCAACCTGATATTTGGTCAGAATGATTATCTTGATGAAATCTCGGACAAGTTCGAAATTGGGTCAAGTGGGGTCAAAAACTAGGTCAAGGGGTCAAATCTTAGAAAAACCTTGTGGACACTCTAGAGGCCATATTTTTAGCCCAATCAACCTGAAAATTGGTCAGAATGATTATCTTGATAAAATCATTGACAAGTTCGAAATTGGGTCAAGTGGGGTCAAAAACTAGGTCACGGGGTCAAATCTTAGAAAAACCTTGTGGACACTCTAGATGCCATATTTTCAGCCCAATCAACCTGAAAATTGGTCAGAATGATTATCTTGATGAAATCTCGAACAAGTTTGAAATTGGGTCAAGTGGGGTCAAAAACTAGGTCATGGGGTCAAATCTTAGAAAAAACTTGTGGACACTCTAGAGGCCATATTTATAGCCCAATCAACCTGAAAATCGGTCAGAATGATTATCTTGATGAAATCTCGGACAAGTTTGAAATTGGGTCAAGTGGGGTCAAAAACTAGGTCACAGAGTCAAATCTTAGAAAAACCTTGTGGACACTCTAGAGGCCATTTTTATAGCCCAATCAACCTGAAAATTGGTCAGAATGATTAACTTCATGAAATCTCTGACAAGTTTGAAATTGGGTCAAGTGGGGTCAAAAACTAGGTCATGGAGTCAAATCTTAGAAAAACCTTTTAAGATTGTTAATTCAGGTGAGCGATTAAGGGCCACTATGGCCCTCTTGTTTTTTTATCCTCAGAGATATTGAGCTGATACATAAAATCTGATACAACTAATATTTTGGAGAGGTAGTTATACCTTTACCACCAAAAAAGATACTGCTCTAGGGATATATTTATAAATCAGGCAGGGGACTTGGTATTGCCATGCAATACTACCAAATGCTTGTTTGATCATTTACTTGCCATTGACAAGGTAAACAGCATCTTACAAGAACAAAATAAAGTTACTGCCTAATAAAAAGTATGATGCTCTAAAATTGGATGTTATCTAATTTTTCTGTTAAAACAACTATTGTGATAGTACATTGTATTTCAATAGTTTTCTGAATATTGCAATACTATTCCAATAGCAACTTTATTATCACAATACTATTGTGATACTATCGGTAATTTTGAACTAAATAGTCACCCCTACCAGTGCTTTCCTTTCCTGAACAGTGTGCTTACTTGGGGCGCTTATGATAATCGGCTAGCAACGTCCAAAGGTGACTAGCAAAGCAAACAAAATGGTGGATAGCTAGACTGTTTTGAAACAAACAATAATTTGTCAATTTATTTAATTTGTAGGTGCTTTTCCAAAATTTGTCGAAGGACAAGTGGCATTGCAAAATGTACTGGTCCGCAGGTAGGAAAGCCCATGGCTGACAAGCCGGGTATGGGATTTCCACATTCCTGGTCTCAGTTCTGTACATTCTCTATTCTCTCAGTTGAGTACATTCTCGTCTCAGTTGAGTCAAGGTCTCAGTTGATAATGAGTCTAAGTTGAACACATTCTTAGTTGAGAGCTAGTCTCAGTTGAGATCTGGTCCAAGATGAGTACATTCTCAATTGTCGAGTTGAGAATACTGGGCTCTTTTGAAACCAAATCTCAGTTGTCTCACTTGTCCAGAGAATATAACTTACATTTATGCATAAAGTTCAAATAACTTTATTAGTCCTTGTGTCTTATGAAGAGTTTGTTTGTAAATGTCCAAGCTCAAGATCTTAGCACAAGATCAAACAAAGTTAGACTTATCACAAGCATATACCCTATCATACATTTATGAATGGATTTCAAAACAATTTGGCATTGATTAGGAATTGTGTCATGTAAAGTTTTTCTGCATTCATCAAAGGTCAATGTCACCTTTCAAGGTCAAACAACAAAATGGGTCTTGTTCAGAACATATATCCAACATTTAGGAATTGAGTACAAAATTACTTGGTACTGTCATTTGATATTCTTGAGTACCTATGTCACCTAAGAATGTGTTTGGCTTTGCCAAAGGTCAAGGTCACAGCTGAATTTAAAAAAAACCCAAAACTTCTTTAATGCTTTTTGGTGGTTTATAGAGAAATAACGATAGATTATCACTTGATAATTTCACGGCAAAAGCAGTGAAATTATCAAAAATTTATACCCTGCTTTTGTACATTTCACCCTATCTGATATCAACTATGCGGGGCAAAATAAAGGACGTCTCAATGAACGTTGCATAGCAATCACATGCAAAATGATGCGCTTTACGAAAATATGTCCTAGAAATTTCACATTTTGTCTCATTTTTGCAATAAAGAAATAGAATAATCGTTTGTTTTTCGAAAAAGATCAATAAATAATTCATTTCGTGGACAACAAAAGCTATATTTTCACTCGTTCATGAAAATATAGCTTTTGTTGTTCAGTCAATGACATATAAATCGATCTTACACTGAAACAAACGATTATCCTCTATGTGTTTGGCTTTGCCCAAGGTCAAGGTCACAGCTAAATTGTAAAAAAAAAACCAAAGAAGATATTTTCTACATTCGTTATTGGATTTCAAACTAATTTTGGATAGTTGTCAGGGTTTGACACTAATTACTTTTTGCCATCATCCTGAAGGACCTGTTAGCTTAAAATATTACTTGTCTTCCATGATAAGACAGGTCCTGCATGAAAACTGTGTTTGATTTTTAGTAATTTAGGGGATACATTGCAAGGAAAACATTGTTGGAATAGAAGAAATTGCTTTTGACAAGCAATTTCTTCTTTTTCTACAATGTTTTCCATTTGGTAATACAACTTGTAGTATTGGAAAGGCAATTTTTTTTTAAAACATGATAGATTTGTAATTTTAAGTTCTGCCATTAACGACTGGTCTCGGGCCCGAGGACTGGTGTTAGTGTCCATCCCTGGTTGTTCAACTTGACAGGGGTCGACACTAGCACCAGCCCTCAGGCCTGAGGCCTGTGGATTTTAGGTAGGACTGTTATCATAACCATGTTGCAGGTCCTTCAGGCCTGTAAGAAATGACCATCTAATTTCTAATCTATCTAGTTCTTTTTTCTATTATGTTGCCTTTCAAATGTTAATATTTTCATTATCCGATGGAAATCATTGTGGGAAAAGGAGAATTTGCTTATCACATGCAATTTCTTCTTTTTCCCACAATGTTTTTCTCCTTAATCGCTTAATAGTATCTTAAGTTTTCTTGGAGCACCTGTTTTCTTCAGAAAGGACCTGTAAGATTTCAGGCCTACAGGTTTGGCTTGTGGCAAAAAGAAGTAAAGTGTCGAACCCTGCTTGATCAGTACAAGTGTCATCCAAAAGGTTTGTTTGGCTAGATAGCAATATTTGTAGTGGCACCCTTGTCTTGACATATTCCTAGCCAAGTCTACTCTTTTAAGCCAATACTATGCAAGCTTTGTTTTCTCATTTCGAATTCTTCAGATTCTTGCGTAGAAGTTTTAAAATCTCACTTTAAAGAGCATTTTTAATCTTAGAAATCTGAATTACATCCAGGGGTGTGGAATTTGTCTAACTTATCCGACACGGGCTTTTCCACTTGCAGTTGTGTACATTTTTCATAACTACTTGTCCATGGAAAAGTAAATACCAGAGCAAATCATGAAACAGAACTAAAAAGATCTAGGAGAAAAGTCAGCCTAATGTTTGTATCAAAGGGAAGAAATCATTGTCTTTAAAAACAATATTTTCGTAATATTTATCAATTCATTTGTTTGTGGGCAGGTTCATTTTGATCCTGGATAAGTAGGAAATGGATACTTTACTTGTCCATAGAAAATTGAAAAAAGTCGTAATTCCACACCCCTGCCTACCTCTTATGTATACACTCCTGTTAAAAATGTTAGTTTCATATTTCAGGGCTGAATTTGCACTTGACAAAAGTAAAAAGAAGAAGAAGAGAGAATTGGCTGATGAGCAAAAACAAGAGATTAAAGAGGCTTTTGATCTATTTGACACAGACAAAGACAGAGCCATTGATTATCATGAGCTGAAGGTTTGTTTAGTGTTGGGCAATCGGTTTCAATTTACAATCGATAATTAGTTTTTAGTTTGAACAATAAATCAACTAATGATCGATTGGAAAATCGTTTTTGTAGAAACTCCCAGTATAATCCTTTTAAAAAAAGAATGTGAAAGTTTAGTTGATACTCGTGACCTAAAGACGCTGTAGGTTTTTCTACCAACTTCATGGCTCAGCGTGAAACTGTTGTAATATACGCAGTTACAACTGTTTCATGCTGAGCCAACAAAACTGATGTTAGTTTCAAAAACAACATAAAATGGCTTTCATTTATGTGGAAGGAACTGATTAATCAATTATGAAATTCTTGAGTAGATTATCACAATCAGGCCCTTACCAACTAATTACCTATTATAATCGATTAATCTGCCCATCACAAGGTTTGTTTAATCCAAACAATTAAGATAGTGGACTCTTAACATTTTCGCAACATTTCAGAAGCGGGTTCAAGCCATGAACTTTAACAGTGTTAACCAAGGTTTTCCTAATGATATCATTAGGAAACCTCGGTTAACATTGTAAAAGATCATGAGTTCCGAAAAGTTGCACAACTATTACGAGTCCACTACCTTAAGCCTTGTTAGGCTGAAATAGGAATAATCTTGCTTTGGAAGGAGGTAGAGAAAAAGATGAGCTTGCAGTTATGTGTAGTCTGATCTTGATTTTCTTTTTCAATCAGAAAAGCTAAAAAGCCCATTTTCAAAATAGATACTAGAATCACAATATTTAGAGTATATCAGCACTTGATTTTAAAGTAAATTTTAACTTGGCTGTTTTTAGCTCACCTGAGCACGAAGTGCTCAAGGTGAGCTTTTGTGGTCCCATGATGTCCGGCGTCCGTCGTCCGTCGTGTGTCGTTCGTCGTGCGTCGTGCGTCGTCAACATTTACCTTGTAGACACTCTAGAAGCCATATTGTTTGCCCAATCAACCTGAAAATCGGTCAGAATGATTGTCTTGATGAAATCTCGGTCAAGTTTGAAATTGGGTCAAGTGGGGTCAAAAATGAGGTCACAGGGTCAAATATTAGAAAAACCTTGTAGACCCTCTAGAAGCCATATTTTTTGCTCCATCAACCTGAAAATTGGTCAGAATGATTGTCTTGATGAAATCTCGGACAAGTTCAAAATTGGGTCAAGTGGGGTCAAAAATGAGGTCACAGGGTCAAATATTAGAAAAACCTTGTAGACACTCTAGAAGCCATATTTTTTGCTCAATCAACCTGAAAATTGGTCAGAATGATTGTCTTGATGAAATCTCGGACAAGTTCAAAATTGGGTCAAGTGGGGTCAAAAATGAGGTCACAGGGTCAAATATTAGAAAAACCTTGTAGACACTCTAGAAGCCATATTTTTTGCTCAATCAACCTGAAAATTGGTCAGAATGATTGTCTTGATGAAATCTCGGACAAGTTCAAAATTGGGTCAAGTGGGGTCAAAAATGAGGTCACAAGGTCAAATATTAGAAAAACCTTGTAGACACTCTAGAAGCCATATTTTTTGCTCAATCAACCTGAAAATCGGTCAGAATGATTGTCTTGATGAAATCTCGGTCAAGTTCGAAATTGGGTCAAGTGGGGTCAAAAATGAGGTCACAGGGTCAAATATTAGAAAAACCTTGTAGACACTCTAGAAGCCATATTTTTTGCTCAATCAACCTGAAAATTGGTCAGAATGATTGTCTTGATGAAATCTGGGACAAGTTCAAAATTGGGTCAAGTGGGGTCAAAAATGAGGTCATGAGGTCAAATATTAGAAAAACCTTGTAGACACTCTAGAAGCCATATTTTTTGCTCAATCAACCTGAAAATTGGTCAGAATGATTGTCTTGATGAAATCTGGGACAAGTTCAAAATTGGGTCATATGGGGTCAAAAATGAGGTCACAGGGTCAAATATTAGAAAAACCTTGTAGACACTCTAGAAGCCATATTTTTTGCTCAATCAACCTGAAAATTGGTCAGAATGATTGTCTTGATGAAATCTCGGACAAGTTCAAAATTGGGTCAAGTGGGGTCAAAAATGAGGTCACGAGGTCAAATATTAGAAAAACCTTGTAGACACTCTAGAAGCCATATTTTTTGCTCAATCAACCTGAAAATTGGTCAGAATGATTGTCTTGATGAAATCTTGGACAAGTTCCAAATTGGGTCAAGTTGGGTCAAAAATGAGGTCATGAGGTCAAATATTAGAAAAACCTTGTAGACACTCTAGAAGCCATATTTTTTGCTCAATCAACCTAAAAATTGGTCAGAATGATTGTCTTGATAAAATCTTGGACTAGTTCAAAATTGGGTCAGGTGGGGTCAAAAATGAGGTCACAGGGTCAAATATTTGAAAAACTTTGTAGACACTCTATAAGCCATATTTTTTGCTCAATCAATCTGAAAATTGGTCAGAATGATTGTTTTGATGAAGTCTAGGTAAAGTTTGAATTATGGTCAAATGGGAATAAAAATAAGGACACAGGTTCAAGTTTTAGAAAAACCTCGTAGACACTCTCTCTTTAAGCTATAATTTTGCTCAATCAACTTGAAAATTGGTCAGAATGACTTTCTTGATGAACTTGGGTCAAGTGGGGTCACAAACGAGGTCACAGGGTCAAATCTTAGAAAATCCTTGTAGACACTCTAGAGGCCATAAGTTTTGCCCTATCATCCAGAGAATTAGCCAGATTGAAATTGTCTTCAAACATCTGTCTGGTTTGAATTTGGGTCAAGTGTGGTTAAAAACTAGGTTAAGAGGTCAGATCTTAAGACTGTTAACTCAGGTGAGCGCTTTAGGGCCACTATGGCCCTCTTGTTGGAGAAAACCAGGCATAGGCGTTGGCCTGACAAACTTTAACCTTTGTCATATCTCTTGTTATTGATGATTTCATAATGAAAGTTGGCATCTGTGTTCACCATTACAAGAGTTATCACATTAAGGGAGATAACTCGGGAAGCATTTTTGTAAGAGTTATGCTCCTTTATCTAGCACCTGCAACTGAGTGATGCACCAAAATCGGTGCTTTTGTTTTCCGAAGTGTTAATTCAAGGGTTAAATTTCTACAGATATGAGAGCCATAATTAGAGGGGGGTTTGAATATTTCGGCAATATTATAGAAAAAGAAATCCTTGTTTAGGATATACTCAATGGAATCATCTGCCTGAGACTATTTGTAATGAGTACCCTCAACACAAGATTGCTTGCCATCAGCTAG
Organism: Fragum whitleyi; assembly: GCA_948146395.1. Taxonomy (NCBI): domain Eukaryota; kingdom Metazoa; phylum Mollusca; class Bivalvia; order Cardiida; family Cardiidae; genus Fragum; species Fragum whitleyi. The sequence continues at coordinate 17,955,011 of OX411555.1, forward strand.
AAATAATTGTCATATAGACAGATTGGTGTGTGTGAATTGGTGTGTCTGGTTATCTGTCAAACTGTCTGAATGATTTTGTCTAGACAATTACCTATGCATTTATGGTAGGATTTCATGAGTAATTTTCAAATAGCTCTAAGGTCAAAGGCACAGCTCAAGGTCAGATGATTTATTGTGGGCTTCACATGAGTTTGAACTTTTCCTAAGACAACCGTCTAGTAAAAAAAAAGAGATAATTAAGAATAGCATTACTCCCTGTTTTCTAGTCCTTGAGTGCCGGAGGAGATATCATTTATAATGAAGGATAGCAGCTGGAGGCTAGGAAAGGATGTAATGGTAGTTCTGGTGTTAGAAATTCCTTGAATCCATTGTTACATGCTCCAGCTGCCTTGATATAACTTAAGTGCAGTAAAACCCCTTTCAAACAAACAAACAAAATCATTAATAATGGAGAATTCATTATCCTTCATTTTCTATATGTTCAAAAATTATGAGCTCTCATTAGAACTAATTTAACAAGAAAAAAATAAGGTGATAAAACATTTCAAAATTTACTTTTGCTTTATGATTAATTCTCTTGGTAATGAAGCTTTTTTATATTAAAGAATGTTTTCCAAGAATGGTGAACTTAATTTAAAAAAAAACATGAAATGAAGGTAAATGATTAAAGAAAAGAGAAATGAACGATATGTTTTAATATGTGACCTGTCATGCAAAAAGGGACCATCTGGGTAGTGCATAAAGAGTCGACCATAGTCAGACTGCATGAACTGGGGAGACTGACTAGGGTTGAAACTTTCCCACTTTACTGATTTTCTGAATCTAGAAAAATCAATCTACCTCCCTGTGAAAAAATTTATGAAATGTGACAGCTGGTTGACCTGTTCTAGAACCAATCTCAGAGTTCCCAGATGGTCTCTTTTCGTGTAACAGGTCGCATATAATTTTTCTCTTCTGCAGGTCGCAATGAGAGCCCTTGGTTTTGATGTTAAGAAAACAGATGTATTAAAAGTGCTGCGTGATTATGACAGAGAAGGGACAGGGAAAATTACATTTGAAGATTTTAATGAAGTCAGTAAGTGGAGCATTTACAGGAAACAATAACCTGGGGTCTGTTTTACTTAACATCTTAACCCTTTCCTGTTTTACAAAATTTTTGACCTGTCCAAATTCAAAGGTTTTGCAGACGAAAATTAAAAGTGGATTTAATCTAAAAAATAACCATTCAGTAGGGTAGAAAATAGTGTGTAAAAAGAAGAAATTGCTTGTCAGAATCAATTTCTTCTTTTTTCACAATGTTTTCCCAATGATAAAATCACAGGTACGTAAAAAGCAGGGATTAAACAGCAAAGGGTTAAGATCATTTTTGGCGTAAGTCAAAATTTAAATTGCTGCTACAGTAGTATCTAAATATGGAATTCTGCCATGCATCATCTCATTGTAATTGTCTTCTAGAGACGATTCCAATGAGAAATTGCAAGGCAGAATCTAACAATGAATGAAAACACCAGGTAAGATTTTAAATTTGACTCACAACTGATTTTTAGTAGTTTAGTAAAACGGGCCCCATGGTTTTAGTCTAGCTTTGAGAAAGCTTGGTACAGAGTTCCCGAAAATTAGGCTTAAGGGTCTTTTCTTAAAGTTTGGGAGTCCTTGCTTAAGATATGGACTACTTCTTTTAAGCATTAAACTTGTTTTTATGTGAATTTAAATCTGTTTCCTTGTTAAAGGTAAAGAAAGCACTGGTAATATTTTGATTATTTATGTCTCAATTTCAGAAAGGAATTGAAGACTGTTTTATACAGTCTTCAATTCTTTTCTGAAGCTGATCTAACAAGGATCTTCAGGACTGGCATCAGATAGTTTTGAGGGTCCTTGCTTCTTAATTGGGGGTCTAACACTCATAAAATGTGTGTCCCACAAAACCCTGCTATAATGCAGTATAGTGGGTATTCCTTGAGGGACCTCTTCTATAAGCCATCCACTTTTATTAAGTAACCAATCGTATAAAGTCCCTTCAGTATATGCAAAACCTCTGAAAAAGTTCACATTCTTTGACAAAAAATTGTTTATTATTTAATCTCATGTTATTAGAACCCATTAAGAATCATCTCAATGAAGTGATTTTAATGGGTTTGAACATCATTTAAGTAAGAATTATGCAACAAACTTTACGGTGTGAAACTGGCTTGTTTTATTTATCATAAAATATTGTATTTAGTCACCATTCGTATAGGCGACTGCTGTTTGGTTGGTCTCTTAAGTGGTCACTTGACACAATTTTTATTGTTTATACATGTAATATGATCAATTATTGATAAAATTATCACATTCTCCTGCATAAAAAACATGTGAGAACAAAAAAATTGTAACTAGGACTTTTTGTAGCACAGTGGCTTTGATATATATATAGATCTCTCAAAGTCCAAAGTTAAGATGCTAGGTTTACCAGGGGCTGATGAATACTGTCGAGAGAGGCATTTAACTCCTGAAAATTAAAAGCTATACCATTATAATTGAATTTTGGCCAAAGCATTTAACTCCTTACAATTTAAAGCTTTACCATTATCCATGAACTTTTGGTCAAGGCATTTAACTCCATACAATTAAAAGCTCTACCATAATAAATGAATTTTGGGCAAGGCATTTAATTCCATACAATTTAAAGCTCTACCATTACACATGAATTTTGGCCAAGGCAATTGACTCCATACATTTAAAAGCTCTACTATAATACTTAAATTTCGGCCAAGGCATTTAACTCCATACAATTAAAAGCTCTACCATTATACATGAATTTTAGGAAAGCTTGGCCAGCTCACATTGGGCTGTTTTTTCTGGGGCTGTGAGTTCCAACCCCAGCTCGGCCATATTAAAACTCTCATAAAACATTTGACAAGTCATTGTGACACAAGTCATTTGTCTCCCACCAATGGCTAAGTAAAAAAAGTATATCTATTTATGATGAGCAGCTAGTGACTTGGATTAAATATTGTACTGGTGTAAGAAATGATAGGAAACCATGGGTGGGTGCTATAGCTTCTAGATTTAATTACAATTATGTATAAAGTGGTGTTAATATTCATACAATCAACCAAGTACTGTATATTAATTATTGATTTTCAGTGACAGATATGATGTTGGAAAGAGATCCCCAAGAGGAAATCCTGAAAGCATTTAAATTATTTGATGACGACAGTTCTGGAAAAATAAATTTACGAAATTTACGCAGGGTAGCTAGGTATGTAACAAACATGTCTAGCAGAGCTACTGATTGGAGACCAATTCTTGCTGCATACCAGTTCTCGCCAACTGATCTTTTTTATGGTAAAGACCCAATATTTATTTTCAACAAATTATTTTTCTGAATAGAAGAGGTTGGTGTTAGCATGACTTGTAATTTAGAAGGGTTTCCTTTCCGTCTTTACTGTGAACTGGGTTGGTTAGCGAGAACTGGTACTCGGCCAGAAATGGTCTCTTGCCAGTACAGATAGAGGGAGTATTTTAGATTTCAATTTTAAATTTTTCATACTAATGCTGTGGGTACTCATTTGAAACATCTCTTTGAGAATTATAGATTTTAGACTGGCTTTACACCCTCTTATCTGAGCCTCTGTGTAAAGAGTGTTATTCATAATGCCCTTCTTTGAAGAAAAGGGTTTTATATTACTTTGTACTTGTCAGTCTGTCTGTCCGTCTATAGACTTTTTTGTACAGAGCATATCTCAAAAAATATGCAAGCTAGAATCATTCAAACTTCACAGGTGGATAGTTCTCGTTCAGGAGAAGTGCAGTGCACAAGAATGATAACTTTTCAACTGTACATTTTCACATTTCTTAGTCAGTAAAAATTTATTGTTCATTTTGTTTCAGTTATACAGATTACTTTAAGGACTGATAAGTTTTAATATTTTACTCTTTTCGACCCCTTCAAAACCAGTTTTGACCCCCAGAATTTTATGGCTAAGGGGTCAATGACTCCCAAGTTTATAAAGCTAGCACAAGCCCTGATATGATGCATGTACAATATTATTTTCAGGGAACTAGGAGAGAACATGACAGATGAAGAGTTGCGAGCCATGATTGATGAATTTGACAGAGATGGGGACGGAGAAAGTAGGTGACAGGCAATAAATGGGCCAAGTTAATGGACTGATTTCAATTTTTATATGCCGGAAGGGTCATATTATGTTATGGCCCTGGTCATCGGTTTGACTGGTCATCCGTTTGTCCGTCCCTTATCAATTTTTTGTGTGCACAACTGCACTTAAACGATCAATGAGAATGAGCTGAAACTTAGCACAATTACCCCTGATGTCTAGTTGTGCATAAGACCTTTGAAATTCAAATGGCTCCTGTCATTCCTGAGAAATCTTGAATCTGCCCTTGAATTGAACAAAAATCACTGTTTTGGGTGTATATGCCCGGCTAAGCAAAGCTCTTGTTTTAAATGTGAATTTTGATTTGTTCATTTATGCAGTAAATTAAGTGTTTTTCAGGGATGTGCAAATCAGGGTTTTGTCCTCCCACCTCTAAGACAAGTGTAAGATGATTTTATTGTCCAGAATCAAAATATATTTTCTGCAAAAAAGAGAATGGGTGATTTTTGAGAAAACATGATTTATGAAGGTGAAAATGATGGATCCCTGTGTTTTCTGTGTTTAAAACATATCCTCAACCCTTTGATACGTAAGACTTGTCAATCCTTCCAATCTATGTAAAACCATCCCATGCCTGTCTCTGCCCTGGTGTGTACTTACACACACATAGAAAATTGTGACAGACAAGTTGGGCATGGGAATACAACACCCTTTTATTGTACTCAGAAGAATTGTCACATGAAGATGGTTCCAATTGAGCCTGTGCGTGACATTTCCAACAATTTGAGATGTGCGTGATGTGCAAACATTGAGAAGCACAGACAGCATCAAACTGTTAATATAAAGGTACCTCATGGTGTACAAATACATTGAGACCTTATCTAGCTACTAAGTGCACAGTGAAAACTCTGGTCAGACTGTGTGGATGCACAGGCTGACCAGAAGCTTTGCGTTGCGCATATTTGAAATTGTTGGAAATCTCATGCACAGGCTCAATTATTATATACCCATCTACCAAGTAGAAGGGGGTATATTGGTATCTCACTGTCTGTCTGTCAATCCATCCACCCATCAATTGATTCATCCATCCATCCATCGGTAGACCTTTTTAACGTTTTCAGACTCATACTGTTTCCTGACTCAAGAACAAAAGGACCTGAAATCATGAAACTTTAGACAATTATTGCCCATAGCCCAAGGAGGTTTCCTATTGATCTTGGGTCATGAAGGGAACGGTCACGATTGAAAATACTTAAAATGGGACAAAGTGCTAGTGTGTGTGTGCAAGGGAAATATAAGTGTGTTTTGCGGCAGATCTAGTTACTTACAAAACAGAGTTTGAGAAATAGCAGATAACTGTCTCTCATCTTATGCTCTGAAAAAAAGAGAAAGAAATATATTTTTTTTAAAAAGAAAACTTCTTTTTATTTCTTCCTATAAGTGAACTAACAAAATCTGTATTTTCACCAGTGGAGGAGGCTAAGTGTGTTAAAGTGCAAATGAATTTTTTGAAAAAGCATTTAGAATATGGAAATTACAGTAGCAGAAAGTATTGTGAAATTTTAAAAGAAATTTTCTATACTTAGATTATTATTCTTTTCCAGTAAACGAGAATGAATTTCTGGCCATTATGACTGGAGATACGTAATACCACATTAGCGGAGGATACATCACAACATCATACAAACAGCATCAAATGAGGCATGGAAAATCATCATTATGGCTGGGAGACATCTTTTGTCTCAAAGACTGTGCTTAAGGTAGTGGACCTGCAATAGTTCTGCAACATTTCAACACTCACAAACTTTCACAATGTTGACCGAGGTTTCCTAATGATAATCGTTAGGAAACCTCGGTAAACACTGTTAAAGATCATTACTTCCAAAACGTTACGGAACTATTACAGGTCCACTACCTTAAGAATAGTAATGCATGCAGGATTAGATCAGTGTGGGATTTAACCTTTGTCATGCTGGACCAGGAGTATTTGTACTTTAGCAGGAGGTATAGACAAAGACCAGACTGCACTTACTGTATGTGCAGTCTGATCTTTAGTCTTAACCTCCTTATTAAACAAGAAGAGTTTTAAGAATTATATATTATGTGTGTGACATTTCCATTAATTTGACAACAGTGTGAGGTGCGAACAATTTGCAGCCTATGTAGTTACTTAGCATAAATAGAGGATTGCCTTACTGTCTATAGATACTTTAAGATCTTATCTGTCCAATAATTGCATAACGAAGGCTGGTCAGATTGTGTGGATGCACAGGCTGGCCAGAATCTTTGCTTTGCGCACAATTGAAATTGTTGCAAATGTCATGCACAGGCTCATTATTAATATTGACTCACATTTAGTAAATCCAGTGCCGAAATCCAGGGCTTCAAGCACTTTGATTTTGATGTGATATTGCCAGCAAGCCACCAAGATAGTGCACATGGGACTGTCAATTATTTTGGTCCTGGGTTCGAACCTCAACTCCCTGACAGCGGCACTCATCCTTTCTGACTATTTGTTTCCCACCGATTGGTTAATTAGCATTAATCAATGTTGGATATTCAGCTGAAGGCTATCAAAGAGTATAATGGTAGTTTTTGTGAGAGAAATAGCAAAAATCCATTGTTAGGTGCTCCAGCAGCCAAGATTTGACTGAAAAAGTGTTAAAAGCAGCATTATCCCCAATTCAAATAGATAAGAATTTCTTAACCACCCACCTTCAAATTGATTGGGTGAATGGAGTTTTACGCGGCTTCCAACATTTTTTCAGTTATATCGCAGAGGATGGAGCACCTCCGCGATTCAAGAAACACTTGTCTATGGAAAAGTTCCATAGAAAAATCTACTTGTGTGCTCGCTAAAAAGCCAAGATTGGACATGTTAAAAATAGGAATTCTGCACCCCTGGTCAAAACATTAGCTTATGTTGAAATCCTTTAAAAAGAAATTTGTCTCATATTTATTTTGTAATAGTCTGAAGGAGTTTAAATGGCTAGTATTTAAATGTTACAATATTGTTATACCCCCCACCTAGGAAGTAGAAGGGGGTATATTGGTTTCACCATGTCTGTCTGTCCATCTGTCCATCCATCGGTCTGTAACCCTATTTGTTTTGGGGCTCTAACTTATGTTTGGACAAAGTGCTGGTGGGGGGTATTAATCTGCTTTGTGTCAGTTTTGGGAGAATCATTCTCTAGATTTTGCATGTAGAAGTATATAGGCTTTGTAATTAGCAAAGAATCTTATACCTTGTCTTGCTGAGACTACAATTTCATGTATCTTGGTAGGAAGTTGTTAAATTTCTTATTAGTGATTTCATTAGGGACCAACAGCTTTAATTGGGTAAATTTAGCATCAGTTAATTTACACATTTTCAGGATTGTTTTACAAAATTTATGCAATGTTCTTGATTTTGCATTTCCAACTAGTAGCAAAAACAAAACTGTTGAAAGCTGCTTCACAGGAAAAACATCAAAGTGCTGAATTAATACATTCCATGGACATATAATTCCTGACATATGAAATCTGTTTATTCTGTTGACATATTTTATATTTTTAATGCATAAACTGTCTATCATTTTTGTTCACCTGAGTTTAACATACTCAATGTGAGGTTATGCTATCTGTATGTCCATCAAAAATCATACATCATATATTTTAAAGCTTGTGCTAGCTTTTCACATTCAGTAGTCAGTGACCCTGTATAGTGAATTTTTGTTGGTCAAAACTGTTGCTTTAAGGGGTTAGATAATGAAATTAGGGGATATTGAGAAATATTTCTTTGTAATACTGGTTGTCTTGTTTGTTTGCCTCCTTCATATGTTAGTAAGTTATGTTATGTAATGTTATATTAGTAAGAGACAGATGTAAAATATGAATCTCTTTTAAAGATATGAATGAAGAGATAAATTACACCAGTGAAATAGAGGATATAAAATGAGTGGTCATGGAATACCGAATTTATTAAACGAGTCATCTAAAAACAGATATAAAAGATTTTTATCTGTTTTAGATGACAAGTTTAATAAATTCGGTATTTTATTAGCACAAATTTGATATTCCATTTAGAATTTGACCCTAATTTTCGCCAAAAATCGTCATAATTCTTGAAATTCAAAATTACAATTTTCCACAAAACTTTTAACGCGGTTTAAAACTGACGTCACAGTATTTACATTTCGACGTCATTTATGCAGTTAAAATAAAGTGTTGCTACTCTCTCTAAGCTCATTTGCATAGTTATTCTACTAATGTAATAACACCCATGTAATATCAAACATGGGTCATATTAAAACAGCTATAATTGGCAGCAGTATCAGGATGCAATACTCAAAATAAAGGGTCAAAATGTACCCCTGACAGGAAATTTTAAGAGATCAAACTAGGGTATTTTAATATCTTTATGGTAAAACCCAGGGTTTAAATGAACTCTTGAATATGAAGTTGTCATCCCCGCAAATCCAATGGGCCACTTTTAACTGAACTTGGAAGGAATGTTTCTTGAATGTTTCTTCTAAAGTCTCTGTTTGTCAGGGTATTTGATAGCACGGATTATTTTTCCTCAGAAATCTTTATACATGTCCTTCCATACCAATGAGCTATGCTAATTTCACTTGGCATAACTTACTTGAGGGATTCTAAGAATTTTGAATGGCTAATGAATATTGGTTTTGCATGAATTTGTATGTGTTGACTGAAATCTGTAAACATCTTGTACTCCCAAACCTAAGAGCCAATTTTATCCAAAATTTCAAAGATTGTTTCTAGGGTGACCCTCTTGAAACAATTCTATGCACATCTTAAAAACTTTGAATAGGAGATAATTTAGAGAAAGAATTATATAGAGAAATCTGTTTGTCTAAATGTACAAACTTAAGGTAGTGGACCGGTAATAGTTCCGCAACATTTTGGACCACAAGATCTTTCACAACGTTAGCCAAGGTTTTGTAATGAAAATCAGAAAACCGCAGTTAACACTGTTAAAGTTCATTACTTCTCAAACATTGTGGGACTTTAATGGGTCCACTACCTTAAGTATATGTGACCTGTCACCTAAAAAGGGACCATCTTGGAAGTGTGTAAAGTGTCGATTCTAGTCAGACTGCATGGGCTGTGCAGACAAGACTAGGGTCAAAACTTTTCAACCTTTACTTATTTTCTGAAGCTAGAATAATCAATTTTCCTTCCTTTGAAAGAATATTTGAAATAGGACCTCTGGTTGTCAAGTACTAGAATAAAAAAATATTATACAGGGTTCCCAGATGGTCCCTTTTTGCATGTTTGGTCACATGTGAGTATCTCCAAGAGTAAGCCAAGGCACTTACAATAGTAATGCACTTATTTTTAGCTCACCTGAGCACGAAGTGCTCAAGGTGAGCTTTTGTGGTCGAGTGATGTCCGTCCTCCGTCGTCCGTGGTGTGTCGTGTGTCGTCAACATTTACCTTGTAGACACTCTAGAGGCCACATTTTTTGCCCGATCTACCTGAAATTTGGTCAGAATGATTGTCTTGATGAAATCTCGGACAAGTTCGAAATTGGGTCAAGTGGGGTCAAAAATGGGGTCACAGGGTCAAATTTTAGAAAAACCTTGTAGACACTCTAGAGGCCACATTTTTTGCCCAATCAATCTGGAATTTGGTCAGAATAATAAGCTTGATGAAATCTCGGACAAGTTCGAAATTGGGTCAAGTGGGGTCAAAAATTGGGTCAAGGGGTCAAATTTTAGAAAAACCTTGTAGACACTCTAGAAGCTATATTTTTTGTCCAATCAACGTGAAATTTGGTCAGAATGATTGTCTTGATGAAATCGCGGACATGTTCAAAATTGGGTTAAGTGGGGTCAAAAATGAGGTCACAGGGTCAAATCTTAGAACAACCTTGTAGACATTCTAGATGCCATATTTTATGCCCAATCAACCTGAAATTTGGTCAAAATGATTGTCTTGATGAAGTCTCAGACATGTTCGAAATTGGGTCAAGTGGGGTCAAAATTGAGGTCACAGGGTCAAATCTTAGAAAAAACCTTGTAGACACTCTAGAAGCCATATTTTTTGCCCAATCAACCTGAAATTTGGTCAGAATAATTGTCTTGATGAAATCTCGGACAAGTTCGAAATAGGGTCAAGTGGGGTCAAAAATGAGGTCACGGGGTCAAATCTTAGAAAAAACCTTGTAGACACTCTAGAAGTCTTATTTTTTGCCTGATCAACCTGAAATTTGGTCAGAATGATTGTCTTAATAAAATCTCGGACAAGTTGGAAATTGGGTCAAGTGGGGTCAAAAATGAGGTCACGGGGTCAAAATTTAGTAAAACCTTGTAGACACTCTAGAAGCCATATATTGTGCCCAATCGACCTAAACTTGGTCAGAATGATTGTCATGATCGAATCTCGGACAAGTTCGAAATTGGGTCAAGTGGGGTCAAAAATGAGGTCAAGGGGTCAAATTTTAGAAAAACTTTGTAGACACTCTAGAAGCCATATTTTGTGCCCAATCAACCTGAAATTTGGTCAGAATAATTGTCTTGATGAAATCTCGCACAAGTTCAAAATTGGGTCAAGTAGGGTCAAAAATGAGGTCACAGGGTCAATTCTTAGAAAAACCTTGTAGACACTCTAGAGGCCATATTTTTTGCCCAATCAACCTGCAATTTGGTCAGAATGATCATCTTGATGAAATCTGGGACAAGTTTGAAATTGGGTCAAGTGGGGTCAAAAATGGGGTCACAGGGTCAAATTTTAGAAAAACCTTGTAGACACTCTAGAGGCCACATTTTTTGCCCAATCAATCTGAAATTTGGTCAGAATAATAAGCTTGATGAAATCTCGGACAAGTTCGAAATTGGGTCAAGTGGGGTCAAAAATGAGGTCACAGGGTCAAATCTTAGAAAAACCTTGTAGACACTCTGGAAGCCATGTTTTTTGCCCAATCAACCTGGAATTTGGTCAGAATAATAAGCTTGATGAAATCTCGGACAAGTTCGAAATTGGGTCAAGTGGGGTCAAAAATTGGGCAAGGGGTCAAATTTTAGAAAAACCTTGTAGACACTCTAGAAGCTATATTTTTTGTCCAATCAACATGAAATTTGGTAAGAATGATTGTCTTGATGAAATCGCGGACAAGTTCGAAATTAGGTCAAGTGGGGTCAAAAATGAGGTCACAGGGTCAAATGTTAGAAAAACCTTGTAGACACTATAGAAGCCACATTTTTTGTCCAATCAACCTGAAATTTGGTCAAAATGATTATCTTGATGAAATCTCAGACAAGTTCGAAATTAGGTCAAGTGTGGTCAAAAATGAGGTCACAGGGTCAAATTTTAGAAAAACCTTGTAGACACTTTAGAAGCCATATTTTTTGTCCAATCAACCTGAAATTTGGTCAAAATGATTGTCTTGATGAAATCTCAGACAAGTTCGAAATTAGGTCAAGTGGGGTCAAAAATGAGGTCACGGGGTCAAATCTTAGAAAAACCTTGTGGACACTCTGGAAGCCATATTTTCTGCCCAATCAACCTGAAATTTGGTCAGAATGATTATCTTGATGAAATCTCAGACAAGTTCGAAATTAGGTCAAGTGTGGTCAAAATGAGGTCACGGGGTCAAATCTTAGATAGACCTTGTAGGCACTCTAGAAGCCATATTTTTTGCCTGATCAACCTGAAAATTGGTCAGAATGATCATCTTGATGAAATCTCGGACAAGTTTGAAATTAGGTCAAGTGCGATAAAAAAATAGGTCATGAGATCAAATCTTAGAAAAACCTTGTTAGCAGTGTAGAGGCATCATTTCTAGCCCAATCGACCTGAAATTTGGTCAGAATTCTTCATCCTTTCTAAACCTACTTTAAACAATTTTTGACAGTTCATTCAGGTGAGCGATTTAGGGCCACTATGGCCCTCTTGTTTGGTATATTTATTGTTAGTTTTAGTTCTGTACACTTAGAACACCATTACTCATCCATTTTCAATAAAATGTCAGAAAATCCGTCCATAAGTCTGTGCATTAAGTTGGTGTTAAGTACTTTTCCGACAGAACCAAATTTCAACAGTAAAGAGATTGCAATTGGTCATTTGGTAACAGAAACATAACTGCAATTCATTATACCCCACAAAATTTCGTTTGGGGGGTATAAAGGAGTCAGGTTGTCGTAAGGTGCATCTGTATGTCTTTAGGTTTTTCTTGTCCACTCAATTTCTCAGTAACTAATGGGCAGATTTCATTGAAACTTTACAGATGTGACCAGTATCAGCCAGAGATGTGCAAGTGATATTTTTGTAACGATCCATTTACTTTTGACGAAGTTATGGCCCTTTGATGGAAAATGGCTTTTCATTATTGACAAGCACTTATTGGGGGTAGAAGTCTTCTTTGAGAAAGTCTAGTTTACATTCTATGTACATACTTACAATTTGCTTTTATATTTTATATATATTAAAAAGATCTGACAAAATCAGTGTTGATTGCCTTTCTTTGTCTAATCAAATTATTCACTTATTTCCAAAATTAAAGATATTTAAACTTATTTAAGTTAGTATAACTGAATGATAACAAGATTAGTTTTTAGCTCCACTGGCTGAAAGCCACTGGGGCTATTGTCATGGCGTTGTGTCCGTCGTGCGTCCGTCCGTCCGTGCGTCAGGTCGTAAACTTTTTCTTTAAAAATCTTCTCCTCAGAAACTACTGGATGGATTTCAACCAAACTTCACAGGAATGATCCTTGGGTGACCCTCTTTCAAAGTTGTTCAAGAAATTTTGATCCAATGAAAAACATGGATTTTATGGGCGTGGCTAATTTCCAAATATGGTAAAAAGTGACTTTTCTCAGGTTCTAATTGATGGATACCAATTAAAGGGCTTGGTTCACTAACCCTCAAAATTCGCCCAACTTAAAAAATACCTATTTTTTCAGGACCACTTCTTTAATATCTATTTTATACAAAAATGACTTTGCTTTGGCAATGACGTTAAAATTGACGCATAAAAGTGTGTTTTTATAATCCCGTGTAATGCGTCGAATTAGCGCGTTTTTTGACGTCGTCAAAAAACAGCGTCACGTAACGTTGTGAAAATAATCTATATACTCATTTTTTCAAACGGTTTTCGAATTCATGCTAGGAAATATTGATAAGCATATTATCATATTATTATTCATATTAAGCATATGAATGATGCTTGGGTGACCCTTTATCAGTCTACAAAAAATTATTATGATCGGATGAAAAATATGTATTTTATGGGCGGAGGTCATTTCACTATATGTTATATAGTGGAAACTTTGATAATCATTTTCTCAGAATCTAACTGATAGATATCAACCAAATTTTACATGAATGCTCCTTGGATGACCCTTTATAAGTCTACCTACAATTATTGTGATCAGATGAAAAATATGTATTTTATGGGCGGAGGTCATTTCTCTATATGTTATTTAGTGGAAACTTTGATAATCATTTTCTCAGAATCTAACTGATAGATATCAACCAAATTTTATATGAATGATCCTTGGGTGACCCTTTAATAGTCTACCAACAATAATTGTGATCGGATGAAAAATATGTATTTTATGGACAGAGGTCATTTCTCTATATGTTATATAGTGGAAACTTTGAAAATTATTTTCTCTGAATCTAACTGATAGATATCAACCAAATTTAACATGAATGATCCTTGGGTGACCCTTTATCAGTCTACCTACAATTATTGTGATCAGATGAAAAATATGTATTTTATGGACGGAGGTCATTTCCCTATATGTTATAATAGTGAAAACTTTGAAAATCATTTCAACATCAGTATAACCCAAAATATCTAAAAATCTAGTCAAAAGTTAGATTTGCTACTACAAGAAATTCAAGCCTGTGGAGCGACACAAGCCATTCATGGCTTTCTAGTTAGCTTTACTGACCGAAGGTAGTAGCGATGACATGTTTTCATTTCGTTTGTCAGTAAACTTTCTCTCATTTTCGCAATAGAATCTGCAGTTTTCATCTGATTCACTTCAAACTTTCACAGAATGATTGTACATCATAGGGATCGTTGGTAAGATCAATCAAGTATAACGTGAAAAGGGACCTTATGTTTTAAGTATTGTTATCACGATAAAGCCCATATTTTTCATCCAATTTGCTTCAAACCTTCACAGAATGATTGTACATGTACTAATATTATTACTGTTCCTGTTAAAAATGGGTCGGATATGTCAAGTATTCAGGGGTGTGGAATTCCCATGCCCGATTGTCCGACTTGGGCTTTTGTATTTGAGGACAGGTAAATTTTTCTAAGCCACTTGACCACGGACAAGTAAATACCATGGTAAATCTTGGAATGTTACTTAAAAGAATTAAGAGAGAAATCATCCTAATGTTCATATCATAGGGTAGAAAACATTGTTTTTCATGAAGAAAATGCTGGATACCAGCATTTTCTTCATCAAAAGGCAGTGGTTTTTTTTCAAATTTTTCTATTTACTCTTTAGCGTACAAGTTCATTTTGGTCCTGGACGAGTAGAAAATCCGCTTTTACTTGTCCAGGGACAAGTGGAGAAAAATCATATTTCCACACCCCTGCAGTATCAAATGAAAAGGGACCCTAATGAAAAATTAATATAATTAGACCTCCTGTCTGTCTTTACTATTGACTGACCTAAGAGAGATGGCTTTAAATGAGTTTCTTGTGAAAATCATGAAATTGTTTTGGACAAGTTTTCCTTTTTCGACACTTTATTAGTCCCCCACCGGTTACCAGTTGGGGGACTATAGGTTTGCTCAATTCCGTCTGTCCGGACGTCTCTCCATCCGTCTGTCCGTCACACTTTTGTCCGGGCTATATCTTCTAAACCATATGTGCTAGCAACTTCAAACTTGTTACACTTATAGATCTCATTGAGGAGAAGTGTCATGTTCAAGAACCGTTACTCTGCCACACCCACTTTTTGAGTTATTGCCCTTTGTTGTTTTTAGCCTCACATTCTTGTCCGGAACAAATCTTCTAAACTATGTGTGCTAGCAACTTCAAACTTTGTACACTTATAGATCTCATTGAGGAAAAGTGTCATGTTCAAAAACCATTACTCTGCCACACCAACTTTTTGAGTTATTGCCCTTTGTTGTTTTTAGCCTTACATCTTGTCCGGATCATATCTCCTAAACTATAAGTGATAGCAACTTCAAACTTTGTACACTTATAGATCTCATTGAGGAGAAGTGTCATGTTCAAGTACTGTTATTCTGCCACGCCCACTTTTTGAGTTATTGCCCTTTGTTGTTTTTACCCTTACAATTTTGTCCGGATCATATCTCCTAAACCGTTAGTGCTAGCAACTTCAAACTTTGTACACTGATAGATCTTATCGAGGAGAAGTGTCATGTGCAAGAACTGTTACTCTGCCATGTCGACTTTTTGAGTTATTGCCCTTTGTTGTTTTTAGTCTTACATTCTTGTCCAGATCATATCTCCTAAACTATAAGTGCTAGCAACTTTAAACTTTGTACACCTATAGATCTCATTGAGGACAAGTGTCATGTAGAAGAACTGTTACTATGCCACATCCACTTTTTGAGTTATTGCCCTTTGTTGTTTTCACCTTTACATTTTTGTCCGAATCATATCTCCTAAATTATAAGTGCTAGCAACTTCAAACTTGCTACACTTATAGATATCATTGAGGCCAAGTGTCATGTACAAGAACTGTCACTCTGCCATGTCCACTTTTTTAGTTATTGCCCTTTGTTGTTTCTATCCTTACATTTTTGTCCCGTACTTATCTCCTAAACTATAAGCCCTAGTAACTTCAAACTTTGTACACTGGTAGATCTCATTGAGAAGAAGATCTAGTAAGTAGGAGATATATTATAAGAAAGGATTTTTTGTTATCCGGTGGGGGACTCCTG
Source organism: Fragum whitleyi (assembly GCA_948146395.1). Taxonomy (NCBI): domain Eukaryota; kingdom Metazoa; phylum Mollusca; class Bivalvia; order Cardiida; family Cardiidae; genus Fragum; species Fragum whitleyi. The sequence goes on from OX411555.1 coordinate 17,970,997, forward strand.
TATTGCATCGCAATACGACATGCACTTGTTCATATTAGTTATCATATCAATTAATTGAGTAGTCCTATAAGATGTACAGATTCTTAAACCTTTGGGGAAAGTCTTCGTAAAATGAAGGGGGGGAAATAAAGATATTTTTATGCTTCTGCATTGATAGATCAGGATCAGTTTTTTGTTGTCCATCTGTCGGTCTGACTGTCTGTCTGTTAAACTTACCAAAAAACTTAATATTGCCAAATGCGTCAAGGCTATTCAATATACAATGCTCATACTTGTTATGATGATAGATCTCAATTTCAGAAATTCTTTCACAGGAAGATAGATTGATTATTCTAGATTCAGAAAATAGTAAAGTGCTTGAGGTGTCGATCAAAGGTTGCAATTCAAAAAACCTTACACGGGAAGGTAAAAAGATCATTCTAGATTCAGAACACAACATAATCATGTGCTCAAAAGTTCGATCCAAGTCAGTCTGTGCAGTCAACATAGCGTGACTAAGGTTGACACTTTATGCACTACCGAGATGGTCTCTTTTTTGCATGACGGAGCATTTTCCTCTTTTTCCTGCTACAGGTTTGGTTAATATCCTTTCATTTTCTGGATATTTTAGTAGCCTGTTTAGGATTCTTTAATAGATTGTTTAAAAAAATGAAATACTTGTAATAAGATTAATTTTTGTTTCTTGTTTGTGTGTGTGTGGCAATATACTGTCGGACATGAGCTCGGTTTGCATTTAACCCTTTCCTGTTTTACAAAATTTTGGACTTTTCCAAATTCAAAGGTTTTGCAGGCAAAAATTTAAAGTGGATTTAATTTGAAAAATAACCATTCAGTAGGGAAGAAAATAGTGTTGAAAAAGTAGAATTTGCTTGTCAGAAGTAATTTCTTCTTTTTAGCTCGCCCGGGACGAAAGTCTCGGAAGAACTATTGTCATACCCTCGGATGTCGGCGTCGGCGTCAGCGTCGGTGTCCGCATTAGGTTAAAGTTTTTTATTTCTATCAATATTTATCCTAGAGGCTTTTTTTTTTTACAGAAACACTCATTAGGGCATAGGCTTTCATTTGAGACCAACATCCATGTCGAAATGACCTTTAGACTGTGACCTTGACCCTTTCAAAAAAACTTTAACCAAAAACTTTAACCAAAAACTTTAACAAAAAAAACTTTAACCTTGCTTATATTTTCTGTAAGCTTTAACCTAGAGACATCATTACTTCATATGCACACTCATTAGGTGATAGGCTTTCACCATAGACAAAGGTCCTTGACAATTTGACCTTGACCTTGAACCTTTGTGGACTTAGAAAAACTTTAACCAAAAAACTTTAACCAAAAACTAACCTTGCATATATTTTTTTAATGCTCTAACCTAGGGACATCATAGCTTCATATATATACTCACCAGGTGATAGGCTTTCACCAGAGACCAAGGTCCTTCACAATTTGACCTTGACCTTTACCATTTGTGGACTTAGAAAAACTTTAACTGAAAACTTTAACCAAAAACTTTAACCTTGCTTATATTTTCTGAATGCTTTAACCTAGGGACATCATTACTTCATATACATACTCATTAGGTGATAGGCTTTTGTGAGAGATCAAGGTCCTTGATGATTTGACCTTGACCTTTTATGAACTTAGAAATACTTTAACCGAAATTCTTTTACCAAAAACTTCAACCTTGCTTATATTTTCTGAATGCTTTAATCTAGGGACATCATTACTTTATATACATAGTCAACAGATGAAAGGCTTTCACCAGAAACCAAGAGCTTTGACAATTTGACCTTGACCTTGACCTTTTATGGACTTGGAAAAACTTAAACTGAAAAACTTTAACCAAAGATTTAACCTTGCTTATATTTTCTAAATGCTTTACTCAGGGACATTATTACTTCATACACATACTCACTAGGTGATAGGCTTCTACAGAGACCAAGGTCCTTCACAATTTGACCTTGATCTTGACCTTTTGTGGACTTAGAAAGATTTTGAAGAAAAACTTCATGTTTGATACAAAGAAATTCCATTGGTAACCTCATCTGCTTGTAGGCTTTCACTTTACCCTAACCTTATACATGCCATTAAAACAAAAAAGTTTTTATTTCTTAATTACTACTCAAACAGATATATATTAGATCATGGACTTTAACATTGAAAGAAACTACTTTGAACTTCGGTCTTTGGTCAAGCGCTGTTTGTGACAAGCAGCTGTTTGGGCGAGCTACGTTGTCTGCGGACAACTCTTGTTTCACAATGTTTTCTCAATCATTAAATCACAGGCATGTAAAAAGCAGGGATTAAACAGCAAAGGGTTAAATAGTAACTCAACAACTAAAATACCCCATCAATTATACAGCTGAATAAAATGTCTAAAGAATTAACAGTTAAAAACATTGTGAAATTGACTGCCATTCTGATCAAAATCATTCACTCAGCGCTTCATTCGTTCATTCCAAACACTCACTCAAATTCATCAAAAACACTCCAAAACCAATTGTAAATATGACCATATCCATCACATGAAAAGGGATCCTCTGGAATCAAGCACTGGGAAATTATTCAATAGCAGTTTACATTGTTCCATCCTGAATAATTTAATTTTGGTTGATCCCATCAATTTTCGTGCATTCTGATTGGATCAAAAATTAACTTCATTCCCCAATAAAATTAATTTTATTTTGCAGCTATATTGTAAGCTTTTGCACAAAGTAGTACCAAAAGAAATATGTCCCATTTGGAGATATATACATTTTTGGTTCATTATACATGTATACTGTTCACAAAAAGTAGGGGATAATCTGTTAATCCATAAGGTTATTAGTCCCCTACCGGCAAAAGCCGAAGGGGACTATAGGTTTGCACTCAATCTGTCTGTCAGTCCAGATTTCAGTTTTCCAGACTTTTTAGCTCACCTGAGCACAAAGTGCTCAAGGTGAGCTATTGTGATCATACAATGTCAGATGGGCGTCGTCCACAATTTCTTAAAATATCTTCTCCTAAACTAGAGGACCAATCTTTCTGAAACTTGGCAGGGATATTCCTTGGGTCAAGCTCCAAAGTTGTTCAAATAAATGAAACCCAACCTTAACTCTCCCTTTACCCTTAACAAAAAGGGTGAACGTAAGAAAATCTTTAAAAATCTTCTCTGAAACCAGAAGACAGACAGCTTTCATATTTGGTATGTAGCATCATCTAGTGGACCTCTATCAAGTTTGTTCATATCAAGACCCTTTGGTCATGTTTGGGCTCCATCCTGGCAGAACCCTTTTAAGATAGAATCATATAGCAAAAACCTTTAAAAATCTTCTTCTCTGAAACCAGATGGCAGACAGCTTTCATTTTTGGTATGTAGCATCACCTAGTGTACTTCTACCAAGTTTGTTCATATCAAGCCCCTTGGGTCATATTTGGGCTCCACCAAGGCACATCCCTTCTAGCTCTTCTGAGCACAAAGGGGTAAAAAACTAAAAATCTTCTTCTCTGAAATCAGAGGGCACACAGCTTTCATAATTGGTATGTAGCATCGTCTAGTGGTCCGCTACCAGGCCCAGGCACATCCCTTAGTTCATCTGAGCATGATGGGAGAAAACAGGAAAATCTTCAAAAATCTTCTCTGAAACCAAAAGCATGACAGCTTTCATATTTAGTATGTAGCATCATCTAGTTTCACTTTGATATCTTTGAAAGGCATCTCCTCCTGGGCGGATTTTAATGAAACTTTACCAGAAGGTTCATAGCATGACCCTTTTCAAAGAATTGTTTGCAAATTTTGATTGGCCCATAAATATGGGCATGGCAGGTCGGGGCTTATTTTGTGCCAAAAATCTGTGAACAAAATCTCCTGATCCACTTGGCCGATTCCAATGAAACTTTAACAGAATGGTCCACAAATTTCCCTTTACCCTTAACAAAAAGGGGTCATATTTGGTCTTTGCCCGGGTCATCCCTTTTAGCTTTTCTGAGCATGAAGGGTAAAAAAAGGAAAATCTTTAAAAATCTTCTTCTCTAAAATCAGATGGCAGACAGCTTTCATATTTGGCATGTAGCACCATCTAGTGGACCTCTACCAAGGTTATTCATATCAAGACCCTTGGATCATATTTGGGCTCCAACTTGGCACATCTCATTTAGCTAATCTGAGCATGATGGGTGATTGAAAATCTTTAAAAAAATCTCATTCTCTGAAACCAGATGGCAGACAGCTTTCAAATTTGACATGTAGCATCATCTAGTGGACCTCTACCAAGTTTGTTCATTTCAAGACCCAAGGGTCATATTTGGGCTCTAGCAGGGCATATCTCTTTTAGCTCAGCTGAGCACAATGGTGAAAATAGAAAAAAATCAAAAATTGTCATCTCTTAAACCAGAAGGCAGATAGCTTTCATATTTAGTATGTAACATCATCTAGTGGATCTCTACAAAGTTTGTTCATATCAGGACCTTGGGGTCTCATTTGGGCTCCGCCTGGGTGCATCTCTTTTTATATACAATCAAAGAGCCAAAGGCATATTTTTCTTGCTCTTGGCCGAAAACATTCTATGGTATTGATCTTATGTAGAAATTATCTCCTTGTTGACATTTGCCTATTTAATTAATGTGATGTCCATGGGGTCAAAGAGACTCAGGTGAGCGATCTAGGACCATCATGGTCCTCTTGTTTTCTTTACCTTTGGAGATATTGAGCTGATTTTTGATATGTGAGCTGCATCAATGAGTTACAGAACATGTTCGAGTTTGTTTGTTGTCCATTGACTTTTGTAGAAGATACGGATGCTGGACTTAAAAAATTACCAGGAAATTTTAGTTTTTTGGACTTTTTTTCTTAACCCTTAGAGATATTGAGCAGATTTTTGGTATGTGAGTCCGCATTATTGAGTTATTGAACAAGTTCGAGTTTTGTTCCGGTCCATTAATTTTTTAGGTATATACGGATGCTGGACTTAGAAAATTACAAGGAAATTTCAGTTTTCTGGACTTTTTTTCTTAACCCTTGGAGATATTGAGCTGATTTTGGTATGTGAGTAAACATCAGTGAGTAACAGAACAAGTTTGAGATTGGTACCTGTCCATCGATTTTTGTGGAAGATACGGATGCTGGACTTAGAAATTTACCAGGAAATTTCAGTTTTTCGGACTTTTTTTCTTAACCCTTAGAGATATTGAGCAGATTTTTGGTATGTGAGTCCGCATTATTGAGTTATTGAACAAGTTCGAGTTTTGTTCCGGTCCATTAATTTTTGGGGACGATACGGATGCTGGACTTAGAAAATTACAAGGAAATTTCAGTTTTCTGGACTTTTTTTCTTAACCCTCAGAGATATTGAGTTGATACATAAAATCTGATAAAACTGTAATATTTTGGAGAGGTAGTAATCCCTTTACTCCCCCAAAAAGATACCCCTCTAGGGATATATATAAATCCGTTAGGGGACTTGGTATTGCCATGCAATACTTCAGAATACTTGTTGTGATAGTAAAAAATTTAGGACAATCTAACTTTTTCTTGGCCAACTAGCAGTTGTCTCATGGCAACTCAGTCTGATATGAATCTTTATATTTTACTTTCTTGATTGTTGGTGACAAAAATTTCCGGTGTTTCCCGGCAAATATTCCCAATACATTGAGTGGCTGTCTGTCCATGCCGCAAAATGTCTAGACATTATGCACATTGACATTTCACAGACATATTCACTTAGTAGGCTAGATAAAAATTCTTCAATAGGTGATTTAAAAAGATTATAAAATCTGCTTCCACATAATCCCCCTTTTAGACGCCCCCACCCTCCCCCAATAAAAAAATAAAATAAAAAAAAAACCCTGAAAATATTTAGGGAAATAAATAAATTGCTTTAATTCAAAGGATCGTCTTCATTGTACACTATGTTTTCTTCTACTAAAGATTTTTAAAACTTGTCCGACTGAAAACGACCGTCTGCAATATCTTTCAAATATTTGAACAGTCTAAAATTTTGTCATCTGGTAATGGGTTAGGGGTGGTAACTTTATATATAGTAGATTCATTTTAAGACTAATACAACTGTCAATGGCGAAATTGAAAGTTGACCGTGTTGCCGGTCTAATGCCCTTTTTTAAACGAAGGCCGAACCACTTAGTGTAAGGGAAGTAAGACTGATAGTTACTACCTTATATACTTTGCCTAGTTGTCTCCCGTATGCTGTATTTCAATTGGTACGAATTGGCACCGTTTAAACTCACCCTCGGACCAACTGAAAATGAGTACCAAAGTCAATAAAAAAGTAATAATTTCAATGAATATTTCAAATATCTCGAGTAAAGCTGTAAAAGGAAATCGCATGTCTTTCAAAGTGTGATACAATCGCAAATTACGTGCAATCAGATTACCATGGTAAACGTTTCGCGAACGATTCAAGCTTTGACAGAGGACTCGATTACAATTTCTAATCGTCAAATGCTTTCCTAAGTTCAAGATGCATAAACGTTAGTGAACTTTTGAAAATGGTACTCCCTTTGCACGTGCACTCACGTGCAAAACAGAATACGAATTGATAAAGGTTTGGCGTATGTAAAAATCATCTTGAACGCAGGGCCTCGACGTTTAATTCAAATTAAAGCCAGAGCGCTTCACGAATCTAAAAGTGCCCACCATAGTGTAAGTGATGGTTTTAGCAATTCTTGTCACCAACATATCCGGGGATTATTTGCTGGTGTCTTGATAAATTTGGAGTTACATAGCTATTTATTAGGTAGTGAATACTTTATGTGTTATGAAATTCTTTAAAAATGCAATATACGCATAATCGTGCAATCCATTTCTGAGATCAGGATGCTACACGTTTACTTACGTTTAAAATTGGTCCCCTTGCTTTGCACATGCACTCGCGTGTAAAGTTGGGCACCATTTCATAAACGTTTCGCGAATGTTTTTATCTTGAACGCAGGACGTTTACGTTCGCCTTCGACGTATATTTCACACCTAAGCTAGAGCTTTTTACGGAGCTAAAAAAATCTCATTATGGTGTAAGTGATGCCATTAGACAAACTTGTCACCCTCATATCCGGGGATAATTGGCTGGTGTCCTGGTAAATTGAGAGTTACATTGTTAACTCCTGTCTCTATATATCCTTAGAGTGCATTTATTGCATTATCAGGCGACAAAAAAGTTCAAATCGACTCAAATCCACCGGCATCTTTTTTTTTATCGACGGCGTCTTTGATTGCAGAAATTTACTAACTCTGGTTTAAAAAATATTTTTATTTCTCGACAAGAAAATAAAACTTTGATGAAATCTCTCTACATTTTATTAAAACGAAGAGATAAGTATAGCTAATTTTGTTCATCTTGAACAAAATTAGCGACATTGGTCCCCCCCCCCCACCGAATTTCATTCAAAACTCACTCCTCACGCTCAATCAATTTCATTTAAAAAAATCCAATATCACCCAGCTTGTCATTTTCACCATGGTCTTGACTGTAAGTATTTTCAGTGATAAAACTCTTCTCAAACTTTTGTATACTGGCTGTAATGTCCTAAAAATGGCGAATTATTTGACAAAATATTTATAAAAAAAAGAATCATTTATATTGGTAAATAAATTCGCCAAGTAAAGTTATTGCAGAAGTCCAAGTCCAATATATTGACGTGCACCTCTATTTGTTTCATCATTCTAACTAAAATGAAAGTTGCACATGTACACCTCTTATACATGTACATATACATTCATATACATTGCATATGTGCACCTGTGAAATATAAGCGCGGATCTTCATTTTTTGGGAATGCTCTCGCAATTCTTTTGGCTTGTATGTCCAAATTTATACGTGCAAGAATAAAAAAAAAAGACAAACACACCAAATAATGCCCCACACATACTAGTATGTGTGCTATGAAAGGATTCTACGTCCAGGAGTACATACGAACAATGTCCTATAACGGGTTTCTCTAGTTACTAAATATGATTTTCAATTAGCCTCGAGAAGCCATACTAACGTTCCTCATTCAAACTCGTTGGTCTATGTATAGCACAGTCTGTCAATCAAAAGAGCGTAATTTCCGAGCTTGATGAATGAATGTATTCAAGCACAACGACGCAGAATCGGCTTTTAACCTGTGTAATGATGGACGACAAATCTTAGTAAATTTGCAGAAAAATCAAAGTGCTGAAAGCACTGGATGCACTAAATGTGAATCCTTCATTATGAAAAGCTAACATACGCCTTGATAGCAGTAAGAGCGTATAACAAGCAGAAACCTAAACGTTACCATAAGAGGAAAAAACATAATCAAATAAAACAATACAATTTTGCCTTGTTGAAATTATACACTTTTATCGCTTTTTTTTTCATAGAAACGTTGGCATAGCGTAGTAAAAGGGGTGTCTGGCTCTTGCTCTCTCAATCACGAGGTCACGGGACCGATCCGACCGAGGCAAACTTCCTCTCGGGAACCCTCGGCGATTCTACGGAATAGACCTCGGGAATAATAAGGGCGCAGCCATGAAAGCAACGTCATATCGCACGTGGGCTTATATGACGTCACAAACAAAACTAAGGATGACGTTGCGAAAAATAAAATCAACGTTAGGTTAGAATTGGGCATATTATATACTGTTCACAAAAAGTAGAGGATATTGTAAGTTTGATTTGTGGTATTTTGGTCAGCTTGGGCATCCATACATCTTCAGGGCCCCGTTTTGGAATCACCAACAAAGAAGCCAATTGTTTGATATCGTGACAATATCTGACTGTGAGACACAGGGTTCGACAGCAGTCTGGACTCACGTTCTTCTTGTTTCCAGCATACCATTGACTCACTTACGTTGAGCTTTCATTAGACCTCACATTATTCCAACAAAATGTGAGGCGAATACATGATAGAGATAAACACCAAATAATTTTTCTCGAAGTTATGCTCAACTAAAGGAAGAATTTCCATTACAACATATGCCATGTTAAAATGAGCGCTATACCCCTCTCTTCTTAAATGCCGAATTTGCAGGACATGTTTAGCAGAAAAGGAAATTCCATAACTACCATATTACCATGAGACAACTGCTAGTTGGACAGGAATAAGTTAGATTGTCCTTAATTGTTTGCAACCACAATAACCTAATGGATTAGCAGATTATCCCCTACTTTTTGTGAACAGTATAATTTGAAAACAAAACGCAGTGTTTTACTGCGTTTTGCTTTCAATTATTACATGCCAAAATGATTTCCACAGACGATCGGAAAATATTTAAGGAATAAACTTTTCTTCGAGCGTATTAACCAAAGTACCACCAGGAGCCGAATTACCGAAAAATGACCAAAAATTACTACACTTACGTCCGAGGTACTTTTCAGTTTACGGAAAAGTCCGAGCGATGTTCCGAATGGCCAACTTCAAGACCCTTTCCGATATTTGCATTCAAGCAAAGGAAGAAAGTGTGGGCTTTTAATCGTTAACCTTTGTTAGACGAATAAAATCAAAGATTTCAGGCTTAGGACAAAAAAAGGATATCTCGAGGTACATTTAGTAACAACATCGTAAAATAGACACTCATTCCGATCAAAATCATTCATTCGTTCATTTCAAACACTCACTCCAATCCATCAAAAACGCTCTGAAATCATTGAAAGCGGTAATTCACTTCATTCATATCAATCAAATCATTCTACGTTTTTATTAGATTGGTGTGGATTCCAAAGTGTCAGATTAATCCATGATTTGTTTATTTGTTTGGATGGATGGGGTTTTACGCCGCTTTCAATTTTACAGTTATATCGTGGCGACTGTAGCGCCTATCAATGGATTCTAAGTATATCTCATACCAGAACAACCATTACATCCTTTCCTAGCCCCCAGCTGCAATCCCACATAGGTCTACGATTACCAAGCCTTTTGAGAAAGACAAATAGTCGGAAAGAATGAGTGCCGCCGTGGGGAATCGAACCCGGGACCTCTAAATTGACAGTCCGACGCGCTAACAAGATTAGTCCAGGAAGATGAACAAACAGAACAAAATCACATATTTTATTAAAGGGATGTAATAAAATAACGATATTTTAAAATTATTATTTTCGTCGAATTGGACTAAATTATCTATATGAAATTACCGCCCATTACTTTCATTCAAATCTGACTTCTCACACTCATTCAATTTATATTCCATATCCATTCAAATATCATTCACCTTGTCAATTTCACAACGTTCTTGTAGGCCACAAATTCTAGAATGTTCCGTAGAGATGCCATAAAAGGACAATTCGTCGAAAAATAGTATAGCCATCCATCAATGTCTACGAGGTCTCAAAGAAGTCACCTCATTTATGCCAACTTTGACAGGAAAACCTTAATTGCTCCTAGTTTTCCTGTACCTTGAAACGTCCTCAATATGTCAGTGATATACGAGTTGTCGCTGAGATCTACATATATATAATACATACTTAGTGTTTTGTATGAGAAAAAATATCTAACGAGGTTTGAAGAATTGATTTTTGGCGAGGCTCTGCCGAGACAATTATCAATTCTCACAACCAAGTTAGATATTTTTTTCATACAATGCACTAAGTATGTATTTTATTTATCTTATAACCTATATTTGGCTTGTTTTTGTCTATTTTTTTTAACTGAAATGCAAGTTTCTGAAAAATAACCGCATTATATTATCGTTCTAAAAATAACTTTGTGATATCATAAAAATATCATACGGGATGTTATTACACGGATATTTATATAGTTATAAGATAAATTGAAATATCACGCTGTATTCGTATCATTTTGCATGCACGAGCATTTTTAGGGGTGCTTGAGTTATAGTGGACTATGACCCAAACCCTACACCATGCCGTTCGATTCATGTCGTTAACTATTAAGATAATAAGTCTACTTTAAATTGTGTACGCCTAGAAATATGCATGCATCATTAAACAAATATTGTGCTTCCGTAAAATCTGTCCTACACTGTAAAGCTGCTCTTCACAGATTTCATTGAAAAAATACAATACTGGTTCTTAGATTCGGAAGTTTGAGCATTTTTAGATGTTTAAGAATCGGACATTGGTATGGCACTAACAAACACCCTTTTCAAAAAAAATGCAGCTTGAATATTTGAAGCGGCAAGGTCAGTGACGGAACCAGGCTATCTAAATCCAGTCCATAAATAACGAAATTGTTATTTTTCATGAATTATGTTTCATTCGATATAAAGTTTCCCAATTGACACATACTACGATCTTGCCCTTTGATAGAAAAGGAAAAACAGATGCAATTGCATGCGTAAATAGTTGGCTCAAAATTTCAGAATGATATTTTGGGCGTTAGTAGTTGCTTTATTTTTCAGAATGGAATTCCACTAAATTCAGGAATTTCTGTCTGGCTTCCCTTACCTTACCAGATCGAATCTTATTGTTAAGTTTTCTACACGATGAAGTCATAGTTTCTGATTTCACGCACAAAAAAAGGAAAGAAATTTATTACGTGATCTTTAAACGACATGCGCGTTATTGTGTTGGACAACCAAGTCGATATACCTTTGCGTTCACTTAGACCCATTGCAACATTGACATATGTTACAAAACGCAACTTAAACTTACATTCATATGGGGCAAAACGCCCCCGGTGAATGGGGTAAAACGCCCCGAGGGCGTTTTGCCTCAGACCTGGTGGGGCCTTTTACCCCAGAAGGAATATTCTTTCAAAATCAAAATATTCCGAACGTATCAAATGCGTATACGAATTTTGTGTTTATGATTAAAATCTCATTATAATGCACAATAGATATATTTTGGCGCAAAAAGATAATATAAACCCGGAACAGTATAACACGAAACAAAATATTACACATAATTGTAAGAATAGGGTTCAATTTCTTTTTCACTTTATTTATTGCTTTTTAATGACAGAGGTTTATCTTTTTATACGAGTAACCTACTCATGTTAAGTTTTGATATTAAGGACCTTATAACGTCACATATGTTGGAACTTACGAGAAATCGATGGGGGCGTTTTACCCCAAGGGGCGTTTTGCCCCACCCTACCCTACGTTTACAATACGACTGATGATCGAGAAGTTCGTACAATTGGCCCATAACTAATTTTGAAACGAAAATGAAATGGGGATACTTTCTGCACGCAAATTTACTAGGCTCAGAAAGGCATGCGAGTAAATGGAGACTATGTAGTCAAGAGTTAATAATGACGTCGCATTTGACGTTCAGTCTTGCTCCCCACCTACTTGCGGGGTCTACGTATCAGATTAGTCACTATTCAGCCGCTTTATAACTTCGCATTTGAAAATGTTATAATTTCTTTTTAGATAATCATCTTTATTATAACCCCGTTTTACGAATTTTGGATCAACAATCGTATTAACGTGCATGTGAACAATAACGTATGCACATCGAAATTATTTTCATGCAGGCGTAAAATTTGCGCGAATTTCAGACGAGCTGTTAACCTAACATCTACTGAACCCCTTCTGACTCGAACACCGAAATTTTCATGGCACCAGACGACAGCAAACCTCAATGGACTTAGAAGCTTCATTCCGAATTATCAATATTTTCTTATTTTTGTCTTTTTCTCGGTTGTTTTTTTGTGACATAGTCCCTTCCCAATGGTTGAAGGCGCAAAACTTTCTTAGCTCCTAAAGCCAAATGGGTATATACATGTATAAATACATTTGTACTTTTTTGGGGGTGGGGGTGCGGGGGACGGGGGCCTTAGCCGCGAAATCTATTTTTAATTTATATATTGCCGTGCCAATTTTTCGCACTTCATATAAAAGGTTTAAACGTACCCTTAAAAAGGTCAGTATTTAATGTTCCAAATGGAAGGTCGTAAACACTTAAAATTACTTTCATAATTCAAGCCCAATTCCTATCAAATGCCTTCGACCCCCGACGGCGGCACTCATTCTTTCCTACTATTTGTCTCTCACCAATGGGTTGATAATCGTAGACCTATGTGGGATGGCAGCTAGAGGACAGGAAAGGATGTGGTGGTTGTTCTGGTGAGAGAAATACCAGGAAACCATTGTTAGGTGATCCAGCCGCCACGATACAACTGAAAAACTGTTGAAAGCGGCGTAAAACTCAATTCAATCAATCAACCTATCAAATGCCTTTTAAATACCCAATATACATGTACCTATACCTGTAGATCTGCACGGTAGGAGCGAGTCTCTAGACACCGTTAGACCACACTTGAAGCGAATTGACCAATCAGAGAATATTGTTTCAAAAGTATATATCACAGACACAACTCCGAGCGTTGTGTTTACAGATATACGATGGAAGTGTGTCCTGCACATTAATCTCGATAGTTTTTGTGTGCCGAGTCAGGTCAAAAACATGACGAGCAATTTATATGAGCGCTTTTTCCAGAAGACTTTCTTTTATCAAATAAATGCAAAAGATCTGTAATAAGAGACGGCAATAAGTCGTTTCCGCGTATTAACACTCAATAAAAGAAGTATCACAGCGAATTTTACTCTTCTTTGTATTGTTTAGAGGTTCTGGCAAAAAATACAAAGTTAGAAAATCGTGGTCTAAGTCAGATAGAAAATCTCGTGCCGCGGTACATGGGAAAGAGACACTCGCTAACGCTCGTGTCTATTTCCCATATACCACGGCACTACGGTTTACTATCATATACTTATATTCTATCCATTTTCAATGTTAGATTTATCTTTGACGTCTCACTTGAAATTGTACATGTGTAATGGCCAACGTCACAGCTCAGGTTTTTTTTCTTATTTTTTTTTTAAAAAACCTACTCGAAAGTGTTTCTGCCAACTCCTGCAAATGCTTATTAACGTGCAGCACAAGCACGTGTTTCTTGCACGTGCTTGCTGTCTATAAAGTAAAGGTAGACAAAACAAACCAATCCTACTTTGATATAAAATCGATTTTAATACCTAAATCTAGATCAAGTATCTTTATTTGGATCTAATTTCGCAGACAAAGTAATTTTTCCGTGATTTTGTGAACTAGTTTTTCTTCCTGACATTCTTTTTATGTGTGCTAGTGACATACAAATGCACTATCCTTCTGTATGACTTCTGAGAGGTTTTCAATTATAGATGCACAGGTTTGCGTGAATGATCAAAGGTCAATTTTGTCTATACAAGTATAGACAAAACTGACCTTTGATCACTCACTTAAACTTCTACATTTTCAATAGATTTTATGTAAAGTCTCAGCCTTTCGAAAAACAAGTTTTCTGATTGGCCTTTATAATCCAATATGATGAACCCCTTGAAAAGGATCTAATTAGATATTCGAAAAAGATATACTTGGTCAAGCGGAGGTCAATTAATGGTCTTAATTCCGAAATGATTATACAGGAAACAGGACGACAGAAAACACGTTTTAGATATAGGAAATCATATAAGAACGTATGGTTGTGATTCTGGGGTCCGTTTTCTAAAGCATCGATTTTGACGAGAATTTATATCCTGCGATGTATCGAACGACCTTTGATAAAATCTGGCCCCTGGTCACTCTGCAAAGTAGGTACCTTCGCTTATTCCACGTGGACCAGTTTTGCATGATGGGTCAGATTTATTCCCTTCTAAAATGGAAACACATTGTTTTTGTGCAGTGAAATGCCATTAAAAGACCTGCAATATTCATCGTGTCTTGATATTATGAATAAAGGACCTACAACATTCAATAAGTCACGACTCTATGTGACAAAGGACCTACAGCATTCATTGAATCATGAATTTGTTGAACAAACATTCATCTTGTCATGAGTCTGTGTAATAAACGACCGCAACATCCACGGAATGATTATGTCTAACAAAGGACTTAAAACATTCTTTGAGACATGATTTTGTGTATCAAAGGACCTACAGCATTTATCGAGTGATGTTTATTTTTCGTAAAGGACATTCATCATTAATTGAGTCCCGATTATGTGTAATAAAGGACCTACAACATTCATTGAGTCATAATTCTGAGATTCCAGGCGAGAGATCAGGTAGGTCAAAATTTCTTCATTTCTGAAACAAATGTATGCTGGCATTATTCTACCACCAGATCGATGGTTAAGCACGAACCAGTTGTAACTGCCTATCAACGTATAGGCAGTTACAACTGTTTCACGCTGAAACATCGATATACGACATAATTTCAAAAACATCGCAAAAGAATAATATTTCGACTCTTTATCTTGATAATCAAAACCTTTTTCGATGTGTTTATTGAGGTATTTTCTCCTTTACTCATAGCGCAGTTGGTAGCGCGTTGGACTGTCAATCTAGAGGTCTAGCGTTCGATCCA
The DNA here is from genome assembly GCA_948146395.1 of Fragum whitleyi. Lineage (NCBI taxonomy): Eukaryota > Metazoa > Mollusca > Bivalvia > Cardiida > Cardiidae > Fragum > Fragum whitleyi. The sequence goes on from OX411555.1 coordinate 17,986,252, forward strand.
CGACATTTTTTCGATAGAGGATTCAGTAGTTACGCCCTTGGATAGTGCAGCCCATTTCAAGATTTTGAGATCGGTATGACTCTAATGTTCTGGAAAGATGTAATCCCCTTCTAGATTGCTAGCGAAAGATAATGACGTAGCAATTTCGTCATCGATTACGTCATAGCAGTTCTTAAATGTTATAGTGCCTGTACATTGCAAAGACACTTACCACATTTCAGTACTACCGCGACTACGAAGGTGTTACTCGTATTATCTGGATTGCTAGCGAAAGAGTATGACGTAGCATTTGCATCATCGATTTACGTCAATGCAGTACTTAAATGTCGTAAGTGCCTATGAATTGTATACGCACTTATGACATTTCAGTAATGCCACGACTACGACAGTGTAACTTGTATTATCTGAGTTGCTAGCGAAAGATAATGACGTAGCACTTTCGTCATCGATTACGTCAAAGCAGTACTGAAAAGTCTATACATTGCTCAGCCACTTACGACATTACAGTACTGTCACGACGATGACGTAAGTACGGACATGTTCGGTTCAACCGATATACGGCGATGTCTACCGAAGCTTCTCGACATCGAGCCGATTTCACCCTTTTTATCATAAGGGGTGGACCACCCTCAAGGTGTTTTTGGAGATCACCCTCACCACTGTCTCAGATAGCTCTATTGGTAATGTGTCATACAATGTCTGGCATCTGTGTCAGGGAAGATCTTGGTCGTGCTAATTTCACCATTGTTATTAGATGTTGACAACCTTAAAAATACCCATTATCTTATTTGTATTACATTTTCAACTAGTATTTGTATTGTGATTTCACCAAGATTTAAATGCATTTATCTTCGAATTCTATACTACTGTAAGCTAATTATAGCTAGAACGGACCATTAACTTTATGGGAGAGAATCCGTTTGATTTCCGAGTTTAAGCAAAGAATCTCTCTTGCAATTTGAGACCAATTAAAGTGTCAGTTCTCTGTGTGCACTTTCAACCGATGTGTATCAGTCGCCAAATTTACGACTTCAACATGATGTTTTATCTACAATTTTGATGGAAAAAAATAAAAATAAAAAAAAAAAAAAAACAGACTTTTTTTTAAAGTTTAAAATTACCTGAGAAATTCATGCATTTTAGTTTACCATTTCCGTGATTTTGTAATTCCTCTAACTTTAAACTTAGCAAGAATTGTAAAAAGAAACGTGCTTTAAAATAAAATCAGACATGACGAATTCTTATAGAAATTGAAACCACGTTTCATTGTAAGATGGTACCTATTTCAATCTAAAATTGTCCACAATTTCGAAAATTGTAAAGGGATAAAGAAGTTTGCTCGTGATCTTTCTCCGTGCTTTTTAGCTCGGCTGTTTTCGGAGAAAACCCGAGGTATTGCTATAGCCTCCGTGTCGTTGTCGTCGTCGTCATCGTGCGAAAACTTTGACATTTTGTTTTATCTCTGGTTCTACTGAAGGCATTCACTTGAAACTTGGCACACATGTTCACCATCAAAAGAGCATTCTATACTATCAAGGAGGATACCTCTAGATGCATTTTGTGCAAATAATGCCCCTTTTTCGACTTAGATTTTTTCCTACCATCGAGCACTCAACAGCCGAGCGTAGGCACCCGTAGGCGGTGCTCTTGTTAAACCTAACTTTTAATATCGATCAAAATCTCTTATTTCGATTTTTGAACAGAAATAAAGTGGACCATCGTGTCTATATTTTTCTCGGGGCTATTTAAAAATAGATACCAGAAAGATTGAGCGTGCTGGAGTTATTACCTTCGTATTTCTTTGAAAAGTACACCATTTATTTAAGGTCAGAATGCCTTTGATTGGCTTTTCGATTTAAAAGGACAACTTATTCCCAAATAACCATAACCATTCACAAATAATAGAAGTTTGATGCAGCAAAAGGAATATATGACACCAGCATTCGGTCTTCATTATTTGGGCTTATTTGTCAAAAAATAAAGGGAGGTAATAAGAGAAAAATAGTTAAATAGAGTTTAAATTTCAAAATGCGGTATTTTGTTTAGGAGGATACGGAAAATGTAATAAAATTAAGCGAATTTTTTTTTGAACTTTTATCTGTTTTGTCAACCTTACTTTCAAATGTATCAAAAACATTATTCAAATTAGGAATTCATAGTTTCATAACGATCAACCAATCGCCAACATTTTGATGGTGGAAATCCAAAACCGGCTAGGCAAATGTCCTTAGATATCATGTAATCTATCAAAGTTATTTAAGGTTAAACCTATGCATATTTGCATCATTATTTCTCTACGACTTCTATTTTATTAACCATTTCCATGAATGACCCCCGTAGACCATAGGGAAATATCGGCAAATTACTCACTCTGTGTAATAAATAGCTCTACGCAAGCGAAATGTTCGCCCGATGATTTCTCATTCAAAAGATGTATTTGCGCTATCTACGCATCATACAGTATTCTTGTATCACGTAATTTTCAAAATGCACAATTGGCAGACAGATAAAATTCTTGAAAAAGAGTAAATTTTTCCTTAACGAGAACTACTTTTTTGAAAAGCTATCAAACTTTGACTGGATTGAAAATGTTTCATTCGAGATTGCGTCCAAGATGGCCGTCGGAATATCAAATATACTTTACCATGTTAGAAACGATACATCTTTCGTCTGAATTAGACAATGAGTCAGTAAACATCCCCCTCTACCGGGCGGAATTTTCACGACTAGGATTTTTTGAAAGCCCAATATCTACCGAGCCTATTCTGAAACATGCCATTTTGCGGTTGCGACTTCTGGGAATTATTGAGGTCATGGTCAGCAAATTGACTTTTTTCTGTAAAGAAAAAACAGTGCGGATAAACATGAACTTGACAACTATTTCAACCGCATTCCGGTTATTCTGGGACAAACAGTTTCAAACAGCATTCTTGGTTGATTTCGAAATATTTTTAAAGATTTTTGACCATTTTCAGTGACCGATTTGAGTGAGTGTTTGGGGTGAATGAATGGAGCGCTGAGCGAGTGGTTTAGAATGATTTTGATCGGAATGATGTAATTAACTGTAACAATATTATAGAAAGTATGTAGTGCTGGGCTGTGCAGGCTGACTTTAGTCTTCAATGTCCACTAAACGTTCACGCACAAAAGAATTATCAACAACAGAAAAGCTTAAGAAGGGTTAATTGCGTCGTAGGGCAAAAGGTTTCTGATATTTGGTCGCACCCTTGTTAGAATCAAAAAGTGCTGTGGGCTGAAGTTTTGTGAGAATTGTAAGAATTCTAACTTGAAACAGATACCGGTATTTATCAGTATTGTTTATCGTCTGCTTACTTTGAAACATCTTCAAATTAAACATGATGTCTATTTGTTTGTGTCTGCTTGATAGTGTTTTGCCCTTCCTCGACTTGCATGGTAATAAAGCGTCAGTGTTCGTACCTCCGGCTTCAATCAAGCCATATAGTTACGTGGATTTTGAAAGAAACATTGACGAAGGGCATTTTAACGGATCGGAGATAACATATTCATAGGTTACTTTTGAACAACACTTTGGGACATGAATAAATTGCTTTTTGAAACAGCATTAAAACTTTTAGCTTTACGTACTTAACCCGTCCGCTGGACTCTGGAGCAAAAGCATATATTAGCTTTAAATAGGTTCTAAAGATCCAGGATTCAAATTTGTGATACAAGGTCAATTTCTAGGATATTAAATGATCCGTTAACCCGGAAAGCTTGATTTGATGTCAATAGAATTGAACAAAAATAGACTTATATCCCAATTCTTTATAAGAAGTCAATTTTATCATTTAAATAATAAGAAAAAAAATTATTTCATTTCGAAAAAAAGGAAAACCTTTGTACCTGTTTTTTTTATCTATTTTCCCACAAGCATGTTTTATGCGATGTTGTTAAAAAGCGTAGACATTCAGAGAAAAAGAGAAATTGCTTGTTGCAAGCAGTCTCTCTAATTTTTTGCACATTTACAATAATGTTTTGTAGTCCCTTATAAACCCATTACTCAAAAACTCATTTTATCTTATAATTTAAGAGTTAATTCTGGAAGATACTAGTATACGAATCAACGAATAGAATATGAATTCAGAACCTGTGTATTTGAACCGTAAAAAGAAGGCGAGAACGTATATCATTTTATTCTCTGTTTCCGAGCATACATATAAAATGAAATTATTATAGAAATTACCCAAACATGTTTAAACTCGTCGAACTTTTAAAATCCCAAAATAAATCAATAATGTTTAATTTTGCTTAATTTCTTAAAGAAGCCTTTGAATGTAGAAATATATCGCAAAAAGTATAATTTACTTTGCCTTAACCTCTATTTAACCATAAATCAGAAAAAACTTATCAGTTTAATCTACCATCTATAAAATAATCTCATATGAGTTGAAAATCTATGTATGTTTATTTTGTCATTGTTTGTGCTTATGACCTTGCTGAGTTGTTGAAATGAATTTGCTTGTGTAAGAAACGGGACATTTTGTATAGTTTAAGTTACCTTTAATAAAATATATATGTCTTTATATCGCGAGCCGGGTCACCATATTTAAACGGGTCACATAATCAGATAAAAGATGTCTCCTAAATGACCTTCGTAAAAAACTCTTAAAGCCCCTCGAGAAAGTCGAGAAAATGATGAGCAATCCAAACTCTTTAGGTAAACATAGATGAAAGCCGCTTAATATTTCATTTCCATTAGCACTTTTAGCATCATATATAACGCCCTTAATCGACCATTAGACCCTGTGGAAAAACTAAAAGAAAAGTAGCTTGGTGCTAAAAAGCCATGGTTCAAATTGGTAAAGTCAGGTCAATTTCTAGGATCTTAAATTATCCTTAATCCAGAAAAGCAGACCTAAATGACGTCACTAGAAACTTTCATGTGTTTAACAAACGAACAACTTTAGAGTACACAAAATTTAAAACGACAACAACTATAACAAAAAAAATGATAATAAACCCAACCTTTTCGGGTTAACCATTATTGATGACATTCATATCGTAAACCTCGTTTTTGGCACTAAACTTTTGTTTGGCAATAGTGCACTTAAGCTTGGCTTACCATGGACGTCGTACAACGTTGTAGCCTGTAAATTTTTTGTGGTAATTTTGATATCGTAAGATGTTACTCAAACGATTGTATTTTCAAACTGTAGTTTCTCGCCTATTTTTCGAAAAAAATTCAAACAAAATGGTGTAAATGTCGGAGTACAGCAGTCATTCCATTATCAAAAAATATTTTGATCGGTCAATTGAAATTTCTATTGACAGCGACAGTTCTGCTAATTTAGAATGGAGGGAAGGGCAAAAGAGAGTTTGTTTACTTGAAAATCATTTTAATTTTCCACTGATTCCTTTCATCTGTAGGCAATCGGTTTTTCAAATCAGAACATTGAGCCGTTTTTATATTTGTTTGAAACATTATAGGGTTTTGATGTTATCAAATCATGTCAAATGATGGATGTACTTTTCGTTTCGGAGCCAAACCCCCTAATAATAGGCCTTTATGGAGAATCTGCCGGCGCGCTCGAAGACATTGCAAATATGTGACGTCCCTTTGTCGAGATATTAAATTTTTCTCTGCTGTTACATAAAATTATCATTCTCTAGTTAAAAGACCCTGTACAGCGGAATCAAGTTTCCTCTGCAGAAAGAAAAAATGATTAGCCGTAGGCCTAACGTCAAAATTTTCTGATAAAACAAAATATATAATCAAATTTTCCTTCAACGTAATGTTCTTTTTAAGAGAGTTAAGGCATAATTTTCCTTTGCAGGCAGATCAAAATTTTATTTCCAGTTGCTCTAAATATAATTCGTTGCAAGATCAAAAATTATCCTCGACAGAAAATCTTCTTTTTTATCCACAGCAAGATCAATTTTTGCTTAATAGGATGTGAAAAACAGTGCAGCAAAAATATTTTTCTTCAGCTTGATCAAAATATCAATTTAAGTTTCCTTCCAATCAAGGTAAAATTCTTTGAAACGCGTTTATGGTCCTCGACTCGGCATGATTTAAGATTTTATCATGCATTGTGATCTAAGTTCTCTACTATCCAGAATGTTTTATTTTACACAGTGAGATCAAAACTTTCATTCACAGCAAAATCAAAATTCCCCTGCAGCAAGTTCGATCCTTTCCAGGAAAAACATTTTTTTCCCTTGGAGCCAAATCTTACTTTTTCTTTCCAAACAGTTCAAACTTATTTACTAAACTTCTTACGAAAATTTTCATCTTCAGTCAAAATCACAAACCGTACCTGGTGTTTTCATTCATTGTTAGATTTTGCCTCAAGAAGCCGTTGATCAATAAAATGTTTCTCTGTGTAGCGACATAAAAAAACTCCTCTGACGAAACAAATTTTCTTCCACAGCAAGATCAAAGTTTCTTCCGTAGCAGTTCCAATTCTTTTTTTTTTTTTTTTTTTTTTTCGCTGAAGCACCGCCAAGATGTCTCTTTGTAGCGGGATCAAAACTTTCTTTAGTAACGAGTTCCTCTGCAGGGTGATCGTTTTCTCTCCAGCTTTACAGTAGGAATATTCTCTAAATCTTACTGTTCCAGCCGTATTTTCTGTTCATATGTGAGGTTCCTTATTTCAATCAGTTATAGCTGATCAGCACAAATTTTCAATCATCATTGTTTCTGTTGTTTTCATCTTTTGCAATCAGGTTTTCTATTTAAAGCCTCTTTGAACATCCAAGGATGTATGCCGATCGACCAAAATGTGTATTATTGTATCTTTCTTAGCATGTGAGTTCGGCATTGTGTATATTCATAACATTCAAATTTGGTTTGCAAATCATTAATTTGCATTAGTTTTTTTCAGTCAAAATAAAATTCATCATATTTATGGAGGGTGGAATTACAGCAAATACAAAGGGGCTGTGGTCTGGATAGACCACTGAACCTGAACACTGTCGAATAACTAGCATCTTGAAGTTTAGATAGAGGATATTAAATGAGTGGTCATGGAAAACCGAATTAATTAAACCAGTCATCTATAAACCGATAAAAACGAGGCTACGAGTTTAATAAATCCTAGATTTAAATGGGCACAATTTTTTATTTTCTACTTATAATATGACCCGAATTTTTGCGAAAAATCATCAAAATTCTTGGAATTCAACATTTCAATTTTCCGCGAAATTTCTAACGCTGTATAAAACTGACGTAAAAATATATGCATTATTACGAGGGAAGTTCAATTCTTATCCGGATTAGGCCAATAAATCATCATTGATTTATCGCTACGTAAAAAAGTATACTCATCTTTACAGGACACATTATATGCTCAAACTTGCCAAAACCTGAAGCAATGGAACGATGTATATTCATTTTACACTCAAATAAAAAAAAAAAAAAACGTGGGTATTAGGTGGCGGCGCACTGTACATGACGCTAGCGACGTTGTCGAAAATCGAGAAATTCTACGCTCAAATTACTTCAAATTAAGATAAGGCATTTGTAATACTTATTCCTGCAACTCAATTAATTTTCAAGTTTTTCAACAGTTAGAAAAGAACGAATATTTACGATTATTTTTTTTTGGAGGCAAAATCCGGTTAATATTTTAACAACCCTCCTACGCCATTTTCGCGATTGCAAAATAGTGTTGCCGCTCGCTCTGAGCTCATTTGCATAGTTATTCAACTAGTGTAATAACACCCGTGTAATATCAAAAAAATATTCAACAAGTTATTTCACTCCTGCGACGTAGGTCATATTATAAAAAAAAAGTGCATTGCAATGGAAGAAAAAAATCAAGTAAAATGCATCTTTCAACAATTATTTTTTTATTCAATGCATATAATTTATTATTCAACTAAAATCGTCGTCGGCATTTTTTCTCTCCTGTAAATTTCTATCTTCAACCTAACAACTAGAACAGGAAACTTCCGCATCTTGACCTTCGTATTTGACATTCAGAGACAAATTGGCAAATTAGAACTAAATAGTTCATTTAGTCTCAATTTCCTGTCCTTCTCCGATCGTTAGTTCTAGTGGGAGAGATGTTCTTAATGACCATCACCCGAAGCGTGCTTTTATGCAATAAATGTAGTTTGTTTGTATGAATGATGACCATCATCCTAAGCGTGCTTTTATGCAATAAATGTAGTTTGCTTGTATGATTGAATGGGTTCATAATATTTGAGCCCGTGCTTGACATTTTCAACAATTTCAAATGTGCGCAAAGCAAAGCTTCTGGCAAGCCTGTGCAGCCGCACAGTCTGACCAGAATCTTTCACATTACTATATAAATTGAAAAGCCCTTAATCGATCCCCAGACGGTCACCATAAATTCTTATTCCATTGTGTCGTTGTTTAATCTGCTCAAAGTTTGACATTTCCAACAATTCCAAATGTGCGCAAAGCAAAGTTTCTGGCCAACCTGTGCAGCCGCAAAGTCTGACCAGAATCTTTACTGTGCACAACATAGATTGATAAGCCCTTAATCGCTTCTTAGACGGACAGCATATATTCTTATTCCATTTTGTCGTTGTCAAATGTGCTCAAAAATTGTGTCTCTCGTACGCGTGAAATTGTTGAAAATCTCTCGCAAACTCATTTTTAACATTTTTTCTGTCATATCGTGGTGGATGGAGCATGTACCAATGCAATCCTGCCCAGGGTTCAGAATGATGAAGCGGTGCAAACTGCTTGCATATTATACTCTACTACGCACGCAGCCTCCAGCTTTTATCCAAAATAGGCTTACGATTATCCACCATTTGGTGGGCGTCAAATGTCGGAAAGTATATGTGCCGCCGCCCAGGATCGAACCAATGGTATCCCTTGATTAAAGACAAGAAAGTTTATTTGACTGGAATAAATTCAACTATTTATATTAAGTCAACGTTGGTATCGGTCTGGAAGTCTTATAGTTAGTAGCATCGTGGAATTGACATTCACCTCAATCAAAACCATTCTAAATCGCTCACTCAGTGCTCCATTCATTCATTCATTCAAAATATGCACTCAAACCATTCAAATACGCTCAAATCCATTGAAAATATAGAATCAATAACGTCATTCAAAATAAATCTGGATAGATAAAAAAAACGCGATTTCACTGACAATTCAAATTGTAAGCGTCTAATAGGTTCTTAAAGAATTAGGAAGCTATCTATAGAACTTGTATGCATATTTTATTAAAGGGAGGCAATCAATATCAATATCATCCTGAAAAAAAAATCTGCGATATAGGAATGCCTTCCATTAAATTCCCTCAAAACTCGCTTCACACACTCATTCAATTTCATTCCTAAATCATTCCAAAAATCACGCACCTTTTCAATCTCACGATGATGTTAACTGTATGCGCTACCACCCGCTCCTATGAATTTAGACATTATGTTGAGATTACTTCACTCTACCTACTAACGATCTGCCAGGTGAAAAAAAAGAGACGTATTTCATTTATATTTTACGGATCGGATGTAAATACATGAAACCTGACAGACATGTTTACACAAAAAGGATCGAGCTGAAACAAAAAGAGAGAAGACTTTAGAGACATTTGTTTGGAACAAACCAAATTTACACATTTTTAGCAATAATTAAATAGAGCTTTAGAAAAAAGGGATTTTAGATTTGCGGTCGGTATATGTCAATAATAACATCATAAACTCAAGGTTGTTGATACTCATTAGAATCGTACCCACATCACAGGGTTCATTGAGAAATATTTTTTTTTCGATTTGCTTCACCCCACTTATATGTGGCTCTGACGTTTGTATTTCTTTATCAAATATATGTGGGATTGTGTAAGAAATGGTCATCAAAAGAATAGTGACAAAAAAAGAAGAGACATAATACCATAACTGGGTTGTTTTTCCGTTCCGCTCTAATCATGAAAGACAATCACTGACGTCACAAAGCTGGTAATAGGAAATACATTAGCGGCAAACGGAAGCGGATTTCACCTTTTGAACCGTTCAGTCATAAAGCCAGATATCTTCCAAACAAGGCATTTAGATAAGATAACATATAAGACTCTTTTTTACATCCATTCGAAAACTGTTTAAGGTCCACTTTGTGTAGGGATTGGAATCGAAACATGGTTTTACGTTTTGATTTGCAACAATGATTTCTCCTACATTATAACTTTCTTCAATAACTAACGGTGAGCACAGTTAATGTACTTTGATTTCATTACGTTTAAAGCCCAACTTTTTTCGGAGAAAATCCGAGGTATTGCTATAGCCTTGGTGTCGTCGTCGTCGTTGGTGTCGTTGTTGTTGTCGTCATCGGGCGTAAGCATTGATATTTTGTGATATTTGATATTGTGATATCTCTGGTTCTACTGAAGGAATTCACCTGAAATTTAGCACACATGTTCGCCATCTAAAGAGCGACATATTGCATCAAGGGGATAAATCTAGATACACTTATTACAAATTATGCCCCTTTTCGACTTATATTTTCATCCAGCATTCAACAACCGAGCGTAGGCACCCGTAGGCGGTGCTCTTGTCAGCATTCAACAACCGAGCGTAGGCACCCGTAGGCGGTGCTCTTGTCATTTCTAGATCCAGAAAGGGGACGAAGGTCCCTATTTAGATATTTTTAAATATATGGTATTCAGGTTAGGTTAATATGAACCTCGAAGAAGTGTCCCGACAGTCATAAATTTAATGAGATGTCGTCGATTTGAACAGTGTTCAGTTGTACCTCGACTTGAGCATTGAACAAGAGGTTCCTGGGCCTGTTTTACAAAACATCTTACGACCATTTTTTGCGTGTAAGCCAAAAATTAACATTGCTTCTACAGAAGTAACAAAATATGGATTTCTGCCATGCATTTCCGTCTTCTAAAGACGATTCCAATGAGATTCAGCAAAGCAGAATTTAACAATAAATGAAAATACAAGGTACGATTTGTGGTTTTGACTTAAGATTATTTTTTTCGTAAGAAGTTTTGTAAAAGGGCCCCAGATTTCTCACATAAATGTTCTCCTAATATTTTTGGTACCAGTTCAACCGGTACAGCCCCAGCTGTCATCTCAATTATGTTTGCGACCAATCATCTATTTGACGGAGATAAACTTCGGAAATGATTTTGTGCCGACGCCAAGGATAGAGCCCTTGACTCAAGGGTTGAAGATATGTAGACTGATGCACTACACTACGCTCTGCCCCTATGACGTGAGGGCGTGCTTTCACCCTAACAATCAAATTTGCTGGAAAGGCAATTTCTCTTAAAAGACTCCCTGCATAAACAAGTCATAATCAGTGCTTTGCTGAAGCAAATTATGTGAAAAAATCTTGGTCAAACAACTATCACCACTGAATCCTATGCTATTGTTACTCTCAAAACAACTCAAAACAACTGCCTCAGTGAAACGCTTCCGATGAGTTCAAACAACATTGGATTCATCGACGAGAACAATGTAATGTACACACAATGAATTGATTCCTTTTTTATTTAAAAGAAGTATGTTTTCGCTTATACCTCCCTATATAGAACATCCTGTATTTGACAAGGTGAATGATTTTGGAATTATTCTGAATGAAAAGCAATGGTTGGGAGGCGAGAGGTTTGAATGAAATAAGGGAGAGGTAACAAAATATCGCTAATTTCGTCCATTCAAACGAAATAAACGACATTTTTGGGCTCCCTCAATTAAAGAAACCAAAGAAACCATGAATAAAATCCAAGGAAAATTTCTAATGATTTGGAACACCTCTGGTTTAATCCACATGGCAAATAAGGTAGATAACACTCAAAAGTCTCCCTTCGATTGGGAATGAGTTATTATGAAGCTCGAACAATAAGTTGATAAAAAAAGGCAACTAGTTTTGTATTTAAAATTTTCAAAGTAGACCAAATTGCTTTTCTACAAATATATATTGATCTCATCGGAAGGGTTTTTCTGTAATTTGAGTCAAGTCAGTACCACGCGTTTTAAACCCATCTTACACCAATGAGACAATAATAGACTCTCCCTTTCATGGTGAACTTATGGACTCTGATGCCAATAAATCGATGTCCTCAATCGGAGAAGGTGACAAATCGATGGATACGTCTCCAGAAACCAAAAGTGCCTAGGACAATCAGGGAGGCACTCCGACTAACACGAAAAATGTTTTGAGTCAAAAGAATAACAAATATCAAAATACTAATAAAAACGCATTCTCTCATGACAATATTTCAATAGGAAGTCTTAACGTGTGTGGCCTTAAAAGACGTACACATTTCCCAGAATTTGCAGAATTGGTTTCAAACTATGATATTTTCTGTATTAGCGAGACGAAAATGGACGAATTCGATGTTGTAACAATCCCTAACTATACTTTTATAAACGCTCCCAGGAGACAGAAATTCAAAAGAAAATCTGGTGGCCTTGGGGCATTTATAAGATCTGAAATAGCTGATGATATACAGCACATTGACTCAGAAAACGAATATGTTTCCTGGCTTAGATGTAAATTTAAAAATTTGTCAACAGAAATTGTCATAGGTATGGTGTATATTCCACCCTTAGCTTCACACTTCTTCAATAATGACTTATTTGAGATGTTTGCAAATGAAGTTTCCGAAATGAGTGCTAAATATGAGCACATATATCTATGTGGGGATTTTAATGCTCAAACAGGTAGTTTGATTGATTATACCACAGGTGATGATTTTTTAACAGATTTTTTCAACTATGATGATGAAATTAATATTTTCTCAAATCAAAAGGCCCAAATGCAACAAAAAAAATATCAAAGTTGAAAGAAGATCCTTAGATAGTAAAAAGAATAATCATGGATACAAAATCATTGATCTATGTAAAAATAACAACTTAATCATTGTCAATGGCAGAACAACTCCAGATATCCCTGGAAAAATGACATTTCAAAATGTATCAGTTATTGACTATTTCATTACATCAATTAAGGGTTACTGTTTAATTGATTCTTTCAGTATTAAAGAATTAGACCCTTTATTCTCTGATGGCCACTCTTTATTGGAATGCAAGCTAAAGCTCAATTTCAAAACGGACCCTATGCCAAAGAAGCAAAAAATTATGCATAACTGGAATAATGAATCTAAACTGAGATTTAATGATAATATATCAGATATAGAAATACAGCAGTTACTGTGTGATTTGAACATAGATCCTTATTTGTCAGTAAATGAAAAACAGTTTAAACTTGACCAAATTATAAGCAGGTTGTCTGAAAGCTATCTACAAAGTGCAGAAAAAACTTTCCCATGCAAAACTAACTATCAGTCACAGAATAATAATCATAAACCATGGTTTGGATGGGAATGCAAAAAGGCTAAAAAGGCGTATAATAAAACAAGAAAAAAATTCTATAAGAGCCCAACTGTAGAAAATAGAGTGGAACTTCAGACTAAAAGTAAATCTTATAAAAAAATAATGAATAAATATATAAACAAATTCAATAAGTCTACTGAAAACAAACTAAGAATGCTTGAAAGTAATAATCCCAGAGATTACTGGAAATATTTAAAATCCATTGATAAAAAGACCTCTGGTGAAATACCAAGTATTGAGGCATTGTATGAACATTTCAAAAATATGAGTAATAATGATAGCCATGACTTAGATGATCAATATGCCTATGATGATATAAACTTAGATCATAATAATGTTTTGAATTCACCCATAACTGACTCGGAAATTAAAAAATGCATAACAAAATTAAGTAATAACAAAGCTCCAGGCCCAGATGGAGTAATAAATGAGTATATAAAACACTCCCAGGTAAAGCTCATACCAGTATACAATGCTATATTTAATTATATATTGGACAGTGGATTATTTCCTACAAATTGGTCCCTTGGATCCATAATACCTATCTATAAATGTAAGGGTGACAGGAAAGATCCAAATAATTATCACCCAATTACCCTCTTAAGCTGTGTCAGTAAACTTTTTACTTCAATATTGAATGAAAGAATAAATAAGTTTTTAAACACAAACAAAATTCTCTGTGAGAATCAAGCTGGGTTCAGATCTGGCTACTCAATCACTGACCATATTTTCACCCTTAACTCCCTAATTGAACTTTACAAATTTAAGAAAAAGAAGCTTTTTTGCTGCTTTGTTGACTTCTCTAAGGCCTTTGATTCAGTATGGCATATAGGTTTATGGACAAAACTAACCAATTCAGGAATAAGTGGAAAATTCATAAATTTGGTAAGAAATATGTATAAAAGTATTAAGTCATACATATCAAATGGTAACCAACAATCACTCTTTTTCTCAATTAATTGTGGAGTCCGCCAAGGCGAGAATTTATCACCAGTACTTTTTTCTCTCTATCTAAATGATCTAGAAGACTATCTCTTAAGTCATGATAATCCCGGAATTATTCTGGAAGATGGCAACCTTGAAACTTACTTTAGAATACTTGTGCTATTATATGCAGATGATACAGTTCTTCTAGCTGAAGACCCAAAAAAGCTGCAATCAATCCTCAACACTTTCCAAGAGTATTGCGATGAATGGAAATTAAATATTAATTTAAGCAAAACTAAAATAATGATTTTCGGAAAACAAAGCAGAAAATATTCTTTTCATCTAAACAACTCAGAATTAGAAATAGTTAAATCATACAAATATCTGGGGGTAAACTTTACTCCTTCAGGAAATTTCCTCTCAAACAGGAAAAATTTAATGCAACAAGCAAAAAAAGCTATGTTCTACTTCTATAGGCGAATAAACAATCTGAACCTACCAATTGATTTAATCTTCAAACTTTTTGATAACACTATTATACCAATTTTGACTTTTTCCTCGGAGACATGGGGATATGAAGACAGTAAGATTCTAGAAAAAATTCACTGTTCCTTCATCAAAAGAGTTTTGAAGCTCAAACAAAGTACACCGAATTACATGCTTTATGCAGAAACAGGTCGTTATCCCCTTGAGATTATAATAAAAACTAGAATGATAGGATACTGGACAAGGTTGATAAATGGTAATAGAAATAAACTCTCATATAAATTGTACATGTCTATGCTCAACAACCCAAGTTTTCAAAGCAAATGGATCAGTAAAATTCAATCTATTTTAACAGAAATTGGGAGACCAGATATATGGCAAAGTCAATACTCAAATGTAAATCGCAACACAAAATTTTTAGTTGGTAATATATTAAAAGATCAGTACCAACAACATTGGAGTACCCAACTACAGAGCTCAAACAAGGGTAAAAATTATAGTCTCATCAAAGAATCAATATCTATTGAAAATTATTTCTCAATTTTGGATAAACAAGACTATCTAAATTTAATCAAATATAGAACTGCTAATCATTTCTTGCCCGTTGAGACAGGAAGATGGAATAATATAGAAAAAAATCATAGAAAGTGTTATTTATGCACAAGTAATGATATAGGAGATGAAATGCACTACTTATTAAAATGCACTCATTTTTCATCTGAGAGATCAACTTTTATAAACAAGTTTTACTATAAAAAAACAAATATCATCAAGTATAGCCAACTAATGAACTCTAAATCACCAAAGGAACTTAAAAAGCTATGCAAATTTATCAAGATAATTATGAATTTTTTCAAAAGTAACCAATAAATTTGAGTGAAAACAATATTTTCCATAAATCCCTCTTAAACTTCCTAAAACAATAAATCAAACAAATTTAAGATCAAAGGATTTAATCAAAATAAGATTCTTTGTACCTTTTTGCCTTTCTCCTATAAATATATATGGAAAAGGAGAAAATGCTGAGTAAAAGGCATATGCCTCAACCCCGTTTCTACCTTAATTTTACATTGCACTAGCAGAAATGGGCTGCAATCTTGATTAGTCTCCACTGATATAAAGTTGCTTATTCAATGTTATGATTACAACAATTATAACCCATATTATTAAATATTTCTGAATTTTGTGTCAAACTATTATCCACTTAAATGCTATATTTCAACCTCTCTGCCTCAAGGTTTCCCCATGGCACAGTTGAAAGAAAAGCAGGCACCATAGGCCATGATCAGATGGCACATCTATGTCGGCTGATCTTTGATCTAATCTGCCTGCCTTGCCAAACTTGGTGATTAGTAGTAATGTGCAATGAACACCATGAGTAGATGCATTACTTCAGCTTGTCAAAAGTTGTACATTGAAGGGTTCTGAACAAACCATGAAATTATAACCCTATCCAGTCTAAAATATTGTTGTATGTTAAAGGGTTAAAAGTAAGTAAATATACATTTATAGCCTAGATTCTAAGCCCAAACTAGTCTAACTTACAATAGCTTATATGACTCATTATTGATTGTGATAACCCTTACCCTGCTGAATCTATGTTTTGTTTACATTATAGGGACAATAAAAATACTCCTGACCAAGTTTTTCCATTGTTGAATTACAGAGCAGGCAGAGTAGGACAAGATCGGACTTTACGTTTGTGAGATCTGGTGTTGATCTAAACTGTCATCAAAAATCAAAAACTGAGGCCCGCAAAAGCAATCAGATGTAAACAGCAGGAGAAGGGTTAATTGATTATAGCTTTGTTACTTTAGGAATGAGTGCATCTGTTTGTCTGCGGGGAACGGGGTGCAAACAAGAGTTTGCGCTTTGTTTTTTCGCAGACGAACAGATAGCGAATTCTGTTTGTCTGCGGAGAACAAGGTGCAAAAAAGAGTTTGCGCTTTGTTTTTTCGCAGACGAACAGATAGCGAATTCAACACGAGCTTACCATCAGTCCTGCTTGTCATTTTGTTTCGAACAAGAGGGACAAGGATGGTACGCCCGGAATGACCTAGAAATGTAAGAAGGTGCAGTGAAAAAAAAAAACAACAAACAAACTTAAGTTTCCTACCTTTGAAGATCTTAGCACAAAATCCGACAAAGTTGTTAAATCAATCATAGCCTTTACACGGAATCACTAATTAAAACTATTAACATCACGATGAATTAAATCCAATTAATCCAAAACACTTAAATTCCAATTCTGACCCAGATCTGTCACGTGTATTTTGTAAACGAAATTGACACGATTATAATTATTTCAAGTCACGTGACTAGAGCTGACGTACTATAGTCTGCTTCAATACTTCAAATAAATTCTATTATTAAATACATATGTATGTATTAACATTCTTATCTGGTGAAGCGGGCCTGAATATGTCTACCTTCCGAGGGTGGGTATATTTAGGTGTACTTTATCAGATTTTAATTAACATTATATCAACTGACCAAATAAAACAGTGTCTACCCTCAGTTATAAGTCCTCTTGTCAAGACTTGAAAGTTTATTTTGTATGTTAAACTATACGAAAACTATGTTCATGTATTTGCAATTTGTGAATTTGAACATTAAAAAGATTTGTCTGTCTGTCTGTCTGTCTGAGTATATTTCTTGTAATCTCGGTCAGTCGAAGTTCAACTTAGGCCTACTTTATTTCCCGCTGTTTAAACACTCTTAGGAGACAACAATAAGGTATAGTTCTGCAAGAAAGAGTGAGGTCCGAGAAACCGTTATCTCCATTCATTTTCAATGTAAAATTGATCTTTGATCACTCACTTGAAATAGCAGGTCTATACTAATGGTATAATGACGTTCCTTCACTTCTTTAATTCGGGGAATTTTCTCGGCATTCCCGTACACTACAAATAAAAAACTAATTAAAGCCCATTAGCTGTGCTTTTACTAGGAAGAATAAGTCGTTATAATATCTAAACGAGTTCAAAGTCACATTTTAATGCAGGGTTAAAATGTGAAACACCTAGAAAATTCGTTCCTTTCCGAAAGCTAAATTCTTGTCCTCATAACTAAGAGTTGTTAATATTTGACAACGTCAATCTATAGCCCACCTGAGCAGAAAGTGTTCAAGGTGAGCTATTGTGATTCGAAATGTCTTGCTTCCGTTTTTCAACAACTTCTTTCAACTTCTTCTGCTTTTTTGATGAAATTTTGTATGGATGTTCATAAAAGTGACTAGAGTTATAGAAAATTGAAATCCATCCTGTTATCAAGTTTATTCCAGTTATACCTCAGAGATCAAAACAACTCCGCCTTTTGGAGAATATTGAAGAAAAGCGCTCAATTTAAGCTACTGGAAAAGAATCTTCGCCTTAAAAACAACGTACACAAATTCATTTAAAATTACTGTAAAACATAACCAGATTGTTCTCTACCAAGTCTGTTCAAATTATGCCATTGGTGACAATGACTGGCTTGTCTGGGAGCGAATTTTTTGAATAACACGTCGAGGAAGAAAAAAACCTTTTCCTAAGACTTAAGAAATACGTGGGTCAAAAAGCAGTAATGCAAAATTATCTTTTTAACACTCATCTGACCAAGGTCTGATGTGTTTTTTTATATATATATTTATATATTTGACCGATTGCTTAGTAGCTTTTCATGTCACCACCTTCAATGACATCAGAGCAAGTCGTATTCACATGACATCATATAAGGAGCCATGGACACCGTCAAATATAAATGTAACGAATGCCTATGCCAAAGGTAGCGAATGGGTAGAAATAATTTTGGCTAGAAACTATAAATAAAGGTTATTTGGGAATTATAACATGGTCGAAATTTGGACTTTCTTAAAATCTCACAATAATTGCTGAGACTTATCTTTGAAATGTTGGTATTAATTAACACGCAATTTGAAGGGGTTTGAAGCTCGTTCATTTGACATGACGTTATTTTTGGGCCTTGGTCCCCTTTTCACCCACCAAAATCAGTATTTGCAAATATTTTCTATAATAATGGGCCTATTTTTACAAAATAAGATTTATGTAGAAAGTCCAAAAGTACTCAGGCTTATCTTTTTTGTCTGCGCACATTCAGACAAAATAACCGGCCTGAAACGCCATCTATTTTGTGATTTTTAGGATTTGATGTTTCTTTTTTTTCACTTCTCTATTTGTTGAAATAAAGAGAAATTTCTCAATGTTTCGTCTGGTGACCTATGCTAATTTTTTACTCTATTGTATCAAAATAAAAATGCTTCTCATGTATCAAATAAAATTGTTATATTTTGTTAAGTTGTTGCAACATTTTTCGCCAATTCGACGTTGCGCCAAAACTGTCGTTACTTTGCATTTTTGATACCAATCTTCGTGCAAAAATGTATTCTTAAATATTTCAAAATGAGGTTTATTGAAATAAATAGACTTCAGAAGTATTAAATCTGATTGCGATTTAAAGAAAAGTATATAAAACAACAACAACAACGTCATATTTTATCCGTTTATAAAGACCGCTTTTGTGAACTTTTGACGCGACGTTCAAATTAACCTCACTGGTTTTAATAGATGAATCTCAAATAAAATAAGGAAAGTTAGATGCTTTTATCCCATCATAACAAAGAAGGGGAAATAGATTACAAGCAAATTAAGCTTAGAATACCTCCGATTCTGAATCGCGACTGCAACGTCTTAAGGTAGTGGACCCGTAATAGTTTAGCAACGTTTGGAAAGTAATGAACTTTAACAGTGTTGACCTAGGTTTCCTACTGATTTTCATTAGGAAACCTCTGCGAATATTGTGAAAGATCATAGGTTCCGAAATGTTGCGGAGCTACCATGGGTCCACTACCTTTTGAGTAAATACATGTCATTTAATTGTCATAAGAGTTTTTATTTAACGTTATCTAAGGAGGTTTCATTACTTTTTGAATTTTCCTCTAAGTAATATTCTTGTCAAATACAGTTGATGTCGGGTGAGCAGGCCTCGTCCTTTGTTTTAATTGTTGGGATAGATGGTAAATCGGTTATCTGTTCGTACAAAATTTGGAGATTGTGAATAGAAATTTACATTTCAGCAATCGTTGATCAGTGAGCTAGCAGGACTATGAACCCGCAATTTAGAGTGAGTGGTCAAAGGTCAATTTTGTCTATACAGGTATAGACAAAATTGACCTTTGACCAATCACTTAAACTTGTGGAACCATCCATACGCGCTCAAAGCACTGAATTCTTTGGGTCACGTTTGAAACAACATTTCTCTATATAAAATCGCAATTTCATGGGTTCTGTTTTATAACAAACTGCGTCATTACATAAATTGATTACTACACAGGAAAATAAAAGGTCACAGAAATGTCAATCTGGATTTCCTCGAACTTTATTAGGATCCTATTTTCACCCCTGTTTGCTAATGAACGGAGTGTAACATTGTTAAATCCCATTTCCTGTGCGCGGTAAATGTCGACGACTGCAGGCGTCTAATCCCGTGGATATATACGTGTCCCGACGGGCGAAAGATAAATCAACCGGGAACTCCGTAAAATTAATATTTGAAAAAGAGATTGGTTCCAATACAGGTAAATCTTACTTAGTATTTCAGATATCTTACTTTGATTCTAGATTCAATAATTCAGTTTAGTACGAAAAGTTTGGACCTTATGTAGCCAGCCATTACAGTGTGACTTTAGTCAACGCCCCAGCCTTACTTAAGGTGGCGATGGACAGCGGCATCCCGACTCTATTAACCGGAAGTAGGTTTTCGTTTATTTTACGGCTCTTTTTGCGTGTTGTTTAAAAAGACCGGTTTTCATAAGAGTAACGTATAATAATGATGTAAAATTTCATAACTTAGCTTCTTTTCAACAATTTATAATATGAAATAAGGCAAAGCCTTAAAAGCGATCGCAGCTTATCTGAAATATTGTTTGTTACAAGAGATAGAGAGAGAGAGAAAGAAAGAAAAAAAGAGAGAGAGGGGGAGGGAGGGAGAGAGAGAGAGAGAGAGAGAGAGAGAGAGAGAGAGAGAGAGAGAGAGAGAGAGAGAGAGAGAGAGAGAGAGAGAGAGAGAGTAATTTATAGTTTAGTGCGAATGTATTGAGTTGATTTATGTTTCTGATGCACAGTCTATCCCTCCGATACTTCGTGATCCTCTCATCATTTAGGAGATGAAGAGTTAATTTCTTAAATTCACCGATGTATGAAACTGAAAAACTAATCAGACTGTATGAATATGTGATGCAGATTCACACACGATTTGGGTTAGGTTTTGAGCTTTACACCACTATGAAATCAAGACATAACTTCTAGATAACCTAAGGTTTAATCGCAAAAACGTGAAGATTTATCAATAAAAGTAGAAATTCTCTATGGGGCTTTTCCACTGAAACAAATTTTCAGGCCAATAAGAATGCATAAACCTTTTTAACATAACTGGAATTAAATTAACATCTTTAAGAAATAAAGGCTTTTGGCGATGGGTCAACGTAGGCGTACCCAACAACAAAATCCTTACACAACTATTAAACTTTACAAACAAGCAATTTTTTCTTTCCCACAATATTTTCTCATGACCTAAAAACCAACTAATTGTTACATTTCTTGTTTTGAATGTGACAAGACAAATAGGGTCACTATTTTCTACATTAAACTCGTTCAAAATCGCAAGAACAGTGTTGCATGCATTTACAAGTTCACTAGTCTATGATTGAACTGTTTAAAGTTCTAGACTAAAGTATTCGTGACGTCATTAGCCATCATTGATGACGTAAAATATTTGTTGTAATTTTAATCTTAATCTTAAGCCTCAATTTTGGCTTTTTTTTTTTTTTGCTTCCGGTAGAAAATAAGATTTTCATAGAAACATCGTTATTTCGGGATAGCTTAAATCAATTTCCAATTTTTAAATCTTTCCTTTACGAAGGGTACGTTAAGGTATTTTTTTCAATACAATTTTTGACCTTTTTTCGGCCCTGCAAGTAAATTCACTCCGGATGGAAAATGACACGTTTGTTTCGTTTGACAGTAGAAAAGAATAGAATAGAATAACACACGTTACCATAAACGCTCGCTTCGCGCTCGCTATAATTGAATTTAACAATAAAAATACGTTTTAAGTGTCTGGTTTGTGAAACAGCAGGAAGTCTCGGATACTCGATACAGGATACTCGGGAATGAAATAGGCGCAGCCATGAAATCGCGTTATTTCGCACGTGGGTTTTTGTGACGTCACTACTTCAACGATCCCGCAAAGGATAATGTTGAACAAAAAAGGTCAACGAACAAATGAAAGGGGGCATATTATAATTTGAAAACAAAACGCAGTGTTTTACTGCGTTTTGTTATCAAATTATAATATTCCCATTATTTCTGCACAGGCGATAAGAAAGAATTTACACAATGACAATTATAACGTATTTTTTATTGTTCAATACAATGATCCAGTCATTCATTTGTTATCAAATGTTGAAAAAGAGCTAAGTTATTAAATTCTATCATCATTATTCTACGTTATTTCCATGAGCAGAATCTTATGTACACCGGTGTTTTTAATCAATGCCCAAAAAGATCCTTAAAATATACAAAAGCCAACTTTCGGTTAATAGACTCGGAAGGCCGATGTCTATTGCCCCATTAAGAAAGTTATAGTTACACATTCGCACTAACGATAGTTCCCGTCAAATTTTTATGAGTCTGTGTGAAAGATTTCCAACAATTTCAAATATGTGCAAAACAAAGACTCGGGCCAACCTGTGAATCGGCACAGTCTGATCAGAGTCTTCATTATCCGCGTAATACATTGAAATGGTCTCTAAGTATCTGTAGACCATCAGGTAAATTTACATTTACAATTTGTGGCTGTCTACACCTCTCAGTGTTTGTACCTCACGAATATTCAAATTGTTGGAAATGTCACGCACATGCTCTTTTTAGAATACAACGCATACAAAAGTAAACTTGCCATAGTATGCTACGGCTAAGCCCTACTCTACCGGGTGAATAATAACACAGAATAATCCAGTGATGTACACTGCTAACTCAAATGATGTCCTGTACATAAAGTATAATCTTCAAGTGCTATGACGTATTCGAATGTGGAGCTAATGGTTTGGATGAAGTATCAAAAGGACGGCGTTTATGATTGCATGCTTCCCAGACAAAAAATCGGGGGAGGGAGGGGGGGGGAGTTGTCAGCATAACGAAATATTTCTAGAAAATAATCCCTCAAAAAAAAATATAAATAAAAATAAAATAACTAAAAGACGCATCTCTTAAACAGTTGTATCTTTTTCATATTCAGGATTGTCCTAAATATTTTTTCGGAAGTGTAAATTGATTTTTCGTCGCTTCCAAAATTCGTTAATTACCGAAATAACGGTGTCTGTTTTGAGACGCTAAGAGGTAATTTTCTAATAATACTTTAATATCGTCGCCGTAATTGAATTGTTTCGATAATTAATCAAGTTTTTTAGCAATATCTTCCCAAACATACGAAAGATGATCTAATTTACGTCTCCCGATGAAAACTATTTTATCCTAAAGATGTTAGAGGATGCAACCTTAATGTACTCTTTATCAGAAAAAGCGAGGAAAATGCATTTATGTAATACACTGATGGCTAATGGTATCGGAGTACCGGAACAAGAAATCTGCGAGAAACTGCTCCATGAGTACAACCCTGCTTTTTGAGAAAAAATACCTCCTTACATGCCGATTTCTATTGAAAATGGGTTAAATATAAGCAACTTTTCTGATACATCGGCAAAGATGAAGGTTATGGTTATTCTCTACCTTATTTACCTAGTTATTGTGATTCATAGTTCTTGTTACGAGGTTTTGGTAACCAACCTACGCTTTACGGTCTCAAGTTAATTATGTCGACTATATTTAGAAGTAAATACTAATGAATAATGGCCGATTTACCTTAACCTTAAGTGCATCGACCCGTTACTTAGGCTCCGCCCTGCCAGTGGAAAAATCGTGGATTATACTTCGATTAATACGCTCGAATAATAACAAAGCTTTCTGATCGCCTGTGGAGAATTTTTTGGAATGTTATTATTTGATAACAAAACGCAGTAAACCACTGCGTTTTGTTTTTAAATGATAATATGTCCAATTTTAACTTTTAGTTGATTTTTTTTTCGCAGTGTCAACTTCAGTAATATTTGTGACGCCATTTAAACCCACGTGCAAAATGACGCGCTTTCATGGCTGCGCCCGTATTATTCCCAAGGGCTGTTCCGTAGAATCGCCGAGGGTTCCCGATTTGGTTAGACTCAATGTTAAAATTTCAATTGTTGTGATCCACAGTGCCGAGGAAAATGCTACAAACAAAATTGACTGTAAAATATTTCATAAATAAACTTACAAAAGTAGATTCCCAACAGACATGTTTTTTGCAAGCAACATTTTAATCAAATTTACATAATCGGTTTGTTTGAAATAAATATAGTACTCTATGGATTTAGTCTTATCGTATTACATGGAACGTATACGGTATTATTTTTTTTTTTTAAAAAAAAGACTACATCACTTAATCGAAAAAAGTAACCAAAATTAATGTTATTCATGGTGACGTCATGTTGACGTTGGTTTTGATGAGTTTAAACTTATTTCGTCATTAAATGCGTCACGTGACCGTCCCAACATTCATTGCGAATTGACCGGAGAAGTCGCTTTACGCTAACTTACGAAACATCCTTCATTATTTTTATTCAAGGTGTCTGAGATTTCGTAAAACGTCTTTTTTTAACGACATTCCAGAGGCAATAAATATAATATATTGTTATGACAAGCTTTAATTTTGCTGTGAGTATGCGGGCAAAAAGTTGTCCTGATGTAGCAGTGTACTGATGTAGCAGGAATCACGCACATGTCACATGCTGAAAGGATAATAAAAGGTCATAGAAATGTCACAAGACATCCAAAGATATAAATTAATGTGTCTTACGCAGACTCGCTATTTATTAACTACTAGATATGGACGATACTATCTTATTTTCTCAAGAAAACTAATTATACAGACGGATGAGATATTTTCCCTGGTACCTATAATTCACCAACTATTCTAAATATGTTTGCACTTTCAATAAGAACTGTCTGAGAGCAGGTGATGGATTCAGTATCCTGGGGCCGGTTTTGCTAAACATTTTACGAAAAAATTAACCATAAGTCAAAATAACAAATCGTAACTTATGTTTTCATTCATTGTTAGAATTTGCACTGCACTATCTCATTGGAGAAGACGATTCCAGTGAGATGATGCATGGCAGAATTCCATATTTAGTTTCTATTGCAGAAATAACCTTAATTTTTGATTAACACAAAAAATGATCGTAAGCTAGGCCCCTGGGATCCCAAGGACCATTAAATATTGGCAGGGATCCTACTGGTTTAAAGCAGAGGATTCCGTGATGATGCTTTTCTATGAGAACTGAAAAAAAACACACAAAACAAAGCGAATATAAACATAACATGTAACAGACTGGCATCAAACCCATCTTATCTAGACATCTAATTCGGACAATTTACGTAAACATTTATGTAGTCTATTCTTTACTTACGCATTATGGTACAGCAGAAATCAGTCATAGTTAATGCTGCAAGACAAAAGAAGTAAGAAAATAACAATAATTCTGTTTTAATCAATACATATATTTTTCTATAAATTGGTTTCTGTACCACTTTTAACAAATTTTCAATCATATAGCTGTGGGCTGGGTATCTAACAATGGGTTCCTGCTCATTTCTTGCTTCAGTGCTATCATTACATTATTTCAAACCTCCAGCAGCCATTCCACTAGGGATTACGATTGTCCGCCCATTGGACAGAGACAAGCGTCGGAATGGATACATGCCATCCCCGGTGCAGCCTATAGTTGAATAGTTGGTGTCTGATGCTCTTCCAACTGTGCTATTGAGATGGCTTCGTTTTAACCAAGGAGAGGTGTTTTAAGATAAGTGTGTAGACATATAGAGTAAATTGAATGAGTGCTTATGAAATACCAAAGTTCATTTAACAAGCATGTAAAAATCGAGGCTTTGGGCCTAATTTCAAGACGTTCCTCCAGCTTTCCTCGACTCCAACTGCTCGAAATAATTACCTTTAATTGGTGCGTGCAGCCCGTTTCGTGAACGATTTTCATGGCTAAGGACGGATTGGTATTCCAGGACGTAAGGTAGGTTCGAGGCCACTCGATAAAATGAGGGTTTCTCGAGGAACAGCGATCAGTCCTTGAACGCCACTCAATCACGCATTTTAGAATACCACTCAAATATAAAGCTGTATTGGACAGCTAGTGAAATGCGCGATTTGGAAAAAAAACGAAAATAAATGTTTAAAAAATCAAGTATCCCCTACTCATGTTTCAGGATGGAGCAAGTCAAATGGAAATTTGACTGATTTACACATTATTCTGACTTGTGGACCAAAAACTCGCACTGATTTCGGAATAACCTGGTGTCTCTGGGTCGCGGTTAAGAAAAATTCTTCGCATGGTATGCGACCACGCAGCGATTGCGTTCGCATAGATAGTATAATTGTTTTCTTTGGAACCGGGATATATGATAGTATAGCGACAATTCCGAGAAATATGCTGTATTCGATCAATGCGTTTAAGATGAAATTATTCGTGAAACGTTACAAAATTGTAACAACGTTCATATGTGCAAAGCGTTGTACAATAGATAAACTTTTGCAAACGTTATATTGTACCCTAAACACAGGCAATTGGTTTTACTTATTTGAGTATCCGGTCATCAAAGACAATTTTGGCTTTGCTTCATAACGAGAACTCTCCATAAATCCACACCTAACCAATTGTGCAGGGTTCATTTGACTTGTATTCGAAAACATTGCCATCTAGCCTCTGAAAAAAATGTCTTTTTTTGGCAATCTATCTATTTCTATGTAGGAGATAATACATGTATTGCATTCTTCTTTGGTCGGACACAATGTTGATTTATATAGAAATATGAACATCACAACATCTTTCTATTAGGGCATTTTGTCAGATACCTATTTAATAACCGCATATAAAATTATACGGGATAGTATATATGAACATATAGTTTTCACATCTTCTATTGGGATTTGGTTACCGATGCACCAAGTTAAAAGCGTATAAAAGTATAAGAGGCAAAGATTTCAACCTTCCATTTAAGTAGTAAGTGGTTTCGCGTTGTTTTCGCAAGATGTCCAATAACGATTCCCCACAATCATTTTTTAAAACATTTATCCCTCATTCAAATGGCCACTTTTGAACCAATTTTTATTTAGATCGTCGGAAGTAGCTTCTATCGTTTAAACATATAGATCTATATTTTTAATTTAAAACTTTTTTTTCTTTTCTTTTTTTTTACAATTCTAAAGTTCGGAATGCTTTGACTTGAATGAAACTTGTTCCCCAACAGGACTTTCAGTACTTTGATTTGCATAAAATTGCGGTAAATACCGAGAGTCACGTGCCTTTCATGGATGAAGGGATACTCTTTTGTCCCTCGAGAAAGTGGAGGGCGGTTGACGACTCGGAATACAAATTAGTCACTCGAGGGGACCTAACTGGAGGACTCCTCGAGCGTTCCTTAAGGCTTCCTTTTTCGAGTATGAGTCGAGGTCGAGTGGAGGAATTGTTTTGAAATTGAGCCCTTTGTCGGTTTCTATCTATTTTTGATGTCTAGTCTCGTTCAGACGATTCCAATAAAGGAAATAATACAGAATTTGGTCGAGAAAGTCTATCAAGAGGTGAAGAGAGTAACTTTTGATTAAATGGGTGTATAAAACAAAACACGCAACCATATTATATGAATATGCATCCATTTGTTTGACATTCCCGTTGGGACATCGTGGACACATTCGTTGTATTGAATGTTGATATCATCACTACACGACTGATAATATCCAAATTAATCCGTACATTCCATAATTTCTGTTTGCTATGAATAAATTCAACAAGGAGAGTGTTTAAGCCGTGGTGCCACAATTCATTTCCAGAATAACAGAACTCATAATGCAATACATCATGATTGAATGTGACAAGTAAATTATTACATTTCCATTCCAATATCGTCGATTTGGGAATTCTATACATACATAATTCGGTTCTGGTACTAACATATATTTCCATGGCCATGGGTTTATCTTTTGAATGTTTTTCACAAGAAATAGTTAAAGGAAGAAATTATTTGAGCTTGGATATATGTACTAAAGACATAACATTTTCATTAAAGAATAACCTATATCTAATAACGAACAATGTTCTTTGTAACAATCACTTTCATGATAAACACGGAGAGACGAATTAAATTTATTGTTTCCTGATTAAAATACTTTTCTACTTGTCTACACAATTTGTTAGCAATAATTCGATGTCATCTGCGAATATCAAAGGTGTTAGTTATACCCCCCCCCCCCCCCGAAAAACAAACAAACACAAAAACAGAAAAAAACCTTTTTTTGGGTATATAGGAGCGGTCCGGTCGTCCGTCCTTCTGTAGCTTTTTCGTTTGCGCTCAATTTCTCAGCAACAGTTCGGTGTATTTCAATCAAACCTCACAGATGTAACCAGTATCAAGCAGAGATGTGCAAGTACAATTTGGGATACGATCTATTGACTTTTAGCAGCAGAATTATAGCCCTTTGATGGAAAATGGCTTTTCATTATTGAAAAGCACTTGTAGAGGGTATTAGTCCGCTTTTCGACAGTCTAGTTTCTATTTGATTGTTTTTAGACTAAAATTGTAGCTTAGGTATAATTGCTTAGTAATCGATTTCTTGTAGACCCGAGATTTCGTTGCAGGTAGTTAAAAATAAATCGTTTGTTTGTTCGTTTGAATGAGGTTTACGCCACGCCACGTTTAACAATCTTTCATCTCAGTCATATTGTGGCAGCAGGAGCGCATAGAACGGATTTCTGGTATCTCTCACACAAGTTTTACTATTAATCCTGTCCTAACCTCCAGTTGTTATTCCACATACATCTATGATTATCAACTCACTCTACCAGTATACGTAAAAACAAAAGGATTTTCTTTATATAGTCTGACGTTGTGCTAATGGCATCTATTAAAGTTTTATGTGGTCTGTGTAAGTGGCACTTATACGTAGAGGTTTATGGCCACTTGCATCGTAAAATACAGGGCTTGCATTATACTTTTTACCAGAGGGACAGATAAGAGGGGGTAACTCCAGTCTAAAATCTTTCTCTCGCAATGAAACCCTATGTTGTGGGTACTCATTTGAATCGTCTTGGTGAGACGATTCCAATGTGTACCCACAGCATAGGGTTTGAGCAAGAATTATTGAAATATTTAAATTTGAAAACCAAAATAACCCCTCTACCTGTAGCTCTGTTCTACTTTTCTTTTCCCGATTAGCCCAGTACAGCACTTGCTTTCAAATATATTGGATTGACGGGTCACAAATAAGGAATTTAGATTTATTCGACGTGCTGATGACTTCAAAGATATTGCATCACGAACAACAGAACAGAACAATATTCTGGGAAATATCTAAGAAATTCCTTATTTTCATGATTTTTCATGTACTCTCTCGTGACTTGTAATCTTAAGTAACCAAAAAAAAGCGCGCGTCGTATAGCACTTGGATTATTATGACGTCACAAAAGAACTGAAGATGGCGTTGCGAAAAACAAATTCTATGAAAGGTTAAAACTGTGCATTTTATATTTTGATAACAAGACACAGTATTTCCTGCGTTTCGTTTTTCAAATTATCACATGTCAAAAAGATCTCCACAGACGATTGAAAGACATGAAAGGAATTTGTTTTTCTTCAAGCGTATTGACCAAAGTACCACCTGAAATCGAATTACCTATAATATGACCAAAAATGATAACACTAACGTCCGATTTCCTTCAAGTTTACCAGGTACGAACTGTTCCAAATTTGGTTTTTCTGCGGCCCTGCGCAAAAGTTTCACCCTGAAATTTCTGCGTAAAAACTATGTTAATCCTGTACGTGTAGTCGCCAAAACACACACATTAATTTCTCGCGTAAACGGATCTATAGGCATACGCAAAAACGATACAACCAAGAACCTCGTAATACAGACATTAACCACAATCAAAAGCATTCTAAATCGCTCACTCAGCGATCCATTCATTTGTTCCAAACACTCACTCAAACTATTTAAAAATGCTCTAAAATTACTCTAAACATAATATAAGCAACCCCATTCGAAATAAAAATCTTTACCCCCCCCCCCCATTTCATTGACTGAATTGAATTTTTTAAGCGTTTTTATGGTTAATGAAAAGAAGCTAATTATAGAACTTGTATGCATATTTCATCAAACGTAGGTAATACATATTGCTATTTTTGTTCAACTAGCACAGAATTAGCGACTTTGGATTACCTCCCCCAATTTCATTAAAACCCATTCCGAATTCATTTACCTTGTCAATTTCACGGTGTTGGTACCTTTATATGTGGTGTGGAAGAATTTTGCTTACGTACGTAAACAATCTTTAATCAATCTACTTTAAAAGTAGAATGTACGCACGTTTTTTCTTTCTTTTTTTTTCCTATTGATACACAGATTTTCTATATGAGACGTGGAAGAGTGATGGATATATACGACGTAAAATTTCTACCCACCCTTGATTTTTAAGCAAAAAATTCCGGGATGGAGCTTTTGCGCCAGGGCGCAGAAAATCCAAATTTGGAACAGTTCATAACTTAGTTTACACTGAGCAATGTACCGAATGGCTTACGAATACAAACCGGAGTAAAACGAAAACTGTGCTCGCTATCCCGATGTTACATAATAATTCTGAAAATAAAATACATATATGTTTAAGAGTTAAAATCTAGCTTTTATCACCTGTCCCATTAAATCTGCAATTAAGATCGGCATGTCATCGATGTTGCATTTCCGTGAGTAGGTGTTGAGATTCCAAATATAGCGATAATCTAGTCAGGATTTTTAGTACAAATAGTTCGTCGATTCTGAAACAATGTCAGAAAATCGATCTCTGATAAAGTTGATAAACTGACATTATCATTATTCTAACCGCTATCACATGTTTGACAGAGTCATTTTTTTCTTCAATTAATTTGAAAGACAGATAGTCCGTTTGAATTCTATATGGACCAATCTTTTCATCAATTACATAAAATTGCGTTTGAATGAAGGTTTTGTAAGTGGTATAATCTTAATTTCAGCTTAAGACCATTCCATTTATATTTTTGATTATAAAATGGTTTCAAAATGATCATTTTGTCTATCTAGTTAATGTTAATATTTTCGGATTTTCCGCTCTTAAACACGAAGAGTGATAAAGGCTGTTTAATAGTAAGAAAATGTACACATATAGTAAAAGCATCACGTGATTTGTACCGTTATTACTCGCCTGCTTGTCTAGTTTTCCTCGTGAAAATCCTAACAACCTCGTTAAACAATGCATTTTGATTGGTCTAAATATGTGAATATGGGATTCATCTCAGAATAGATAAAAACAGTTATCAATTATCTAGTCAAACGGTTTTTTGAACAAAGAGAGAATACACTCAGAGTTGATATCCTAAGGAAGTAAATATCTTTGACAAAATTAATTCTATAAAAATACTCACTTTTATACTAAAACAACTCTCTTAAAATCATACATTTTTGTCAGAGCCCCTGTGCAAATCAGAACTATTTTGGATATACAATTCGCTGTTCCGTTTTATACAGACACAAGAAGGTATGAAAGGCTGAGGGTTAACATGTAGACGTACGGACATAATCATTATTTTACATACAAAAATTCTGACGGATTTACTTGAAAATTTTACATGAAGATTGTAGTCCTCAAGAAGGGGGAAAGTGGGACAGATAGGGGGGGGGGGGGGGGGGTGTACCGGGAAAATGGGCTTGTGTTTATTTTGGATATACAATTCGCTGTTCCGTTTTATACAGACACAAGAAGGTATGAAAGGCTGAGGGTTAACATGTAGACGGA
Organism: Fragum whitleyi; assembly: GCA_948146395.1. Lineage (NCBI taxonomy): Eukaryota > Metazoa > Mollusca > Bivalvia > Cardiida > Cardiidae > Fragum > Fragum whitleyi. The sequence continues at coordinate 18,017,912 of OX411555.1, forward strand.
CGGACATAATCATTATTTTACATACAAAAATTCTGACGGATTTACTTGAAAATTTTACATGAAGATTGTAGAGTCCTCAAGAAGGGGGAAAGTGGGACAGATAGGGGGGGGGGTGTACCGGGAAAATGGGCTTGTGTTTATTACTCTATTTACTTGAAACATGATGTACAGAATCATTATATACATAGCGATTATAATAGGGCCCTAGGGAAGAGGTAGATCCGTCTTTAAACATTGGAATAGGGGCATATGGATACCTTCTCGAAATATTTTCCTTTAATTTAATGAAAAAACAGAAAAGAGGCTTTAATGATGAATACGTACATTACACAACTTGAAAGGCAGAATGTCAGTTTGCTTATTTTTACCTTTCACATCTTTTTGAAGCACTAGAGTTCCTAAAATAATCAGATTAGACGTAGAACATCTTGATAGTCAGTGGTGCAGCTCAGGTCTTCATGTGCCTCTTGTTTTTATAAAAGGTTATCTCGGACAAAATAAAGGTTATTTTGTTGGTCAAACAGAAATAAATAATAATTTTCCTAATTTTCTGGCTTTTTATAACCTGTCATCATAGATAAAAACGAAATGATCGAACACCAATATTTTTTTAAACAAGTAAATACTTATATTTTTCTTTTAAATTTTAGTATTTGCAAAAACAGAAACTTACAGAACATTACTGAAGGTTTAATGCTTACTAACGATATTGGTATTACAAAATTCAAAATAAAAGCTTATTAAGTATAACGATTAATTTAAAAGTTTTTTTTTTTAAAAAAAAACTACCCCTGTGAAAATCCGATTAATTTAAAAGTTTTATTAAAACTTCCCCGTGAAGATGGGTTAGGTCGATTTTGCATGTAGGGGATCTAGTCATGAACAGAGGAAAAGGAAAATTCACGGCGAAGACATAACAAACGCTTTGTTCCGGATTTATAAATCCACTACCGAATTTTGTATGTATAGAATTCTCTAATCGACAATGTTGGATGGGAAATGCAATAATTTACCTGTCACTTTCAATCGTGATGTATTGCATTATGAGCACAGTTAGTTGTCGCAAAACGGCTTCGACACTTGTCTTGTACAGAAGGGCACTTGACAGAATACCTTAGCTGTTAACTAATAACATTTTCCCTTTAGCTCACAGTGTCGTAGCTTATTTGGTCATTAACTTTTGAGAGCTTGGTTGTCTGCAAAACAAAATGTCTTTGTTAAATACAAGTGCCCTCGCAACTACCTATGTTTCTAAGCTATCACTTACCATTCAAAAGGCATGTTTTTATTTGTTTAGATAATGTCACCTAAAAATATTGACTTTTGTATCCACTGAGAAATTCACATGTTAGATATGAAGGAGGTATCATTTTCCCAAGGAATTTCATGGGCAATAACGAAGTTTTAATTTTACACAAAACTGACCTTGAAAAAATGACATTGACTTGTAAAATTGAATTTGTATCAACCAAAAGACCCTTAACAAGTAACAATCTTGTGCATTATGAACTAACATCGACTACTAGTATTCAAAATTATTGAACATGTGTATAAGATATAAGTGCCGAAAAACTTTGCTTTCGATATACCAGGTGATAAAGTTGCCTTGCGTAACTATGTGCCCGGAGGCTGTCATCCTTTTTTAATGTGTTTGATATTATAGAAGCATATCTATAAATTTCTTGGAAAGCTAAATAGATCCAGCTTCGCAAACATAAAATTACATGATTGCAGAGATGATATACATATATCCAAGTGGTGCACTACAATTCAAAAATAGTTTTCAGTTAATTTGTCAGGGTTCAAAGGAGATGGCAAATCATAAATTGGCAGGCCGAAGTATGACTAAAATGGCATCAACTTTGACGTAGATAGTTCTCGCTTTTTTAAACATTAACAAAACTAGGAAGTGCATGAATCCATTACAAAATGTTGTCTTGAAACACAAAATTATCGCGGTTCTTAAAATGCAATTATGATGCAGATCGGCCATGAAAGACAGGAACACTGTCCAATACATAGAGGATCAACGGGTCATGTCTGATAAGAAAAATTCACGACAATGCGTTATTAGGCGTTTAAAAAACGAGTCCGTAGGTCGAGTTTTTTAACAGCCTTAAAAACGTGTTCGAGTGATTTTTTTCATATCAGACATAACCATTTGATTATACTATTTATCATATTCTTTACAACCTTAATTTCATTCCTGAAATGGCGTTTTTTTGTCATTTTCTTTCGTCGGGCCTTGCGGAATTCGCCTATTGATACCAAGAAAAATCTCTTATTCACTAATTTCTTGTCGCCCTCTTGGATAACGCTTAAAAATCGAGGAAATATAAAATCGCTTTGAAGCATAAAACCCATTGTCTGAACGTTCACTATCTTAAGACTAGGAACGAAAATAATTTGGCCGAAGGATTACATTCTATGTTCAAGAACGACAACGATGTTAACATTGGAACTATCAGATTTTCGGAACACGACAGTGTACCGAGATGGACATACTGGAAGCATTGCGTGGTCTGTGATCACTCAATCCCCTGAGAGGAGCATTTAAAATCAGCTCACTCTCCGTCTGGATTGGGTATTGTCGCTATTTCAGCACGATGTAAACATTGGAACACCCAGATTTTCGGAACACGGCAGTGTACCGAGATGGACATACTGGAAGCATTGCGTGGTCTGTGATCACTCAATTCCCTGAGATGTGCATCTAAAATCAGCTCACACTCCGTCGGGATTTGGTGTTTGTCGCTATTACTGTACGTGCCGTCGGATTTGTAGCCTTCCGAAAACGCATCAAGATCACAGAAAACAACCATTTGGTTTAGGATAGTGACTGTTCGAGTACCATTTCAGGACGTTTCTTCGTCCGCATTACTGTGGATGATAGTTAAATTTAGTTCCTGTTTTCCTAGTTCATGTTGATTTACAAATTCTTTAAATAATCTCTTATTGAGAAGCTTCATTGGCGGATCCAGAAGGGAAAGGGGGAAGAATCAATCAACACCTCATCTGTTGCCTAATAAATGTCCTTTTTTAGCATAGATATTTAATAAAAAATGAATAACTATAAGAAAACAAACCCCATATTTGTAAATTTAAACCCACTTTGCTGATATACTGTAACTATATCGGCGATTGGGCGAAAAGTGTTATAGTCACTAGTGACGAAATCAAATTTTAGTACACTTGGAAATCCAAAGATTTAACTGTCATGAATATAATTAAAACTTGGTGACATCATAGGGTTATAATTAACCCTTACCAAAATTACTTTTATATTGATGTTTCTTTTACGTTCCTTGGTCATGTCGAGTGCAGAGCTTCAAAAATATTTGACAGTTGTAAGGGACATTGATCGTTGAACAAGTTAACTATTTAACACCCCCCTTCAACCTTGAGATATCTCGGGTATTGTTTTTCACCAGTTTGTTTGTCTAAGACAATTTTTTTTAAATTTGGATGAAATTAGTGATATAGTATTACCTCCCTTATATTTCAACCAAAAACTCGCTCAACACACTCGTTAATATGAGTCCGAAATGATTCAACGTGCTAACGCGATCTTAACGATATGGTGTCCTCTAAAGAATTTTATTCTTAATAGGTGTAATGCACGTTGTCAGTGAAAAGATCTTTTTCAATATCTCAATATCGCCATTTTTTTCGATACCTTTTTCCTAAATGATTGCTATTGGCATTTGCGCGAAGAAATTGGTAACGACACTGCTTTAAAAGTTGAAATTTTCTATCTGCTTACATGTTCAGGTTGTTTTTCACAAAATGTCATCTCCATATACCAGCTTAATTGTCTGCTTTCTCGTGGAAAATTATTAAGCACCGTAATTTGTATCATACCAGGATAACCTAATTACGAGGAAGATTTGTAATTTATGAAAGTTATTATATGGAATATTAAAGTGCAATACTAATTACAGATTTTCAATCAAAAATGTAATCATTTTTCTAGGAAAATATTAAAGCACACCGATGTCCAAAAGTTTTTTTTATGGGCTTTCATTTCTTGCACCAGTACATCCACGAAGGTTTATCGATGTTAGCAACGGTTTCTGAGGCTTATCCTGTGTTTTAAGCTCAGGTTGAGCGACTGCGATCGATCTTTGTTCGTCCGTCCACAATTAAAACAACATCTCGAAAACTATCCTCTCCAATAGATCAACATTTTAAAGACAAAGTCCCCAGGACTAACATTTTCAAAATGTTTCAAAGATTGAAATCCAAAAAGAACGTAAAAACTGGCCTCTCATATTCTTATATTGTTGACGCCGCACGATGGACTAAAGACATTCAATTATCACAAAAGGTAACAATGATTGGGGGCGGGGGGGGGGGGGGCTCAGGTGAGTTTATATATGTCAACTTGAAACAAACCTGTTTTGGTAACCCTGATTTAAAATAGAAAACAAAGAAGGAAATACTCGCATTATTCTCTTTCTAAATGACTGCTTCAAATATTCCAACGCGGCATTAGCGCAGTTGGTAGCGCGCCGGACTTCTAATCCAGGGGTCTAAATTCGCACGGGTTCGATCCCCGGCCGCGGCACTTATCCTTTCCGACATTTGTCTTCCACCAATGGGTAGATAATCGTTAACCTATGTGGAATAGCAACTGGAGGCTAGGAAAGGGATGTGGTGGTAGTACTGGTGTGAGAAATACCAGGAATCCATCGTTAGGTGCTCCAGTCGTCGCGATATAACTGAGAGATTGTTGAAAGCGACGTAAAACCCCAATTCAAATCAAATCCAACAAAAAAAGATTGTTGACTTTTTAAAATGTCTTATCGAATTTTTGCCCATCTACCATAGCCGTTTTCCTTATACCTGATTTGGGTTTAAAAATATATGTTTATGTCTACATATTCGACGACGCTTGAGGCTCTAAATACCAAAATAGTTTTTTTTATTGACCTCCCTCCCGCCCCAACATCCTTATAGTTAGAGGATTGGCGATCAAATATTAACAACAACAACAAAAAAATCAATTTCGTCTTATATACACAAAGAAAACAGTATTGCAACATCTGAATTATGTAGATATAAATGTACTTTCTATAAAGCTAGAAGTGGACCTCATACAGCATGTATGGGGTATTATTATGGTTGCCTAATTTGTGAACTAGTATTTCCAAATCAAAATATGGCACTGTTATGACAAATGCTGCAAGAGTAATGGCGACATTGATACTCAACGTCAGATCTAGTGTAAGAAGAGAAGAGTGAATGCCATGAATGCCTGTGCATGCAAATATTCACGATATTGACTGTTCAGTTATTGCGATGATTACTCTTGGATTAGAGATAATGACCACTTTGAAATCTCACCTAGCTTGGTCGATCCAGCCATAGTATATCATGTAGGAATAATTGTGGAAAACGGTATTCTTGTCCCAAATGTGCATGAAATTGCTGACTTCGGTAAATAATGTCTTTTTTTCCGTTTAATTAAAGATTTTATGGTTTACTGACAATATTTTCTAAAGTCTTAAGACTTTAATGGGCAAAGTCACAATAGTTCGCATTTTCATAGAGCTACATAAATGAAAATCGGATGATGCAATACTTTTTTCTTTGTGTATTTTGAAAAGAAATGGAAACGACCCAAAAGTGTTTTAGGCTTTAGTAATGCAGAACTAAAAGATACTGTGGAAGGAAGCAAGTATGAGACAATATGTCTATCTCTATCCGAAATAAGCTCCAATTAGTCAAATAAGCGATAAGCTATCTGCATGTCTAGACTGCTATTGTCATTAAGATAACGTAGATTACATTTACATTTGTCAAATAGAAGAAAACAAACTTACTTTTCCCTCTCTGTCTCATTAAGCTTGGCATAAACGAGAATAGGGATGTAACTATCATATGCAAAATGTTTATATGAAAGTATATCTTAACCGAATTTCTAGCGCAACACTAAAGTAATCTGCTTTATGCTATGAATTATCTCCTTATTTTAGGAGACATGCAATATTTAATGATTCAAAGAGCAGAACATGATATTTAAAAAGGATCAGAAAAAAATAGTAAAAAATTGGAGGTAAAAATTTTAAGAATCGAAATTTCGAATATATACACTTCATTTAGTACAATTTAGTATCAAATTACCAATCCTTGGTGGTTTAAGGAAAAGCATTGAAAAAACTATACCAAAGCCATAATTTTCATCCAAATAAGAAAGGTATACACTTAACCCTTTGCTGTTTAATCCCTGCCTGTGATTTTATGATTGAGAAAACATTGTGAAAAAAGAAGAAATTGCTTCTGACAAGCAATTTCTTCTCTTTCCACACTTTTTGCTACCCTACTGAATGGTTATTTTTCAAATTAAACCCACTTTAATTTTTTTTCTGCAAAACCTTTGAATTTGGACAGGTCCAAAATTTTGTAAAACAGGAAAGGGTTAACCTAAATATTTCTTCAACTGAATAAAAGGAATGAAAATAGCAATTTATATTGCAATGAGCGGTATCAGACTACAAGATTTTAAGGTTTTGGTTAGGAAAACATAGAAAAAGAGCTTCACCTTTTTGAAGGAATAAAAAAATAAAATCCAAAGAAACATTTCGGTTGTGCCACGTCATTAAAAAGAGCAATCTGGAACCCTTGGTAATTATGCGAAATAGGTCTTGGGAATAATAAAGGCGCATACATGATTGCGTATTGTTTCGTACGTGGGATTTGTGACGTCAAAATCATCAATGTTCCCGCTAAAGTTGACTTGGGTGAAGCAAAATCAAGAAAAAATATTTGTCCATATTTTAATTTGATGACAAAAACGAAGTGTTGTCAAACGAAGTGTTGTCATCAAATTATAACATACCCAAAAAGTCTCAATAGTCGATCGGAAAGAATTGAAGAAATGTGGTTTTCTTCAAGGGTATTGACCAAAGAGCTGCCAGAAATCAATTATCTCAAAATGATTCAAAACCAATACACTTACTTTTAAGCACGAGGTACTTTCCATTGTACAAAACAGTCTGAGTGATGTTACAAACGTGCATAAAGCTGAAGCTGTTTTATGAAAAACTTTTCCGCGCTAACTGTTCACTATGCACCGACCTTCATCATGAAAAAAGAAGAAAAGAGTTATCATATACACGAAAAGAACAAATAAATCAAACGTCGGTGGCTATCCTCTGCCGAAATAAATGTCAGAAAGCTCATATGTCGTTCTTCTCTTTTTTCACTTATTTTTCCGAATTTTCGATTCCTTCTTCAATAAGAATCCGTTGTCTAAATTTAATCCAGACATATATCCGTCTAATGTATAAATTCGCGAGTTGTAAATACATAATTCTTGACAATGCGTTTTTTCATTATACTAGGGTTGACACTAGATGATTTGGTCCATTCATTTTCGTGCGATGCCTTAAGTTTGGCAATTAAAGAAGTCAAGGCTAATCCTAACGCATCGCGCTGATATCCATCCACCTTAGATTTGGGAATGGGTTAACGCCCTCTTCATCATGATTTTTTTTCAGGTCGGGTATTAATCTGTTAAGAAATAGACTTTAATGAAATACTCATCCGGTCACGTGACTTGCCAAAAATCACAATTGTGTCAATTTCGTTTACAAATAGATACACGCGACAGTATAGAATTTGAAATTAACACGATGTCATAAGTGACTAACAATTGGAATTAATTTGTTCTTATGTGTGTCTTATAAAAAGGGTAAGAGAGGGATTCTTTGTGAAATCAATTGTTAATTCGTTTGGTCAGGACATATGGAATTTGTGAAATAACCAAAGGTAAGGAACGTTCATTCTTAACATTTTGAAAGTAAAAAAAATGCTTTTGTCCGTCCTTCTACATGATTACTCCAAGTTGTTTCTATGATAATCAGAACAGAGAATTGTCTCACCAGATGTTGATCATCTATATCAGTTTTGAGATCAGCACAATACTCCCTTATTTAGACCAATCAAAATGGATTGCTTCACAAAATAGTCACGAGGAAACAGGCGAAATATAACGGTTAGAATCATGCGATAATTAAATTTTAAATGACGTGACCGTCAATATTCTGATAGCTTGTCCAAATAAGGTATAATGGTCATTAATTATGTCAACAGTTTAATATTAAACCACGTGTTTTACTGTATGTTTTCATTTTCTTCTTACGTTTTACTCTCATAAAAATATTTTTTGGAATGGTATTGATCTGAAATTAAGATTTTTTCAAAATACAAAACATTTTTTATTAACGCATTTTTGTGTAATTGATGAAAACATTGGTCCTTATATAAGTCAAACGGACTATTACAACATTTTTCCAATGGACATGTTCTTTCAGGTTTCTTTAAATTCTTGTTTTAGCTTATAACATTCGAGCTATGGGCTGTAAAGAAGCCTAAGAAAGATCCGAAATGGAGCATTATGTAAACAAATCTTCTTCTCTGTAGCTACCAGCCAGAATATAACAAAACAAAACTCTTGTTGAGAGATGAACTAGGTAAGGTACATCAGGTATCCCAGTCTGCAAAAAAGCCCAAAAGAGACAAGAGGGTAAGAATTTTCCTTAATCTCTCACCTGAATAACGCAAGTTGAATAACAAGAAACTTGCAATAAAGAAGAGAATGGTAAAAATAAGCAAAGCCATGTCATGCCCATATTTCGGAATCAATCAAATTTCATGATCATTTTTAAGTTGGAATGCGGAGCAATTCCAACTTAGATTTAACAAAACCGCAAAATGAACACAAGATAATTTCATTTCGGGTTTCTTGAGAACACATATCACGTGAACAGGATGTGAATACACTTCGGCCTATTTTGTATATCTCAACTTGACAAAGACATACAGTTTATTTCATCAAAAAGTAATAATGCTGTACAATTACACAACTATCACTTCGTGTTTATTATTAACACGCTAATTTATGTTTTAAACGACATGTATTGAAAGTTGCGTACGAATATATTAGTATCACATGTTTGCATTAATATATTTGGAAATCATGTGATAAGTCAAGTCCAATTAGGTCAGCAATTGACAATTAGCACTAGCCAATCACGCAATCTGTTTAATTGGTAATTACGCGATCTGTTTTCTCAGTATTGTGTCAATAGCGCAGACCAATCACGTGATCTGCTTATTTAGTAAGGTCGCGACCTGTTTTTCATAGAATTATGTTATAGCTTATAGGTATAGTTTCTCTTTCTGAACGACCTTATCATACATTTAACGTTATATTGTAAATTCTGTCTAAGCTACGAAATAAATACCTTTTTTTAAAGTGATGATACACTTTTAAAGTTAATATATATTTTTGCAACATATTGTCGTTTGTTTTCCGTCATATTGCAGTTATCTACATGAATGTTTTGTTGTAAAAACCCAATACTCATCCAATAAAACCCTTGCCACCACATCTTTAATTGAATTATAAATATCTTTGCCCAATTGAATTCCACCCCCAAGACAATATGCTATTTGAAACAAACCATCTAGTTCAACTTGCTTTCTTCACATTCTTGCGCATCAACATGTTTAAGAGCACCATCATACAGTTCGTTACATCGTGAAATTGACATTCATCTCAATAGAAAACATTCTTAATCGCTCACACAGCGCTCCATTCATTCATTCCAAACACTCACTCAAACCATTCAAAGTTATTAGAAAAATAAGATCAACATGTACATTCAAAATGAATTAAGCAAGAACCAAATCGCGATTTCACTGACATAAATGAAATTTTAAGCGTCTGATTGGTTCTTGGCGAAATAGAAAGGTTAATGTTGAACTTTTATGCATATTTTATATAGGTTTTATTTATCGCTAATTTTGTTCATCCTGGACAAAATAAGCGACATTGGATTCCCTCCCTTAAATTTGACTCAAAACTCGCTCCGCTCACTCATTCAACATCATGCTTAAATCATTAAAAAATCGTTCACCTTTCAATTTCACGATGTTATTAACTGTACCCCCAACTCAGAAGAAGAGGAGCATTATTATATTGATTTCATCATGTCTGTCTCTCAGTCCATTGACCTTTTGCTTTCCGCTACATAAACGGAGAAGAAATTGACCTACAATAACGAAACTTTACACAAATATTGCCCATAACCCAAAGAAATGCGCTATTGTTTCGGGGTCATAGATGTCACGGGCATCAGTAAATTTTAACAGTTAACAGTTTCCACTCTAACTGAACAACCAATTGACCCAAATCATAGAACTTGACACAAATGTTGTCAATGACCCGAGAAAGTGCCCAATATTGGAGTCACATAGGTCGAAATCACAATTGAACTTCGTCCAAAAATTGTCTTGAGATTCCAACTCATGTAGTAAAAGACTTCCCTGCGAAAATAGCTTTTCATCATGGAAAAATCATTTGCGACACTTCTAATTAAAAATGTAATTGATAACTCAAATGGAGCAGAAATTTATTGAAAAATAATATAAAAAACTGTTTTGAGTGTATAAGGTCGCCTGTGAGTCCATTAGTCGGCTGTATGGTCCGTATCATTTTCTTCATTTTAAGCTCACCTTACCACAACGTGCTCAAGGGGAGCTTTAGGATTACCCTGACTCCGTCGTCCGTCGTGAGTCGTCACCCTTCTTTAAACTTCTTCTTCTCCGAAACCACTGGGCAAATTTCAATCGAATTTTGCCAGAAAGTTCCCTGGGTGACCCTTTTCAAAATTGTCGCTATATTCTAATTGGCCAATAAATATGGGTATGGCAGGGCAGGGTTTATTTGAGCCCAAAATCTTTGAACGACATCTCCTCCTGAACCACTGGGCAGATTTCAATGAAACTTTGCAAGAATGTTCCTTTCATGACCTTCCCCAAATATTGTTGGCAAAAGTTTCATTAGCCCATAAATATTGGCGTGGCAGGATAGGGCTAATTTTGAGTCTCCTCTGTAATGAATTGCTTGGCAGGGTCTATTATGACTGCTTATAATTCGAATAAGTCTCCTCTTCAACAATTAGGCAAGTTTGAATGAATCTTTGCCAGAAAGTTTTTTTTTTTTTTTTTTTTTTTTTTTTTTTTTTTTTTCTCCAACAAAACCAACATAATAGAGCATCATAAAGTTAAACAGTATTATGCTTTCAATGTTTTTTGTTCGAAGTTTTAGACTATATAAATATTCAGTTTCTATATTCTGTGATATTGTGATATTGTGATGTGGGTGTCCTCAATCCCTCCAAGATTGGAATTTGTGTTTTTGAGATAAATCTTTCTAAATTTTTGCTTTGCAATTTTGCAAATTTACACTTTTGAATTTTGTGAACATATTTTATTTGGTTGGATTAAACAATGCATTAATTCCACTGAAAATAAAGACATACAGCTAGTGTCAATTTGGTTTTTTGGTAGACAAAATTTACTATTTCTAAGTAGTTCAGAAGGATGCTAGAAGATCCTGGATATTTTTGAATTTGTTTTTGTCTATTCTGTAGTTCTCGTCCTCCAAATCCAAGAGAAATAGATAACACCCTTAACACTGGTTAGTTCAGTTAAAGAGCCTCCCATCTACAGCGTATCATGAACTGTAGATACGATGCCCGAGAACTGAAAAGGTCCATGCAGACTATTGTTTGTTGTTGTTGTTGTTATCGTTGTTTTCACCATTTAACATAAATAAAGTATGTGTACAAAAGTTATGCCACATAATTGTGTATAATAGGTTCTTGAGTTAGATTAATTTTTCTCATTATGTTTTGGAACACTGGTTTTGAAATTAACCAGCTCATGGCCAATAACACTTTTGATTAAAATTCAATTTTCTATTCTTCATATAGGTGTTTTCCATGTCACCTTACATTATTTAAATCTTGTTATTATACACTATATTTGCATGTCACATCTACATTTCTTAATTTACGTTATATTACATGTTACTTTTAGTCTATTGGGTTAACAAAGTTGGAGAATACAAAAATATTAATCAACAAAAAAAAAACACCCACGCATACATCCACCATCTTCACACACTCATTCATTAGACATTTAACAGAAAAAAAACACATAACACACAATATTGGAGACATGGCACTGCACACTATCCATAATTTCTATATTAGTAATTTATTATTATTTTTTTTTTACGAAAATCATGTTAAAGATTTGGAAGAACAGTTAGGGTGCTTTTATTTTTATTCGATGCAGGGGTTATCGGCTATATTTGGATTATAGACTTTTTTTAAATACATTAGGTTTGTACAAAGTTCATCCATGTTTTATTAAACGTTTCTATTTCATTGTTTAAAATTGCTTGTTCTTTGCACATATTGTATTTTTTCAAGATGTATGACATGGACCCACATACAGATGGACGACATTTGTTTTTTCGACATTGGAAGATATATAGTTTGGTGAATATTAGAATTAAGTTTTTTGCTATGCTGTTGTCGGTATATCCAAATACAACAGTTTTTAAGTCAATCGAATTAAACAATTGGTTTTGAAATCTTATCAAGTTTGTAAATATCGGATTGGTGATTTCACAATGCCAGAATATATGATCTATGGTTTCTCTGTTCTCATTGCAGAAAGTACAGTTGGGATTATCAATGTATCGAATTTTTTCAAGATAATGGTTTGTGCCCAGGATTCTGTGCAAAATTCTTACTTGAAACCACTGAATTTTAGTGTCTGTACTTATTTTAAAAGGCAATGCAAAAATGATTTTCCAGTCTTTTTGGCTGAAGGTGATATTTAATTTATCTTCCCAGCGTTTAATACATACAGGCATATTTTTATTCGAATTCAAGTTTTTATAAATCTCTCCTGTACCTTTGGAATTGGTTAGTATAGTTCTAAGAAAAATCGGAATGTGGGGTCTTTGATATGCCAAAGGGGGTATATGGCCTAAACCAATCCTTCTTAGAAATGATTTAATAGCGGCTTTTACCGATTCATAGTTTAAAAAATTTATATTTAGGTCATATCTATCTTTCATTTCTCTTAGGTTGTAGAATCCCCCATTACAATTTAACAGATCCCCTATACAGCTTATTCCCTTTTCGAACCATTCATTATAGAAAAAACTTTTTGAGTCAATTAAAATGTGGTGATTGTAAAATAATGGATATTCTGAAATGTTTTCCCGCGCCGTTTCGTGTTTTGATATTACTTTGACATAGGAATGGAGTGTATCTTTCCAAAAAGGGTTTGTTGTTTTGGTAGCCACCATTTCTGCGTAAACATTTCCACAATTAGTTAACTTTTGAATATTCAATATGCTATTGATAATGTTTGACCAACTTCCTTCTTGTTTAATAAGTCTCCTTATCCATGTTGCTTTCAAAGCACAGTTGAAAGCTTTAATGTTTATCATTTTTAAGCCCCCTTGTGCGTAATCTTGATTAAGAACTGATTTTTTAATTTTGTGTGGGCCTTGCCAAATGAAATCATATAGCATTTTTTCAATTTTATCAAAGGTTTTTTCTGGTGGATTTGGAAGGGCAAGAAAGAGATGGTTAATTTGAGATACCAGAAGACTTTTAATCACTACTATTTTTCCTAGTGGTGTTAATATCCTTTTATTCCAGTTTCTAATAGTATTACTCATTGATTGGATTTTGCTATTGTAGTTCAATTCGATCATTTTGGTAAGATCTACGTTAAAAATAATGCCAAGCATTTGAAATTGGTGGTGTGACCAATCTAGTTTCCATTTTGTTTTGATACTGCGTGTACTATATTTATCTTTCCCTATCCACACTACTTTAGTTTTGTCATAATTGATTTTTAACCCAGACACATAAGAAAAACTGTTCAATACTTCGAGAGTAGTGAAAAGTGATTCTTCTGAGCCATCAAGTATAAGACAAGTGTCGTCTGCAAATTGTGATAGTTTGTGCTCCATATCATTTATCTTGATTCCTTTAATTTCTTTCATTTGTCTTATCTTAAGTGAAAGAATTTCTGCACATAGAATGAAGATATAGCTTGAAAGCGGATCACCTTGCCTACAACCCCTGCCTATTTTGAAAAAAGTCAGAAAGAAAGCCACACTGCACAATGGAAGATTTGGAATTTTTGTATAAAATATTAAACCATTTGCAAATTGATGGTCCAAAATTAAAGAGTTTTAGGGTTTTATCGATAAAAGACCATGATAGAGAATCGAAAGCCTTTTCGAAATCAATTGACATTATCATTCCCGAGATTTTGTTCTCCTCCGTGTAATGGAGAATGTCATATATAAGTCTAGTGTTTTCACCTATGTAGCGGCCTTCGATGAAGCCTGTTTGATCGGAGTGGATGAGATCAGTTATAACTTCTTTTAGTCGTTTAGCAATGCATCCTGATCCGATTTTATATATGGTATTTAGTAGTGTTATAGGCCTCCAGTTTTTTAAAAATTGACGTGGTTTGTCACCTTTAGGGATACATGTGATAATACCTTGAGTTTGGGTACATGACAACTGATTTGTGTCATAAGCTTCATTTAGACTGCGCACTATGAATGGCCCTAGTCTTTTCCAAAATATTTTGTAGAATTCTGCAATAAAACCAGTAGTTCCGGGGCTTTTATTATTCTTCATTACCTTAAGTACACTAGATGCTTCATTTAGGGTAACTTTTCCTTCTATCAAAGTCGATTTGGCATTTGATAATTTTGGAATTTTGATATCTTTACAGAAATCGTTTGTTTGGTCATTATTTTCTAGGTCTCTTCGTTTATATAGCGCTTCATAAAATACTTTGATTTCGCTGAGGATATCTTTTTGGTTAGTTATAATTTTTCCATTATTTGTTTGTATTTGAGTGATGGTTTTGTTTACTGAGTTGAATTTCTCAAGATTACAAAAGTATTTGGAAGGTTTTTCTCCTTCTTTACTGTATTTCAATTTAGATCTAATTATTTGTCCTTCAGTTTTTGATATTTGAATTTCTTCTAATTTTGCGTTAAGATTAAGCAGATTTTCTATATCATTATCATTGTTATTATTTTCTATTTCTTTAATCTTATTAATGAGTGAAATCTCTTCCGTTTTTTGCTTCTTTTTAACGAAAGAACTGTATGAAATGGCAACCCCTCTCAGTTCCATAAGTAAAGTATCTAGGAAAAGTTGATCGTTAATACAGAATTGTATTTCTTCTCCTGGAATATCACATATATGTTCTCTATTGTATACTGGGACCGCATATTGTTTAATTATATCATCTATTTTAGAATTAATCTTCTTTACATAGTCAATATCTTTTAAATGCATGTTGTTATGTTTCCATAATCCAGATCCATATTCAAAGTCATTGAATTTTAAAGAGCACGAAATAAGAGAGTGGTCTGATTGAAAACTTTTCTCTATCGTCGAGTTGGTGACGAAGATGGACATAGGGTTAGATACTAGAAAGAAGTCAAGTCTTGCTTGCTGCAAAGGCTTGTGTTTTCTCCATGTACATCTTTTGGAGTCTATATTTTTTCTCTGTATGGATCAACAAGTTGTCTATTTGTAATTATATTTATTAAAGTTTCTCTAGATCGTTTGTTATTGATATGTTTGTAATTATAATAATCTTTTTCTGGGTCGAGTACTAGATTAAAATCTCCACAAATCACATATGACTCATTTTCAATCGAGTCTATGTTGTTAAATAAGTGTTCATAAAACTCGGGACGATCTGTGTTTGGACCATAAATCGCTGCAAGAGTAAATCGATTTTCATTAATAGATATGTCAAGAATGAGGTAATTTCCCTCTTTATCAGATATTCTCTTATGGGTCACAAAGTTTACTTTATTGAAAAGAATTGCTATACCTCTGCTATTAGACGTATGACAGCTTAACACAACTTCTGATCCCCATTGTGTATATATTGTTTTGAACATATCTTCTGTAAAGTGGGTATCTTGAATACAGTAAATATTGTAATTGAGATTCTTAAGATATTGAAGAACTGAAAGTCTTTTTTTACTTCCATTTATACCACGGCAATTGAAAGATGCTATTCTGAGGTCTTCCATTTTTACTTACATAATTGAAATTTAAGTATGGACGTGTGCAGAGCATGATTCCCCAATGCAAAAAAGTAGAACATTTTGAAATATATTTCGAAAGTTGGCCTCCTCATATGCATTTTCTAAGAGCTATTAGATTTGCAAAAAAGATACAAGGTTTTTGTAGTGTATACCAAATAGTTACTTTCTATTCCAAAGAATGAATAGAATCAATGTTTCAAAGTACAAGAGTAACCGAAGAGGTGAAATCGTACATAACAAACAGTAATAGAGTACCTACTATACATTCACTCAATATAAATGCCATCCACTTCAGTACAGACATGTGTTCAATTCGTATCTGGTATATTACTCAATACTTCTTGGAAAACCAGCTTTTGATCATAACTTGTTGTCTGTTGAGATTTTGATATCTATCAGGAGAATCTCCACATCCAATGTTTATAACACAATATTTTAAATATATCACCTCGAAGGAACTAGTCTGTACAGAAGTGGACACTATACAAGTTGACCTCAAAATAATACATTAGTCTTATAGTAGTTTTTTCTTCTCCACAGAGTAACTGGGATATCATTCAATACAGCTTAGAAATAGTAATAGTCATTATAATATGATGTGAATTGGGTTAGACTAGCTAGAACAAGACAAGACTGCAAAGAAACATGTTCTGTACATTCCTTCTCATTATAGTCCATCTAAGAATGCATTGTTTGCTATTTGGTCCATATTTGGTCCCTTGAATTATTTTAAGAACAACTTCAAAGTTAATGTAAAATAGTGTATGAATTTATCTTAGATCACCCAAACCAAGATCAAACCTTACAGATCCGCCTACAATACCTTCCACCCTCAATGTAGGCATTTGTTTCGGTATAACTCTTTGTTTGTTATAAGCATCTATAAGAAGCATTTCAGCACCAATTAGGTTTAGAATATCATTCAGAAACAATTTAAAATCTAATAAAGTTCCGGGTATGATGTAGAAAAATATTTGAGGTTAATAATAATGATGATACATATAGGATCTTGCACAGAAATGATCCGGATCAAAGTCAGGGTCCAAGACTATAAAGCCCATCTCGCTCTCCACTGAGAATACTCTCAAATTTAAGATTTAAATGAATGTATGAACATAAAAGACAGCATCAATAAGCTGTTATTTTTAACAACCTACTAATGCTATCCTCTAAATTCACCAATTTACTTTAGATTTACAACAGAATTAAAGCTTTAATATCAAGTTGAAACATGAGAAAAAACCTCAGCTGAGCCTGAGGAAAGCCCTACAACCTAGTACCCAGGCTACACAGAGACAATTCCCATACATTCACCCTCAACCAAGGTCATCAATTTTACAAATTGTATTATGTATGAAGTATTTAGGATATCCCTATTGAACTCCATCAAATCTTATAACAATAAGACTGCAAGGTCCAGATTGAAACAACTAGATTGAAATGTGAATATACAAAATTATATGTCATACATTCAATTTTAGAGCAAGCCATCTATCTTTGTATAAGTTGCAGAAACAACAGCAATGTTGTTGCTCCAACTTATCCAAGAAACAGCAATAGTGCTACAATTTAGTAATATAACATGATATAAATCATGTCGCCCAGATTATGATCATACAGTACTGAAGAATTTCTCATACATTTCACACTCACTTCAGACCATCCATTTAAGAGATGAAGAGAGCACCCTATAATTTTACTGGGGTATGAAACCAAAAACCCAATAACATTGCATAAATGAGGGAAGCGGATTGATACGTAAGTGCTATTAGGTCCACAGCCCCATACCCCCATGAAACCACAAGAAAGCTCCCTCCATATCCTACAATTTAATATTATGAAGCACATGTTTAAGTGTAACATCATAAAAAGACATATTATATGTGGGACTATTTTGTGCCCACGCTTACATAAGAGCTGCAGACTTGAAATTGTTTTCAAAGAGGAATTAAACCAAATTCTCACTCTGTTGTGTATATTGTCATTAAGAAATAGCCGCAGTGTTTCAATTTAGTAGTATTACATGTTCTAGATCAGATCACCTAGATCAAGACCAGACTGTACAGTCGTTGGTTCCATACATTCCACTCCTGATACAGGCCATCCACTTCAGTTTAATTTGTAGTATATTAAGTAATTCGGTTATTACTCAAAGCCTATGGTGATAATACAGTCTAGATTATTTCATCTTTATCAATTTCATATTGAACAGAAGTGTCTTAACTCCAAATAGCATGTAGAAAATCAATTAAGAAAAATTATACAGTTAATGTAGATAGTTTCATTTAACTTAATTAAATGTTACATATCAAGTATTCTTTCATATTAAATAATAGTGAATTTTGACCCAGATTGGATCACCTAGAGTTGGGTTAGACCACAAGGAAATTAATTCCAAACATTCCAATCCCAATGCAGGCCTTCCACCTCAGTATGGATTATCAACCCTTGTCACGCCGAATAAATTTTGGCTAAAAATTTTCATCAAAACCAAAGGGCAAACAGCACCGAAAGCTCCAACCGTAGGTCAAATTTTATTTGAAAAACCAAATCTATCGACAATTTCGGCTTGAAAGTGAGAAACAGGCGGTGTAGACCAACACCAGACTGCACATATGTGCAGGCTGATGTTTGTCTATACCTCCTGCCAAAGCAGGAACACTCCGGGTTCAGCACGACAAGGGTTAACTCACCTCTTGAATGATCCTAAATAAACATGAGGGATATCTAGATGATTTGTTTTCTTAACAAATACTTAAAAAAGTAGGGTTTTGATTGAATCACCTAGAATTGGTTCAGACTGCACAAAAGCATGGTGTCTACAGAGCCACAGACAGAGGGCATAAAATTGACTTGAGATTGAAATATTTCGATAACTATTCCACAGAACCCATGCTATCAGCACTCACCGGAATCGTCTTGTCGAGACAATCCCAGGGAGCACCCACAACACAGGGCCTCATTGAGAAATAGCAATTTTAGAATGGCTTTAACCTCTCTTGTCTGGACCTCTGTACCCACATTCATAAAGCTATTACATGCATTATTAACACTATTTAGGGTAAAATCCATATCTGGTCACCTAAATCAGGATCAGACTGAGTTGGAGTAGATCCAACATACTCTACACCCCATTTAGGTCGCCCATTTTAATATAACTCATTTTCCATTAAGCATCCCAGACACCCTCTGACACTAAATTCGAGATTATACATGTACTACCTCAAAAAATACAAGGTCTAGAGAAGACCTGTCTCAGCATGAACTTTTGTTTCAATAATCCAGGATTTTTCTCAGGAAGAATTTTGCTGTTTATGATAATAATAAATGTTCAAATTAGATTTATAATAGGATCAGATAATTGTAACAATAATAGTAATAATACAATGTCTTGAACAGTTCACTTAGACTAAGATCAGGCTGCGCAGAATCAGATTCCATACATTCAGTCTCTCTATGGAGGCTATCTGAATGATTATGCACCAGAATGCCACCCAGAATGCTATAAGCTTTTATCCATAGATTAAACAGGGTAGCCATTTGCCAGAAAGTTTCTTGGATAAGATCCACTGGACCAATCGAATTCAGGTGAGCGCTTAAGGGCCATTTTGTCCCTCTTGGTATAATTTTTCTTCCGTCAGGTTCAGGCCTGTATAGCGATTCAGTGGTTTAAGCGTCTCTCGTTGTTGAAATACATTGATTTATATACGCCCGTCAAAAGACGAGACGTATTATGTGATCACCTGTGGTGGGCGGGAGGCGTCAGCCTCGCTAGTAGCTTGAGGTCACCGCCTCTCGAACGCATTCCAACTTATCAGTACTTTCAGTACTTTGATTTATGAAAGGGTCATCAACAGAACATTTCTGTCTAGATTGGTTTCAATCAGACGGTTGGTTATTGAGAAGAAAGGGCTTAAAGATTTAAAGGAATCAATAAGCCACACCCTGTCTTGGCCATACTTTTAGATAAATCAAGATTTCAAAAATAATGTTTAAAAAGGCTTACCAATGGAATATTTCTGCCAATTTGGTTCAAATCTGCCGATATGTTACTCAGAAGAAGGGGATTTTATGGAAAAAAATTGCCCCACCCTGCCACGCCCATAACTCAGGCCAATCAAAATGTAAAAAGAACAAGTTTGGTTATGGGTCACCAATTGAGCATTTCTGCCGAGAATGATTGGAATCTTCGGATCAGTAACTGTGGAAGGGGTTTAAGATTTCAGGGTCGAATTTAGCTCCTCATTGCATCACTTATATTTCTCTGAAACCGTTCCACCGAAAAGGAGGAATTTTAGTAGGATTGACTTTTTGGACTTTCTTTACCTTTTTTTATGAATTTCTTTACATGTTTAAAATAGATAATCAACATACAATAACAACCAATTAAATGAGAAATACATGACACCTAAACCATTTCCAGCTTCTTTCTGGTTTGAATTCGATTTTAACTTTTATTTTTCATGCAAATTTAGAAAGAAATAAAAACATGTATTGTTTGCTGTACAAAGGCGGTATACAATAACATTTTTAGATTTCTATGCAACGTCTATCGGAGCTTTACGATGTCTACTAAAAAAGAAATGCCATAAATGCATTTATGACTTGCATAAGTCTAGCCTAATGGCTTTTACGTTGGCTGCATTTTTCCTTTCTCGCTTCTGAAATAATATCTAACGACAACACATTAAACACCTCGAGTTTGGAACAACAGCGATTTTATTCCACTTGGGATATTTGATTACTTTATCAATGAGAAACATATAGATAATAATGGTTCAATTTTGTAATTTTACTAGTTCGCGGTAGAATTACTCAATGGGAATCTATTGATATTTCTCGATAATGGACCGAAAAACATTCAAGATGTCAGTTTAATTAAAAAACTTGATATCGTAAACGTATAATGTGAATATGGCTAGGCTTCGAGCTTCCACTATACCTAATTCAAGAGTTCTAAAATTGACTGTTTCAAACGAATATTCCAAGTATATTTGATTTTTCCCTTTCATCTTGTTTTGTATTTTTCAAAATTATATTTTCAAAAGTAAGCAGAGGAATGTACCTCTATGTTGTTATAGAAATGATAACCGAATAGATGTATTTGAGAAAGACATGTCTTTCGGGATAACCTGAAGCGCCTTCGTAATTGAGATTGAATATAAAGAAATATGGAATATGTTAATTGGAATTTCTATAACTAGCTGAAAATTTTAATTATTTTGTAAAATATTCGATTCAATTAGTATCTAAAGATGATGACAGAACGTTTCATGCATTATGTAAAATAATCTGTCATCAGATCTTTTTAATTGACGCATATTTATTTCAAATAGATGAAGTGTATATAATTATTATTATATCATTTATATTTTTTGAAATGGAAATGTCCCCTTGAAACAAAATTAAGTGATAAATAAAAAAGATAACTTTTAAAGAATATATAGGTTGTAGCATAATTCGTACTGAATTCTTTGATGTTCGAACCGTCTCATTGAGACGATTCCAATGGGTTGCAAAGCCAAAAGATTCATTAATATTAACAATATTTCGTTCAAGAATGTCCACTTTTTCAGGGATTTTGCTAACGATGAATGGACTTTTTTTGATAATCGCTGAATAAAAGTTGTCGTTTAATAGAATTGGCCGCTCGAGCAATATCGACTATACATGTAAACAGATGCTAGTAAAGACTCTTGGTGCTTTCATCTGGTCGTTGACCGGCTCACAAGTGTTTTATGTGAGACGACATTCTCTCAGATGAAGTTAATCAATACATCCAGAAGGATGAGTATGAAAATGTCTGCTCTAAATGACCACCTGATGGTTGTTAGAAAATTATCAGAGAAGTTTTATTCACTATTTTATCCCTTTGGGGAATAAGACATATGGCTGGTTAGTATTTTTACAACATTTGTTATCCTCGTATGAAAACAAACAAAAAAAAGAAGAAAAAAAACAAAACAAAAAAAAACACAGCAACATCAACAACAAAAAAGATGATTTTGAAAACAAAGACACTTTTTGTAACAAATTATTCACAAGTAACCTGCCTTTATGTAATACAGTTTATGCAGAAGATCGGACTTCATCATGCAATGAGGCTTAAATTGACCTGATACCACATTCTGGTAACTTCAATTGATATCAGGCAGTCTATTTTTAGAAACAATTTGCATATTCCTATATAAACCAGAACCACTATAACCTGACATTTTTTACTTTAAAGATTTCAAAAATTTTAAGCACTTACAAATGATGTCATAAAAAATGTAAGTGCATTGTATAATCAATTTATGCTGATCTCGGCTGCTAGAAATTATCATTACGAGGCACCCTCGTCATGATAAATTATCCCAACCTGGACTAGATAACATTGCTATTTTATGACACTAACATATGAGCCTGTGCGTGACATTTCCAACAATTTCAAATGTGTGCAAACCAAATAATAATAATAATAATAAAAAGGAAACAACAACAAAAACAACAACACTGACCATTCTGTCCATCCGCACAACCTGACCAGTCTTCACTTTGCGTTTGTAGATCAATAAGGTCTACATGTATCTTAAGACAATTTGACAATTTAACTAAATACATTGTGTAACTGTCTGGGCAGGTAAAAGTTTGCACCTCACGCAGGTGTCAAATTGTTGGAAATGTCACCCACAGGCTCATATTGAGATATATATAAGAGGCAAAAACAGCTATGAAGCAGTTACCTGTTGGAGCCATGAATACATTTACAGACAAAGACTTTAAAATCAGAGAATGAAAGCAGACCATTCTTATATCAGTAAGTGAAAGAAGGCAATCTAAGATAACTTAACACCTTGTCCAGGGGCTACGTGATTCGCAATGTAAGAGGTATTTTTATCAGCATCAATGCTAGAGTATAAGTGTCGTCATATATTTGACATAAATTCGAATTTTTCTTCATAGAATTAATATAAATTTAGAAGTTGATTGTCATTTCTATATTATTCTCTTGTTTCTTTATCAGCGTCTGGATTAACCAATAACTATTCAAAAACTGTATTGTCATAATAATATCAAATAAAAACACATAAATGATTCTACATTTGGATAAAAAAAAATAACACCGTTATTGGCTTCACAGAGAAAACAAATCTATCATAATGTGGTTCCTGATTCTAACTCGTGCACAATTTGTGATTTCGATAAATCAAATTAACCTAACCTTATTTACACGTGACAATGTCCGTTGATTTATGTCTATCACTTACAGAAACGTGGCTTAAACGAAGTTGTACAGTAATTGCAGATTGTTTCCATAGCTGAAAATCTTGTATCGTAATTTTCGGACAACAAGCCGCGTATATGTTATTTTTACCGTTATAGCCTTGAAGCTTTGGATTCACAAAGAGAAATAAAACCATACACTATGTTATTCAATGGAAGATCTAGTATGGGTCACGATACGCCATTAACCCTCTGCTGTTGAATCCCTGCTTTTTACGTGCCTGTGATTTTATGATTGAGAAAACATTGTGAAAAAAAAAAGAAGAAATTGCTTCTGACAAGCAATTTCTTCTTTTTTCACACTATTTTCTACCCTACTGAATGCTTATTTTTCAAATTAAGTCCACTTTAAATTTTCGTCTGCAAAACCTTTGAATTTAGACAGGTCCAAAATTTTGTAAAACAGGAAAGGGTTAAGGTAGTCCACTCATAATGAAAAAATGTCGAAACCGGCTCGTTGTCGGGAATCTTTGGTAGACATCGTCATATATCGGTTTATCCAAATATTTCCGGTTTTTCAGTAATCGTCGTATCAGAATTGAAATGTCGTAAGGCACTTACGATGCCTTACGACATTTTAGAACTGTAATGACGTAATCGATGACGAAAATGAAAAATACGTCATCCGAGAGAACACGAGCCATGCCGAACTAGATATGTTTCCTTATTGGTGGACCTTGATCAAAACGGCGCTGATTGCATTTATTCAAATAATACCTCTTTTCAAATCATATATCCAGCACCTGCAACTTAGGGTGGTATCCATATGAAGAGACCTTGTGTAATCTTAAAACTATGATAAAGCATCTTGAAGCCTGAAAGACGATAATCTGTACGATAAAAAGATATTGATGGAATTACATCTTGCTCGTCTGTTAAAGGCAAAATAACAACACAACGATGTTAAGAAGCCATTTACAGTGCATGACAAATCACCGAGACAAATTAGAGAGCCTGTGAACTTGATCAATGGCCTGTCGGAATCAACTCTTTGGGCCCAATTTCAAGACGTTCCTCCAGCTTTCCTCGACTCGAACTGCTCGAAATAATTACCTTTAATTGGTGCGTGCAGTCCGTTTCGTGAACGATTTTCATGGCTTAGGACGGATTGGTATTCCAGGACGTAAGGTAGGTTCGAGGCCACTCGATAAAGTGAGGGTTTTTCGAGGAACAGCGATCTGTCCTTGAACGCCACTCAATCACGCGTCTTAGAATACCACTCATATAAAAAGTAGTATTGGACAGCTAGTGAAATGAGCGACATGCAAAAAATCGAAAATAAATTTTTAAAAAATCAAGTATCCCCTACTCATGTTTCAGGATGGAGCAAATCAAATGGAAATTTGACTGATTTACACCTTATTTTGACTTGTGGACCAACAGCTAGCACTGGCCTCGGAATAACCTGCAGTCTCTGGGTCGCGGATAAGACAAAATCTACGCATGATATGAGACCACGCAGCGACTGCGTTCGCAAGGATAGTAGGCTGTATGGTTTTCTTCGGAACCGGGATATATAATAGTATAGCGACAATTCCGAGAAATATTTAACATAACATTTTATTTCAAATATATAAGGCCACCGGCCTAAAATACAATCAATACATGAAAATATTAAACAATCAAGAGTGACTATGGTAAGAGTAAAATATTGCTACAGCAGAGCGGTTTGACGTTTTTTAATGGTACAGGGTAAATAGAAAAGCTTAAACCATTGACTTAAAATGTATAATCAACTGAGAGGATTAAATGGTCAATTTTATATTGAAAATATAGATACCGTTTCATTAAGACTCGGTTTCACTTGCACGTCTAAAGATTTTTTCAAGTTTATAATCATGACAATCAAATTTACTTCTACCTTTAATTTCTTTGGCCATACAACCTTGTATATCGTGTATTAGCTGCACTTCTATATTGTTAATCGTCTATATGCGACCGAAACGTCGCAACTACAACTTCTTTAAAGCTGTAGTTATGAATTTCTGGCGCCCAACGAAAGCATATTGATTTATGTTTTAAACTTATCTTTTCAACTTAAGTAATAAGCATCTCTCAGTAATAAATTGCGTTTCAAAAATATCGTCATTGTGCGACCATAACCCTCTAAATACAACTTCACTACAGCTGTAGTCACGGCATCTCAGGCGCACAAAAACTGCGAATTAATCTATGTTTTCTATTCAACATTATAAGTCATAGAATTGCAACAATTTAAATAAATTCTACATTGCCTGTGTCGCCTAGATGGTTGAAAATGGAGTAAATTTAAACAATTATAATGTGATTATACATGTATATACAGTAAAAGGTGCATTAAGCGACCACGTACAGTACCACCAAACATCGACCGTTTAAAAGAATGGTCGTACGTTGTGCGCTTAATTTACATTTTAGCAACATAATTTTTGATTGAAGATGTATATTATTGCGATTTCCCGATAATCTTAAGCTGTTAAAGCTCAACGGAATCGTCTTATTGAGGCGACCCCATTGAGCTCCAACACCGTATGATTGACTTTTGATAGTTTCTAGATTAAAATATCTCTTTTTTAAGATATTTTTATGTGAAGACGGGAATTTATAAAATTAATAAAAATGATCAGACGAGCAAGGTGGACTGTTTAAGATTCACAAAATGTAGTACAAAAGTAATTGTAAGTAAGTCAGTGTATTATGATAGTACATTTATATTCAGAACTATGGTTTAGGCAAATATTTCTAAAAATTATTTTTCAGAAAATCATTACGATATTCAAATGCATTTTGAAGGAAGTATGTAATACGAAAAATGTAATCATTACTTTGGTTTGACATAATATGGCAAAATGTTTCTTTAGTACGAATTCGAAGCCATCTTGGTAGGAAATAAGTTTTTCTTATATTTTCGTACGATGTACAAAAATAGAAAAAGTGAAGTTCATCTTCCACAACTTGTAAATTTAAAGAGGAGCATAATGGACAGTATCTTAAATCTCTGTCAATATTGGAGTGTCTACCCTTTTCTATCATCAAATTATGGGTTGAACATCGAAAATTTGATAGAACTTTTTTTAATTTATAGCTTATGTCTACAGACAAATATTGTTCTACTGTCAGTAAAGATTTGTAATGTTGGTAGTAATTTGACTTTGGTGAAGAGACGATATCACTGTTAAGTTTTTGTAAGGACATATCAATGGTTCTTTGTTTAAAATTTTTAATGAAGAGATCTTCATCTCCAACATCCTGAATTATCCATACGTATCCAAAGCCATGACTGAATAAAAGATCTTTAACCATCGTTGCCCATGTTTTCCTGCCAGCTTCATCTAGTTGATATAGTAAATTATAACATTGTTTAGGGAATCTAGAAGGTTCTAAAACAAGCAGACGTGTCCAATACTTAATGCAATTTACCATATAGGTCGTACATAGGGGTAAACGTCCGCATTCGCTTAGAGCGAATGCATCCATACAGTTGCGATTTAATAGACAATATCTTTTACAAAATTCAATGTGGACAGATTCGATCTTTTTGTTGTAAGTATGACCCCAAATACTCGAACTATAACACAAGATAGGTTTAACCATAGAGTCAAATATTTTGAAAATATCATTAGGTACTAAATTGCCAAATTTATTCCTATACCTTAAAACACAAGAAGAAGCTTTTTTGGCCTGAAGAGAGAGATTATTAATGGTAACTGACCAGCTCATTTTAGGCGTGAAGAAAACTCCTAGATATTTATAGAATGACACTACTTCTATAGGATGTCCGTTTAGAAACCATTTTTCAGTACTTTTAACTATTCCCCCCCTCCGAAACACAATTATTTTTGTTTTATTTGAATTTATTTTCATTCCTATCTTCCCAGAAAAATAGGCTATACTATCTATATGTTTCTGAAGACGGGTAACGGTGTCTGAAAAACTAGATACATCGTCTGCGAACATAAGTGCATAAAGGTCACTTATGGTTTCCGAAACAAATATACCTCTACCGCATGTATGTTTAAGATATTTAATAAGGCCATTTATGAAAATACTGAATAATTTCGGACTTCCAACACATCCTTGTCTGGTTCCGATCTCACAATTGAAGCTATCCGTTAATCCATTACTTGTCTTAACGCACGATGTAGTGTTCTTGTAGATTGATTTCAAAATATTTAGAAATTTGCCTTTAATATTAAGTCTCTCTAAAGATTTCCATAACTCGACATGTCTTATTTTATCAAAAGCCTTTTCGTAATCTATAAAAATACAGTAAAACCGACCGTTTTGTTTGGAAAGATATTTTTGTACTAAGGTCATTAAAACGAATATGTTATCAGTTGTTGAGTAGCCTTTTCGAAATCCTGCTTGCGATTCTTCGATAATATTATTTTCGTCGCACCAGGTAGTTAAACGTCTGTTCATGATCGAAACAAATATTTTGCAGATTGAATCTATAAGAGAGATAGCTCTATAGTTATTCGGGTCGTTATATGATCCTTTTTTGTGAATAGGTGAAATTATACTTTTCGACCACTGTTTTGGAAATTGCCCGGTATTAAAGATTTCGTTAAATAATTTTTTGAGGTATGGAAGAATTTGATGTAAAGTGTTTTTGAACATTTCAATAGGAATTCCGTCAGGCCCAGGTGATCGATTATTTTTTATTGATCTAATACTCTGAAAAATTTCTTCATCCGTTATTGGTAAATTCAGGTCCCTATCATCATAATTATTTTGCTCAAAAGACAATAAATCGTCACTCTCTAGTTGATTTTGATCATTATCAGAAAATAGATCTCTGTAATAACTAAACCATTCAATTGGGCTTATTTCACTATTTGAGTTTATGTCTGTTGATTTTTTCATATCATTATTTCGAAGTAATTTCCAAAATTCTTGAGGATGCTTTCTTGATTCAACCAAAGATTCACGTTGTTTTAATTGAAAGAGCCTTTTCTTTTTTCTGCACAATGCTTTAAACTTATTGCGTTTAGTTATGTATATAAGTTTTAATTCTTCGTTATTACGATTTCGAAACTGTCTGAGAGCAGTGTACTTTTCTCTTTTCGCAATGATACAGTCTTTATCCCACCATTTTGGTTGGTTTGAATGACTCGAAAAAGCTTTTTTAGCTGCCATACTTTTTCCTGCAGATTTATATAAATTTGTAAAAATGGGAGCAGATTCAATGATATTTTCATAGTTCTTATTTTCTTGTTCTTGTATAAATCCATTAAATAATACGGAAAAATCATTAATAAACTGGTCTTTTAAATTTTCATACCATTTCATTTTAGACCACTCTTGTAACTTTATATTTGTTGCTTCCGTTTCAGAATGTTGCCGGATACATTGGTTATTTAGTGTAAGAGTACAATAAAGTGGAAAATGATCAGACAAATCAACGTCTCCTATTCCAAAATTTTTACAGAATTGAACATATCTGTTGAGCATATCATATAATCTACTGTGCTAGTACCATTATTTGAAAAACAAGTGAAATTACCCTCCATGTCATTGAATAATCTACCATTCATGATATGAATATTAAATGTACTACACATTTCTATAAGTGAAAAGCCAAACTTATTCGTTTTCTTGTCCCTTGAACATCTATTGAAATTAAATGAATCAGAAGGATAATCAAAACAGTTATCATTAAAAACATGGGCAATATCATCATTAGGAATATAGTCTAATTGATTTGAGGTACGTGCATTAAAATCGCCTGCTAGCAGCAGATGAACGTCGGGGTACTCAGATATTACACTGTCTAATGTACCCTGTAATATCTTAATACCATCCGTCTCACCCTCATTATAAATAGTTGAGTTTTCTGGCGCTACATACGTGTAAATTATAATTATATCTTTGTGTTTTTTTAAAGGAGAAACAAGGTGTAGTAAAACACATTCTTTTACATCGGGAAAAATTCGTCTTATTTTGTATATTTCACATATTCTTTGACGAACAAAAACGGTCACACCGCCAGAGCCTCTTGGGGCTCCTGGTTTCTTCGACCTAAAATAGCTGAACTGTTTATAATCCGGCAATATATTTTCTAAATCATCTTTACACGTACACCATGTTTCTACAAACCCAATGATGTCATATTGTTCACAATATTTCTGTAGGAAGGCATCAGAATCATATTTTTTAAGACCTGCGATGTTCCAGCTAAGTAAATCTATACGTAGGTTACTTCCCTTTTGATTTGTACAACAGTTATTTCCCTTGTTTACAAAGCCTTGGCCTTTTCCCTATTTGTTTATTTCAATTATTCTCTTATTTTCCATATCGTAGCCGTACCGTTTTCCATCTATGACAAGCTTATCGTACTGGAGATAGGCCTTTTTCCCATCTTTGATTGCGTCTCGCATAAAAGGACCAAGATATTGACGAAGCTTACTCACGCGCTGTGGAAAATCTTCTCCTATTCCAACTTTGTTCATTATCGGGTCTTCATCTTCGTCTGAATCTCTAGGATTGTCTCTGTCGTTCTTTCTTTTTTCACGGTAAGCCTGCAAAACTCTGTCTTTATCTTTAAAAAAGGAGAATTTTACGATCAGAGGCCTAGGTTTGTTTGAACTATTGATTCTATGTGCTCGTTCGATGCTGATGCGAGATTCGTCAATTTGAAGAGTATCATTTATATATCTTCTAACCTTTCGCTCGCTCTCATCCCAACTTTCCTTTTGTGATTCTGGCAAATTATAGAATTTTAAATTCTCTCGTCTAGATTGGGCTTCTAGGTTCTCAACTTTCATATCTAGCGTTTCAACTTTTTTCTTTAACTCACTATTCTCTTTTTTCAACAAGTTATTTTCAGAAACCAAATGTTTCATAGACGTTTCCATTCTATCAAATTTATTTGATAATATTTTGACATTTCGTTGTATATCTATAAGTATTTGCATTGCCCCCGCATTGAAGTCAGCAGTATGATCTGGAGCTCCATTAGTACTTTGAAAATCTTCTTCGTTATCAGAGTCATTATTATCATTTCTTTGGCTCATTAACCATTCATTAATACGTGGTTGGTCTGAACTGAGAGAAGGTGTTTGACTTACAGGTTGTTGTGAAGATACAGAGATTTCCGCTGCAGCAGGTTTCGGGGTTGAGCTATTCACATTCACAATACCACTTTCACCACGCCGCGGCCGATTCGGTCGTCCCTGATTATCTCCCTTTGTTGTTTTCGGAGGCCCTGGATTGGGTTCAATTCCCTGCACTATCAACAAGGCAAATAAAGCCAGTCTAAGAGAAAATGAGAGAAATGTTAATAAAGCCGCTGGGTTTACTTTTGATTTATGAGATCTGCATCTCGCCGGCTGGACGAAACAACCAATTCTGCTACGCCAAAGCTCCAAACTTATTCCCATTGTTATTATTTTACAGTCACGGGTGACTGATCACAAAGAATGCTGTTCGACTAGATCTATATAGATAAAGGTTAAGGGTCAAAATCCGTTTACATGTCAGCTCTGTTTTATTCGACAAACTGGTCCAAAATCGTTTATATTAAAGCGTATCTGATAGAGTTTATACTACCACACTTTTCTGCGTAACTGTTTTCCATATATCAGGTCTTTAACGTCAGGAAACTTCAATGAAAACACAACTTTGTCTCCGGTCAAAAAAAAAACAAACCGCCATTACAAGGACCGGTCATATGCTGTATTCGATGAAAATATTCGTGAGACGTTACAAAATTGTACCAACGTTCATATATGCAAAGCGTCGTACAATAGATAAACATATGCAAACGTTATATTGCACCCTAAACACAGGCAATTGGTTTTTACTTATTTGAGTATCCGGTCATCAAAGACAATTTTGGCTTTGCTTCATGACGAGAACTCTCCATAAATCCACACCCAACTAATGGTGCAGGGTTCATTTGACTTGTATTCGAAAACATTGCCATCTAGCCTCTGAAAAAAATGTCTTATTTTTGTAATCTTTCTATTTCTATATAGGAGATAATACGTGTATTGCATGTTTTGTGCATTCTTCTTTGGGTGGACAGAATGTTGATTTATATAGAAATATGAACATCACAACATCTTCCTATTTGGGTATTTTGTCAGATACCTATTTAATAATTGCATATAAAATTATACGGGATGGTATATGAACATATAGTTTTCACATCTTCTACTGGGATTTGGTTACCGATGCACCAAGTTAAAAGCGTATAAAAGTATCAGAGGCAAAGATTTCAACCTTCCATTTAAGTAGAAAGTGGGTTCGCGTTGTTTTCGCAAGATGTCCAATAACGATTCCCCACAATTATTTTTTCAAAACACTTATCCCTCATTCAAATGGCCACTATTGAAACCAATTTTTATATAGATCGTCGGAAGTAGCTTCTATCGTTTAAACATATACATATTTTTAATTAAAACCTTTTTTCTATATTTTTTTTACAATTCTAAAGTTCGGAATGCTTTGACTTGAATGAAACTTGTTCCCCAACAGGACTTTCAGTACTTTGATTTGCATAAAATTGCGGTAAATACCGAGAGTCACATGCCTTTCATGGATGAAGGGATACTCTTTTGTCCCTCGAGAAAGTGGAGGGCTGTTGACGACTCGGAATACAAATTAGTCACTCGAGGGGACCTAACTGGAGGACTCCTCGAGCGTTCCTTAAGGCTTCCTTTTTCGAGTATGAGTCGAGGTCGAGTGGAGGAATTGTTTTGAAATTGAGCCCTTTGTTGACTAGCATGCTTATATAATTTGTACAGTTAAAACATCGTGAAATTGACACTCATTTCGATCAAAATCATTTTAAATTATTCACTCAGCGCTCCCTTCATTCATTTCATACATTCATTCTTATCGATGAAAAACGCTCCGAAATCATAAGAAAACATTTTGAAATTGTTCAAGACGACCAAGATTTAACTCAAATCGGAAGAAGAGAGAAAGGTATTTTGCATAGTATACAGAAGACATATAAATTGTAAAAGTACTTTAAATAACGATATTTTTGTCCAACCAGCTTGCGTTTCAATGGCAAGAAACAAGAGTGTATCGCTCCACTGTAATTTGCCCAAACGGAAACAGGAGAATCATTAAATTGCTTTGAGTAAAAATGTCAAAGTAAATCGAGATTTTGAAAAGCGGGTCAAGGGTATCTTCTGAGCCCGGGCGGAAAAGCTTTTATTAGTAGCCCACCGGTTACCGGTTGGGGGACTATAGGTTTGCTCGATTCAGTCTATCCGTCCGTCCGTCTGTCCGTCACACTTTTATCCGGGCTATATCTTCTAAACCATATGTGCTAGCAACTTCAAACTTGGTACACTTATAGATCTCATTGTAGAGAAGTGTCATGTTCAAGAACCGTTACTCTGCTACGCCCACTTTTTGAGTTATTGCCCTTTGTTGTTTTTACCCTTACATTCTTGTCCGGAACATATATCCTAAACTATGTGTGCTAGCAACTTCAAACTTGGTACACTTATAGATCTCTTTGAGGAGAAGTGTCATGTTTAAGATCCATAACTCTGCCACGCCCACTTTTTGAGTTATTGCCCTTTGTTGTTTTAAGCATTACATTCTTGTCCGGATCATATCTCCTAAACTATAAGTGCTAGCAACTTCAAGCTTGGTACACTTATAGATCTTATTGAGGACAAGTGCCATGTTCAAGAACTGTTATTCTGCCACGCCCACTTCTTGAGTTATTGCCCTTTGTTGTTTTTACCCTTACATTTTTGGCCGGATCATATCTCCTAAACCATTAGTGCTAGCAACTTCAAACTTTGTACACTGATAGATCTTATCAAGGACAAGTGTCATGTACAAGAACTGTTGCTCTGACATGTCCTCTTTTTGAGTTATTGCCCTTTGTTGTTTCTATCCTTACATTTTTGTCCCGTACTTATCTCCTAAACTATAAGTGCTAGCAACTTTAAAATTTGTACACGTATAGATCTCATTGAGGACAAGTGTCATGTACAAAAACTGTTACTCTGCCACACCCACATTTTGAATTATTGCCCTTTATTCTTTTTACCTTTACATTTTTGTCCGGAACATATCTTCTAAACCATAGTTGCTAGAAACTTCAAACTTGGTACACTTATAGATATCATTGAGGACAAGTGGCATGTATAAGAACTGTCACTCTGCCATGTCCTCTTTTTGAGATATTGCCCTTTGTTGTTTCTATCCTTACATTTTTGTCCCGTAATTATCTCCTAAACCATAAGCCCTAGCAACTTCAAACTTTGTACACTGGTAGATCTCATTGAGAAGAGGTGTAATGCACAAGAACTGTTACTCTGCCACATCCACTTTTTTAGTTATTGTCCGTTGTTGTTTTTTATCCTGACATTTTTGTCCGGACCATAGCTCCTGAGCCATCAGTGCTAGCAACTTCAAACTTGGTACACTTATAGATATCACTGAGGACAAGTGGCATGTACAAGAATCATTCTTCTCTGCCCACTTTTGGAGTTTTTGCCATTGGTTGTTTTTACTCTTATATTTTTGTTTGGGACATTTTGTTCAAAACCTAATGTGCTAGCAACTTCAAATTTTGTATACAGTTATAGATCTAGTAAGTAGGAGATATATTATAAGAAAGGATTTTTTGTTATCCGGTGGGGGACTCCTGTATTGCATCGCAATACGACATGCACTTGTTACCCCTGGGACAAAATGCTTACGAAACGTCGTTTCTGTGAATATTAATGATAATTGTTTATAACTTGATTAGCCAATCAAAATTACCATGACGCAAAGCTACTTATCCAAAAAGAGATCGAACCGAGTGGTTCCGATGCAAAAAAAGTGGAAATTCTAGATGTTAAAACATATATGCTATTTAGAGTTGCTGACGATAATCGCCATTTTGATATGGATATGTGACAGAGTTACAAAATACAGCGAAGCCTAATACGAGATACCAGATAGACTAGATGTTTCGGAAAATTTTTGATAATACACCACCAAAAACTCGAAATATCTTGCGTTGTAAATGAAAATGGATAGCGAAATGTATGTCCTTTGACGTATGATATTACGTAGTTGCCATGCCTGTAAACAAAGAAAGCTTCGATAGGGTAATTTGAATTTTGAAAAAGTTTAAACATAAAAATAAATAGTGGGTCTAAAAATAAACTTTACGGAGCATAGCTCCTTTATTTATGGATTCGTAAAAAAGTAAACTCAATTGTTTTGCATCGTAAGCACAAGGCCATGTGAGAGAATTATTTGGCAACAAGGTCAATGTTTCAGCTCAAGGTCAAATATAAAACAAAAGCTTACCTTCAGCATAACCGCTACATGAGTGAATGGAATTCAAAATCATTCTGTCACCATATTCTCTACGGGGCTGATATTAAATGTGGAATTGCTTTTCATATTTTGCGGGGTGGGGGGGAGGGGGGGGTGTCAGAGGCTAAGGTCAAATATTTCTATTGAGATTAACCGAATTATAATGCCCTAATTTTAAAATAGACCTCTAAAGGACACAAATTATTCTCAGTTATGAGAAATTCAAGGTCGTTTTGAACTTTTTTTGCGGGTTATACAGCATTTGTTCTTGAAAAACAATGTAGTATAAAGATTTGACAATATTTCACCGCTTAGTATATTTTTGATATTAATGAGTGAGCAAAGATGAAAAATCTAATATACAAGGACGAAAAGAAACACTTTGTCTTTCTTTTCTTGATTTAGAATGATTTAGAATGATAAAATGAAAATTATGATTAAAATCACAATTATATTTACCATGAGGTTTTGATTAAAGAGGGTCAATGTTCAAATGCAGGTTCCCCGTTAAGGGGGTGGGGTGTAACTAAGTTTGACTAGAAAAAGTCCGTCTATTTGGGTAAACATAAGAAGTCATATTCATTTTTCTAAGATTTAATTTAATAACAAAATTTGTTGCCTTGACATAAAAACAGATGTCAATCTTAAGAACAATGTAAGTACTCATTTCAAAGTTCAAAGCCCAAACTTTTACAATGACACATAAATTTTCATGTTTGCACTTTTCGTCTTGTTGTATGTTTGCAAGTGAGGTGAAGTTAACTAATGACCGCCGAATGAACGTATACGCGTCGTGACCCCGAATCTAGATTACATCCTCAACACTTACGACAATGTCTTTGCATAACTATTGAAACAGTGAAATGGACTACAGGCTGTCATCGTCGACGTAATTAACCCCTCGATGCTGATGAAGCGTATATGTGCGGCGCAAAGTAAGAATCGGTACAATTCCGGAATTGTCCTGCGAAAGGTAGGAATTCCTACTTTGTCCGCCTATTCTAAAAGTGTACCTTACAATCTTAAAACAATATATACAATGTTAAGAAGCCTAAGTTTAAGATGAACGATTGCAAAAATCCTTACTTTGTTCAGATTCCTACTTTGAGCACGGACCATTCTGGAATCGTACTGCGCAAAGTAAGAATTTTTGCTATGCCCGACAAAGTGAGGATTCCTACTTTTCGCCAATCGGGAACCCTCGTCGATTCTACGAAATAGACCTCGGAAATAATACGGGCGCAGCCATGAAAACGCGCCATTTCGCACGTGGGCTTTTAAGACGTCTAAAACAACAACGATCCCGCTAAGGATGCCGTTGCATAAAACAAAATCAACGGAAGAATAAAAGAGGGCATGTTAAAATTTGATAACAAAACGTACTGCGTTTTGTCATCAAATTATAACATGCCCAAAAGATCTCCACTGACCATCGGAAAGAATTAATATAATGTGATTTTTTTCAAGCGTATTAAATAACCGAAGTACCACCAGAGGCCGAATTACCTAAGAAATGACCCAAAATTACTACACTTACGTCCAAAGTACTTTCCAGTTTACGGAAAAGTCCGAGCGATGTTCCGAATGACTTTGCGCATGACAAATTCGGAATTGTACCGATTCCTACTTTGCGCAGAACAAATACTTTTTAATAGTCTGACGTAATTACTAGGTTCGGCCTGACCGTTTCCATTGCCGTTTGGTCCAATTAAAAGCATGCTTACCAATGCACTCTCTCTAAAAAAATGGAAATCGGCTACATTTATCAGCTATATCAGGGCCTGAGGGTATAAAACTTTTCTCATTCTCAATTCAAAATTTTCTCAAATTTCAGTTTGATATTAAATCCGTAATTCTGAATCGTTTCTCTTTTTTAATGTATTAACATAAAAGATAATATAAATAAGAAAAAGTTGTTATAAATAACAATTTATTAATATTATCCTTTATTTTCATACATTTTGTTTAATTAAATATTAGAGAAAATTCTCAGTTGAACCCGAGAAAAGTTTTATTACCTCGGGCCCGGAAATGTTATACAATACTATCATAGTAGGTAAGAATCATGCGGGTCCTTTTCGTTCTATTATGATTTTTGTAGTTTTATGTTCTATGGTGTTCCTTAGGAATTGATTAGCAATGTTGTTCTCATGAAACGGGCTTCTATACATAATCCAATAGGATTTCTTTTTGCGACTTGCATAACGTCGTTGCCTATGCTGGCGTATACATTCTTACATTTTTACAAACTTTGATGGATTAAATGTTTCGTTTATCTGACATTTATTTGAGCTAGCGCCCTTTATGTGCCGATAATGGGTTGTGACATTTGGGCCTATCTTATGCTGGTAAACAGAAGTAAATCATCTTTCCCGTATGTTCAGTAAATTGTTAGTTACATTCAATGCCTTTACAAGAATTACACTTTTTTGTTAAACATAACAAATGGCATTATTAGCTGAATTTTATTGATTTATTCAAAAATATATTCATATGATCGGGGAAAGCACGCTTTCTGACATTTTCATAAATAAACTAACTACAGTACAATATATTCAATGAATTTTTCTAGTCCGCATTGTGGGCAAATATTGCAATTTCCATAAGAAAGTAATTAGAATTATCTTTTAACTATACAAATATCTGTGTGATAACAACCCGTATGATATTTTTTATGATAACACATAGTAATTTTTAGAACCATTATATAATGAGGCTATTTTTAGAAACTTGCATTTCAGTTAGAAACATCGACGAAAACAAGACAAATAGAGGTTATAAGATAAATATAATACGTACTAAGTGTATTGTATAAAAAAATATATAACTCGGTTGTGAGAATTGATAAATGTCTCGGCAGAGCCTCGACAATTATCAATTCTCCAAACCTCGTTAGATATCTTATTTCATATAAAACACGAAGTATGTATTATATATTTACATATACATGTATGCGATTTGCGAAACAAAGATTTAATTCAAGTTGTACTCACAAGATATAAGTGACACATCGACAATATGAGGAATTTGATTATCTATATTTCTTTAATGCTTTTCGGTGGTTTATCGAGAAATAACGGTAGATTATCACTTGATAAACTCACCGCAAAAGCAGTGAAATTATCAAAAGCTTATACCCTATAACCTTTTGTGCATTTCATCCTATCTGACGTCATCTATGCGGGGCGAAATAAGTGACGTCACAATGAATGTTGCATAGCAACCACGTGCAAAATGACGCGCTTTAAGAAAATATGTCATAGAAATTTCACATTTTGTCTCCTTTTTGCATTAAAGAAATAGAATAATCGTTTGTTTTTCGAGTAAGATCGATTAATATTTCTTTTCGTGAACAACAAAAGCTATATTTTCACTGAAAATATGGCTTTTGTTGTTCACTCAATGAAATATAAATCGATCTTACACTAAAACAAACAATTATCCTCAATATATAATACGTACTTAGTGTTTTGTATGAAAAAAAAAATCTAACGAGGTTGGGAGAATTGATAATCGTCGAGGCTTTGCCGAGACAATTATCAATTTTCACAACCGAGTAAGAAATTTTTTTCATACAATAAGTAAACTTAGTACGTATTACATTTATCTTATAGTCTCTATTTGTCTAGTTGTCGTCGATGTTTCTAACTGAAATGCAAGTTTCTTAAAATAACAGCATTATATCATTGTTCTAAAAATAACTATGTGATATCATAAGAAAAAATATCATACGGGATGTTATCATACGGATATTTGTATAGTTATAAGATAAAATTCAATCTTGTCAAAGCAGGTCAAATAACCAAGAAGGAAATGAAATATTTTGAACAATAAACACTTTCTTTTTTTCTGAAGTTGTGATAAGATTTAAATGGTATTCTTTTAATTTCTTCAAACGTTAACCAATCACTACATAGGAAATTCTAGTTATTTTTTGTATGGCAAACTATACAGAACAGCTTCGAAAACGCGACACATAAACTTGAGATCTTATTGCTGAAACAAACATGAAAAGTGCAAAAAACTTATGCAGTTTAGAACATCACGATATTGATAAGATGAATTATTTTGGAATGAAATTGAATGAGTGCGTGGGGCGAGTTTTGTGTGAAATTAAAGGTAGGTAATCCAATATCGCTAATTTTGTTCTAGATAATAAAATACAAACGTACTTTTTCTGTTTGCGTGTCCAAATCAGACACTTAAAAATTCCACACTAGACAATCAAATTTTGAATAAAATGCTGATCGTCTTGAACGGTTTCGAAATGTTTTCTAAGGATTTGTGAGCGTTTTTGATCGATTTGAGTGAGGGTTTGGAATGAATGATTGGGGCGCTGACTGAAAAAATTAGAATGATTTTGATCGGAATGGCAGGCAATTTTACGGTGTTTTGAATTGCACTGACTCATTATTTCTAGCTGGTGTACACACAAAAATCGTTTTATTTGCACGAAACGCATTTTAATTATTGGGCCAACTTATTTCTGACCCTGGGCGGGTACTGTTGCCCGCAATATCAGAGTATCTCTCAGAAAGTGGGCTACCAGCTCTAGACTGGTCCACATATCGACTATCGGAATAGCCTACAATAGGCTATTCTGACATTCGACAGTGAGACCAGTCTACACCCGACCCGAAAGCGGGCGAGAAATAAGTTGGCCCAATATGAAAAATATAAACAAGGGAGAACATTCAAAACAGCATAACATCAGATTTTTTAAAACAAATCAAAATCATTTCTAAGTCAAACGACTACTAACAAATCAAAACGTTGACTAAAACTCCTCTTACTTGTGATTATGAAAACAAATACACAATATCGAAAACTATCTCAAGATGCGCTACAATGTTCGATATAAGAACAAAATATAAGATAAAGATCTGATTATGAAGAGAATTATTGCATTAAAAAATCTTGATTATCCAAAGTTAGCTGTTATCTTGCAAGTTAAACAATGTAGAATATACGATCGTAACAAAATCGCTTCCCTTAACTTTTGACATAAGAAGGCTATTAATTCGTTCATCTCTCAAACAGTCTTCAAAAAGTAAATTGCCAAATACCGTACCTAATAAAAGCTTCTTTGTCTACGTTGTTGCTTTTTCGGAATCCAGATGTTTCCTTGGTAATGTACTCTTTCTTGAGATACCTTGATAAGATCACCAATGGTTTCATAATTCGATTTGCATGAATGAAATTTTAAGAGCAATTCTGTGTAAAAACCAACCAATGCTTGGCCACGCATATTCACAGATTTCAATGAGACCATAATATTTCAATAGAGGATCCCAAACTGAAAATTGAAAGTGCCTTTCATTTTTTCATATAATCCATGGTTTCCATGGAAACAGGCCCTACAGTTTGTAAAATGTGATTTTTAGCTCCACTGGCCGAGGGCCAGCGAGCTATTGTCATGGCGGCGTGTCCGGCGTGCGTCCGTCCGTCCGTGCGTAAACTTTTTCTTTAAACATCTTCTCCTCCCAAACCAATGGGCGGATTTTAACCAAACTTGGTAGATATGATCCTTGGGTGGCCCTCTTCTTAAATTATTCAAAGAATTTTGATTGGCCCCCAAATGTGGGCGTGGCAGGGCGTGGCATTTTTTCACTTTGAAATCTTTAACAAGAGGACCCTCAGATGGCCCTAAATCGCCCACCTGATATTTCAAGTAAATTATCATTAAGACTCGTTTTCCTATGATATGGCATGAACCTTTGCATTTTCAACAGAGTTCATTCTTGTGACCTGGCAAAGATTTTGATAAAGTTTCATGAAGATTGGACTATATTTGAGGCGTTTGGAGCTCTTACGAGAAAATTGTCATTAAGGCCCCTTTTCCCGTGATATGGCACGGATACTTCCCATTTTCAAAAGAGTTCATCCTCGTGACCTAACAAACATTCTGACAAAGTTTCATGACGATTGGACCACATTTGTGGCTTCTAGAGTGTAAACAAAACTAGAAAGCCATGAATGGCTTGAGTCGCTCCACAGGCTTGAAATTCTTGTAAAAGCAAATAAATGTTTTGACTAGATTTTTAGATATTTGGGGTTCTACTGATGTTGAAAATGATTTTTAAAGTTTCAACTATATAACAGATAGAGAAATGACCTCTGCTATTAAAAGACATATTTTTCATCAAATCAAAATAATTTTTGGCTGCATGATAATGGGTCACCCAAAGATCATACCAAAAATGTTTGATTGATATCCATCAGTTACATTCTGAGAAAAATGTTTTTCATAGTTTCCACTATTTAACATTTTGAGAATTGATCTCCACCCATAAAAAGTATATTTTTCATCCAATCAAAATATTTTTTGGTACACTGATAAAGGGTCACTCAAGTATCATTCCAGTGAAATTAAGATATCCAAAAGTCAGATTCTGAAAAAATGATTTTCCAATTTTCAACTATATATTAGATATAGAAATGACCTCTGCTATTAAAAGACATATTTTTCATCAATCAAAATATTTTTTGGTAAACTGATAAAGACGTCACTCAAGGATCATTCCAGTGAAATTTGGTTGATATCCATCAGTTACATTCTGAGAAAATGATTTTCAAAGTTTCCACTATATAACATATAGAGAAATGACCTCCGCCCATAAAATGCATATTTTCCATCCAATCACAATGATTTTTTGTAGACTGATAAAGGGTCACTCAAGGATCATTCCAGTGAAATTGGTTGATAGACATCAGTTACATTCTGAGAAAATGATTTTCAAAGTTTCGACTATATAACATTTAGAGAAATGACCTCCGCCAATAAAATGCATATTTTCCATCCGATCACAAAGATTTTTTTGTAGACTGATAAAGGGTTACCCAAGGAACATTCATGTAAAATTTAATTGGTATCCATTGATTAGAATCTGAGAAAACTCACTTTTAACCATATTTGGAAATTAGCCACGCCCATTTAATCCATGATTTTCATTGGATCAATATTTCTTAAACAACTTTGAAAGAGGGTCACCCAAGGATCATTCATGTGAAGTT
This sequence comes from Fragum whitleyi, assembly GCA_948146395.1. Taxonomy (NCBI): domain Eukaryota; kingdom Metazoa; phylum Mollusca; class Bivalvia; order Cardiida; family Cardiidae; genus Fragum; species Fragum whitleyi. The sequence continues at coordinate 18,059,436 of OX411555.1, forward strand.
TGGTTGAAATCCATCCAGTAGTTTCTGAGGAGAAGATTTTTAAAGAAAAGTTTACGACCGCACGCACACACCATGACAATAGCCCGAGTGGCTTTCAGCCATTGGAGCTAAAAACTTCTAATTTTTAATAGACTTCATCCTCATGACCTAACAAACATTCTGACCAAGTTTCATGAAGATTGGACCATAATTGGGGCTTCTAGAGTGTAAACAAGAAATTTGTCATTAAGGCCCCTTTTCCCGTGATATAGCACGGATCCTTTTCATTTTGGCAATTTTTACAAGGGACCACCCAAGGAATATTTCTGCCAAATTTGGTTGATTTTGACTCATAAATTTAGGTGGAGATGTCGTTGAAGGAAATTTTGACAAAATTGTCATTAAGACCTCTTTTCCCGTGATATGGCACGGATCCTTCCCATTTTCAATAGACTTCATCCTCATGACCTAACAAACATTCTGACCAAGTTTCATGAAAATTGGACCATATTTGTGGCTTCTAGAGTGTAAATAAGAAATTTGTCATTAAGGCCCCTTTTCCCATGATATGGCACGGATCCTTTCCATTTGAGCAATTTTTACAAGGGACCACCCAAGGAATATTTCTGCCAAGTTTGGTTGATTTTGACCCATATGTTTAGGAGGAGATGTCGTTTAAAGAAAAAGTTGACGCCGTGACGGACAGACGGACGCCGGACAACGATCGATCACAATAGCTCCCTTGAGCACTTCATGCTCAGGTGAGCTTAAAACCTTCTCCTCCCAAACTACTTGGCCGCTTTCAATGAAACTTTGCATGGATGTTCCTTGGGTGACCCTTTACTTAAATTGTTCAAGAAATTTTGATTGGCCCTTAAATATGGGCGTGGCAGGGCGGGGCTTATTTTGAGCCCGAAATCTTTGAACAACATCTCCTCCTGAACCATTGGGCCGATTTTAATGAAACTTTAACAGAATGTTCCTTGGTTGACCCTTTACTTAAATTGTTCAAGAAATTTTGATTGGTCCTTAAATATGGGCGTGGCAGGGCGTAGCCTATTTTGAGCCCGAAATTTTCAAATGACATTTTCTCCTGAACCACTTGGCTGATTTCAATGAAACTTTACCAGAATGTTCCTTGAGTGTCTTTCTTTAAATATTTTGCTAAATTTTGATTGACCCATAAATTTGGGTGTAGCTGGGGGGGGGCTTATTTTGAGGCCAAAATCTTTGAACGATATCACTTTGGGAACCATTCAGCCAATTTCAATGAAACTTTACCAGAATCTTTCTTGGGTGACTATTTACCTTAATTGTTCGAGAAATTTTGATTGGTTCATAATTATGGGCGTGTTAGGCGGGCCTATTTTGAGCCCAAAATCTTTGAACGACATCTTCTGAACCTTATGTTTTAATAAGATGGATAAAGGGTTGCAGATTCATTGTGATTGATTGTTTGAATGGGATTTTACGCCGCTTTCAACAATTTCGCAGTTATATCGCGGCGGCCGGAGAACCTAACAATGGATTCCTGGTATTTCTTTCACCTGTACTACCATTACACCCTTTCCTAGCCACCGACTGCTATCTCACATAGGTTTACGATTATCCACCCATTGGTGAGAGACAAACGTCGGAAAGGATATTTGCCGCCACCGGGGATCGACCCCCCTTCATTGTGATTGAGTATTTTGGTGCAATATTGACCAGAACCAGTTTATCATTATTTAATAGGTCTTAGGAGATTTCGGAGTGTTAATGTATTCATTTAAAGTAAGCTTTATTTAATGAAAGTCTAAAGATTTTAAAGCCAGTGGAGCGATACAGGCCCTCTTGGGCCTCTTGTTCCTGAATTTAGCACCACCTGAACTAAACTTGTAATAGAATTATTATCTGATGTATTTGAGTCAGTTTTGTTGGTTTGTAATTTAGATAGATCTTTCTTATATCACATTAAAATCCCCTGACACCAATTGCACGCCAAATAAATCATTTTCTTTGGTATATTTGAATAGAGGGAAAGTGTTTCTTACAAGTTTTTTTAAAAAAAATCTAGATGGGTACTCAAGAAACGGCTGACTTGGATCTGTTCAAAAATCAATAATTTTCTGGAATGCCACCAAAATCCACCATAAGAGTTGCTTCCCTTGATGCATTTCATAACAACAACAACATCATCAAAGTAGTAAAGGTACTGCTCAATTTGGCGGTAAAATCTAAATGACCACTTGCAAACTGAACAAGATGAGATTTGTGACATTTAACTAAGCAGTTACAGAATTGCTTTGCTTTTTGAAAAAGTTATTATGCAAGAGTATGCAACAGAACATGTTTTGTACTTTGAAGGCTCACCGATTTTCTGCTACAGCATGAATGTTTCAAAACTTTGAACTTGCCAGATGACTTTGAATTTCAACATAGGTAGGTAAATATACTTTTTCTCCTATCGTCCGATGACAAGCAAAAGAGGAATTTCAACTTGTCCACGATCAAAATGAACTTGTCCGCTAAAAAGATTGATCTGAGAAAACTTTTTTTAAAGCAGAAAATACTGAAAATCAAGCATTTTATTCATCTTAAACATTGATTTCTGTCCTTTGATATAAACATTAGGCTATTAAATCTCATTGCTTTTTGAGTTTTATTTCAAAGTTTGCCCTGGGTTTTACTAGTCAATGGATAAGTGGCTAAGTAAAATTTACTTGTCTGCCTGACAGTAATACCGGAAAGGGAGCTAGGCAGTGTATTTAGATAGATAGATAGAAAAATGTGCATTGAACAACTCCAACAAAGGAATTTCAAATTGTTAATTAAAATAACAACCTCCTTTTAATATTGTGACATGTGCCTTGAATTTGAATCACATTACATGAAAAAAGAAATGTGCAGTAATTACAATAATAAGAGAGTTCTGTAAATGATGTAAAGCTCTTTGCAATGGGTCATTTCAAATAGCTAGACTGTTGATTAGTATACTGATTGCGGGTAGTCCTGCGCATTGTCTAAACCTTCACATCTATGTGATGTCATATAAACTAAGAAAATGGCCACTGAACAAAAGAGCAAACCAACATGTTTTTTCATATAAAAAAAATGATCATTCATTCATTTCAAACAAAAAGTTTGCATGTTTTTAAAGTAAATGGAATCCTGAATTTGCCTTGGTGTTTTTTCTCTTTAATTCACTGTTTAACACCAGATTATGTAATTCTAGTGAAATTTTGTTCTAGATAAAATGTCTTTTACATAGATGAAATTTAATGATTAATAAGTTAAGTTGTGTATTGATTTTTTGTATATATGCAATATCTCTACATGAATTTTGTACTTGACTTTCTGAAGTGCACAGGATTAGCCGCCAGCACTGTGAGTGAATATTTGAAAAATTATCTTGAAAAATAAGTTATAACCTGTTTGTTGTTGTTTAGACTTTTTTTCCAATAAAACAGAAAAAGAAATCATTATCAATACTGAATATCTATCAAATGATTTTCATATGTCAAATTATAATATTATAATATAATATGTTGAAAGCAATTGGAGGGATCTGTGCTAAACTAATTATAATAGTTTCTATATACATGTATTTATGCTGAATTACCCTATTACCAGTGCATAGCAATTACTGGTGTAATCATAGATTTTGAATTTATAAAGAAATACTGAATGTTGTGTTTTAAATTTTATTTGGTTTCAAAGGTGATCATAATACATCCTTTCTTTCAAGGGCTTATAATATGGATGATATGAAATGAATGATTTTATGGGAAAAATGTATAATTTCTATTATGTATTATTGAAATTCATATCTTGCAGAAACATGGCTGGAGGAAGAGCTCTGGAGCTGGAGCAAGACTTGGTCTAATGTTTCTCTGTCAGTACAGTAAGTATTGTATGGTTTGAAATATTTTTTGTTACTTCATAATATATTTCAGTAATCAAAATTTTATATGGTCATTTACACAACAAATAACCCAAGCTTAAGTAGTTGTAACATCCCTGCATTGATGATAAAGAATCGCTCACATAAATATACATGTATGTAGGTTTAGTTACACATATTTCTTATTTCAATTAACCTCATGGAAGTTAATATAGTGTTTGCATTTTTTTTTTATTTTGAACCATGGTCTGGCATGAATGGCAAATATCAATAGAGCACATTACATTATATAGCACAAGGACACTTGGTGGCCTGGGAGGTGGGGAATGCCTTATTGCCTTGATTCCATCATCAGAAAAGTTAGTAATAGTACATGTCGCTGTGTATTATCAACTGCAGGTCTTGTAATGTGAATAGGGACCATCTGCAAACTCTGTTGATAATCATTTGCAAATGAGATTGGGTCCAGCAGAGGTCATTCTGAGACAAGCATAGGTCAAGCATGACCAAAAGTTGTAAGAATTTCATTAAAATATTTATAACAAATGATATGAGTCATTGCAGTTAGTATATGACCCATTCTAAAATTAAATAGTTAACTTAGGTAGAATGATCATTGATTAAAAAATACATTCAGAAGTACAGTCGATATTGCTCGAGCGACCACGTGTATTAAGCAACCAATTGTATTAAGCGACCACCATAAAAAGTTCCTTCAACGTAAGCAAAATCTCTGACAAAGAGGACATTCTTAACGAATAGTTAGTAATTGTTGAATCTTATGTTGTTAGAACCCATTAGAATTGTCTCAATAAGACGATTCTAATGGGTTCCAACATCATAGGATTCAGAACAACTTGATCGATAAACTTTAAATGCTATCAAGATGAACTGTAACATTTACCACGGTATTTCGTATTAAGCCACCATTCCCATTAAAGACCGCTTTTAAGCAGTCCCTTAGGTGGTTGCTTAACACAAGTTTCACTGTAATTTCAAATGTACAGATTATAACAAGCAATTTAAGTAAGCCAAGTCAACAAGTCTGTCAAAATTCATTGATTTTAGATCTCTGAAAGATAGCCCTCTATTGTTATAGGTCACATAAAAAATGTACATGTATTTTGATTATTTTCCAGTTCATGAGAAATAACTTCAATTTGAAGAAACTTTCCGGTGCGAGTATAAACAGAGACAATATCACAGTTGCAGAGGTCAATTTATGGTCAACTGACTAGAGTATGGAAAATGACACAGGGAAATTCAAGCATTGTGTGAAAATCTGCAGAATGATCAATAACAGGGAGGATTGAAAGATGGATCCATCATGAATATCGTTAGACTCATTGTACAGCTTGTAAGAAAGTTCCTTTAGAGTTAAAGATTATTGACTACCAGAGCTTATCAAAAATTAGATAGACAATAAGCCATTGTCAAAAAGAACCCGGCCTTTCCCTGTATTGGTGGAAACAGACTACAATCAGCCAAAGTATGTACAATTTAGTGTAAGACTTCATCACCCATATCTAATACTCTTATTCAGTTTGAACAAACTGAACCTAGCCAGGAACATTGAATTTGTTCACATGATTGGTCCCAAAGGAATAATTCTGTCAGATGTAAATCATAAACATTACAATGTGAAAATAAATATTTTGATACTATGGTGGCTTAGCAAATGCAGTATAAATCTAAAACTTAACTGACAAATAAAATTTAGCAAACATTTACACCAGAAGTGCAATTTACTTTATGTCTCATTATTATCCCCTGCCGTTTTGATGTAGGGTATGTGGTATTGGTCTCTGTCAGACATTCCGTCCTTCCTCACTAAACTTGTCCACAGCAAGGGCGTAGCTCCCATTACGCACATTACGCAAGTGCGTAATACAAATAAATATTCTTTAAAAAAAAGTCGTTGATGAATGATCATAACATCGAAACTACAGCTTATTGAAGCTGTAGTTACGATGTTTGGATTATTCACCACCGCTCAAATCATAGAAATGGGGAGCGGACAGCGGAAATGCTCTTTTGTCACAAAACTTTAATGCCTTGATCCTATATATTCTATGTTGGTCGCCTACTAAGACTCAAAGTGCTTAAAAATTTCAAAGTCCTAGTTATGCCTATGCACAGCATATATCTTAATAAATGCTTTCAATTTGAAACTCACTAGTTGATTAGATATCATGGAGTAGAGTTCAGTACGGAGTTAAGTGCACAACAACCATAATTGAGGCTTGCATAACTTTGGGGCTATTGCCATTTCTTGTTTTTATGCACCTGCATCAATAGATCCGGGGCATATTGTTTTACTGTAGTCCGTCCATTTGTCTGTCTATCTGCAAAACTTAACCAAAAAACTAAACATTGCCAATATCTTTACACCTATTCAAGAAACAAGGCTCATATTTGGCATTATGAAAGCTCTTGATGATGCATATTTGCTGATACCAAAGTCAAGGTCATGTGTCAAGGTCAAGGTCATCTGTCAAGGTCAAATAATTCAAAAACTTAACCAAAAGCTTTTCATTGCCATTGTCTTCAAGCCTATCAAAATACAAGTGTCATATTTTGCATGCTGATTGATCTTAATGATACGCCTCTTTTGGTACCTAAGTCAAGGTAATTTGTTAAGGTCATCTGCCAAGTTCAAATAACTTGCAAAAAGTAACCAACAATTTAACATTGTTGACATCTTCAAGCCTATATAAAGACCTGGTTTAAGGAATGTTGTATATTCAGGACCCCTACTGATAAGCTCTGAATCACCCCAGGGGGTCAATCACCCTTTATATTCTATACAAGACATTGACCATTATTGGTCATCATTATGTCATTAATTGATTTGGAAAAAGTGAAAAAAAAAAGAATATTTATATATTATTGATACAGAAAGTTCATGATTTTTAAAAGTATGTAAAGCTTTATTCATTTCTGACTTAAAAACACTGTGATAAAATAAAATCTGCATATTAGGAAATAACAAAAAGTGATAAAATGTTCTAGATCAATTGAAGGTAGGAGTTTATACACATAAAAAAATTGAACTTGCGGCAATGTTTAGAAAGAATTTATTTCAAAGAAAATATTTTGGTGAAAATACTTTTATCTCCTTCCAAATATGTTGTAACCCATAAAATTTTGATGCAGAATCGAAACATTGCACAAAAGGAGCACATTGATAATCTCTTTTCATTTATTCTAAGCAATGTTATTTATAAATTTTCTTAATAGCAAAGCAACAGCTTTTTTGTGATTGAAGAATTTTTTTTACAAAAACAAAATTGTTGCATCTTTTATCAGTGTTTTTTTTACAAAGATTGAAGGTTAAAGAGCCATCACAAACACTTTTCTTTTCTATGCCAAGTTAAAAATGTGCAAAAAAAAGATAATAATCATTATCTAAATGATAGAATAAATGAGATATTTAGTTCTTTAAAATAATCTAACCAATAATTAACTAAATACTTTTCTCAATAAGTAAAAGTCAATATATGTCCGACAGCCTCTGTATGTGTATCTCTACATAGAGTATACAAGGTCATTAAGTGATTAAAATAAGGGCCATAAAACCATTAAGATAACAATGGGTGGTTAATTGCATATCTCGATTGTGGGGGAAGGGGGGGTCAAAACTTTAAGGTACAAACCTAATATTTGGCATGGGGATAGATCTCAATTAAGTGCATCTGTAGATAACTAGGTTATGGTCATATGCAATGTCAAGGTCATCTGTCAAGGTCAAACTTCTTTAAAACATAACCAAAAAACTTAAATTGTTCAGTTTATTCAAAAATTTTATAGATACCTTTCTCATAATTGGCATAATGATAGATCTCAGTGATGTACAACTGTAGGTTTCAAGGTCAAGGTCATATTAAAAAGTCAAGGTCATCTGTCAAGGTCATCATTTTGAAAATAAATGCTGTTACAGGAGTATTTGTGGTTCACAAACACATCTTGTTTGAGTTGTTGTCCTTGTCATTTTAAAGCTTTTGATATAGTCTGGAGCATATTTCTTTAAGTATAATAGCTAGCATGTACCCTCATGGATTAGCTCTATTCAGGAGAAGTTTAGTGCACAAAAACCATAAGTCAAGCTTGCATTTCCCTTTGTTGTTTTTTAACTCTGATAGTTAAATAATTATCAACATAAAACTTCATGTTTTGCTATTTTTAGCTCACCTGAGCACAAAGTGATCAAGTGAGCTATTGGGATCTTCCTCCTTCGGTCGTCAGTCTGTCATCAAGCTTCCATTCATAAGTTTGCAATTAGTGAGCTATTGGGCTCACCCTCCGTCCATTGTCTGTCTGTCATCCAGCATCCATTATGAATTTTTAATTTACACCAAATTTTACAAGAATGTTCCCTAGTTGGTTCTCTTCCAAATTAAGCTGAAAGAGTTAAAATGGTTTGAAAACTCTGGTTGCCATGTCAACAGACATGATTTTTCAAAGATAATTGAAATTCTACTTCTGAACCAGAAGCCCCTTAGCCTTGAAATTTGGCATGGATCCTGAACTGATAGACCTTAATAAAAAGATCTAAAATCATTACTGTCTGGCCACCAGGGGCAGAGCACCAGAGGGGAATGTTAGGACTTGGATCAAATTAGCTAATTTCAAATTTCTTCTTCTGCTGAAGCAGAAGCCCTTTAGCCTATCTTTATCAAAATAGCTAAAATCATGACTGTTTGGCCACCAGGAGCAGATCACTTGGGGGGGGGGGGGGTAGATGTTGTGTCAAATTAGAAATATTTGGTATTTCTTCTTTGAACCACTTAGCATGAATGTTCCTTTTGTAATCAGTTTATTTAATAGTAGAAGAAATGTTATTTACATCCACCTCCAGTCACCAAATCCTGAAATTTTGGAGAAAATCCATGACCATGCTTGGCCATCCCCTATTTGAATTTGGTTGCTTTATACACGGAATTGCTCTTAAAACTGTAAGCAATAATGTACATGTACAAGAAGGAGTGTTGGTCATAATCACTTTTAAAATATGTCGATTACTCCGTACAAAAAATACACCTTTTAGAATTTATCAAGGAGGAAGTTTTCCCAGAAACAAGACTTAAGGTCAGACCCCGGTGAAATTTTGTCCTCTTTATTTAATGGTAAATCAGTGTTTTTCTCCAAGCCGTAGCTCTTTTCAGAATGTTCGTGGAGTTATGGGGTTACAGATGCTTATTCCTCTTTCTAAGAACTTCCTTTTAAAACCAATTGACATGTATGTTGATAAGGCAGTTTTTTAGATATTACAGTCACAGCAATGGAACCCTTCTTTTGGAACCAACAAAGCTACGGGCCCAGAAATTACACCGTATATTTTTCAACCCCCACCTGGAGAATAAATTCCTGCAAAGAGATAGTAAAATGCACTTCAAAACTCTAGAACAGAGGTGAAAACTACATGTAAATAACTGTTTAACACTAAAAAACAGCTCTATCTTTGAGGGACTACATTTTCTTTCAGAACTAATTTTACCATACAATAACCTCAGGAAGTAATTCTCACTGGGGTCCCTCCTTAAGGTACAGTTAAGAACACTGTTGAATTGTCTGGCATTCCGATCAAATCCATTCTGAATCATTCATCCATTCTAAACACTCACTCACCCTTTCAAAAACGCTCCAAAATCACTAAAAATGATGAGATCAACAACTAAATTCAAAGCAAAAATTGGTAGATAGAATTCTCGATTTCACTGACTTTTTAGCTCACCTGAGCACGAAGTGCTCAAGGTGAACTTTTGTGGTCGAGTGATGTCCGTCATCCGTGGTCCGTTGTGTGTCGTGCGTCGTGCGTCAATAAAATTTACCTTGTGGACACTCTAGAGGCCACATTTTTCTTGCCTGATCAACCTGAAATTTGGTCAGAATGATTGTCTTGATGAAATCTCGGACAAGTTCGAAATTGGGTCAAGTGAGTTCAAAAATGAGGTCACTGGGTCAAATATTAGAAAAACTTTGTAGACACTCTAGAAGCCATATTTTTTGCCCAATCAACCTGAAATTTTGTCAGAACATTTGTCTTGATAAAATCTCGGACAAGTTCCAAATTGGGTCAAGTGGGGTCAAAAATGAGGTCACAGGGTCAAACCTTAGAAAAAAACCTTGTAGACTCTCTAGAAGCCATATTATTTGCTAAATCAACCTGAAAATTGGTCAGAATGATTGTCTTGATGAAATCTTGGACAAGTTCGAAATTGGGTCAAGTGGGGTCAAAAATGAGGTCACAGGGTCAAATATAAGAAAAACCCTGTAGACACTCTAGAAGCCATATTTTTTGCTCAATTAACCTGAAAATTGGTCAGAATGAACGTCTTTATGAAATCTTGGACAAGTTTGAAATTGGGTCAAGTGGGGTCAAAAATGGGGTCACAGGGTCAAATATTAGAAAACTCTGAAGACAATCTAGAAGCCATATTATTTGCTAAATCAACCTGAAAATTGGTCAGAATGATTGTCTTTATGAAATCTTGGACAAGTTCGAAATTGGGTCAAGTGGGGTCAAAAATGAGGTCACAGGGTCAAATCTTAGAAAAACCTTGTAGACACTCTAGAAGCTATATTTTTTGCTCAATCAACCTGAAAATTTGTCAGAATGTTTGTCTTGATGAAAACTTAGACAAGTTCAAAATTGGGTCAAGTACGGTCAAAAATGAGGTCACAGGGTCAAATATTTGAAAAACCTTGTAGACACTCTAGAAGCCATATTTTTTGCCCAATGAACATGAAAATTGGTCAAAATGATTGTTTTGATGAAATCTTGGACAAGTTCGAAATTGGGTCAAGTGGGGTCAAAAATGAGGTCACAGGGTCAAATCTTAGAAAATCCTTGTAGACACTCTAGAGGCCATAACTTTTGCCCAATCATCCAGAGAATAAGTCAGATTGAAATTTTCTTTATGAATTCTTGGACAAATTCGAAATTGGGTCAAATGGGGTAAAAATACTAGGTTAAGAGGTCAGATCTTAAGACTGTTAACTCAGGTGAGCGATTTAGGGCCACTATGGCCCTCTTGTTTTAATTTTGTGAGAGTACATTGTATGATATTTTACCATGAACAAAATTAGCCATAATAGATTATCTCCCTTTAATTTTACTCAAAACTCGCTCTATAGACTCATTCAATTTCATTCTTAAACCATTTTAAAATCAGCCATCTTGTCAATTTGACGATGTTCTTAAATGTAGTCCACTCTTAATGAGTTTATTTAAATAGGTGCACTAAATAACATAAATTACAATTACACTCAAATTTGCGTAGATATTTGCGCTTTAGAAAAAACGACCCATATGTATAGGATAGAAAACGGGTGTCGTGGTATATGGGAAATAGACACGAGCGTCAGCGAGTGTCTATTTCCCATATACCGCGGCACGAGATTTTCTATCTGACTTAGACCACGCTTTTCTAACACTGTCTGCATTTTTTACCCGAACCTCTGACCAAAAAAAAAAAAAAAAAAAAAAAAGAGTAAACTTGCTTTGATATTACTGTAAAAACGTGTAATTATGCTGAAATAATTAACCAATCTACTCCGTTGCTATTTGAAGCTATGTTGTATTTTTGAAACGATGAAAAGTCTTTTGGCAAGGGCGCTCATATAAGATGCTCGTCATCTTTTTGAAATGACGAGGCACACAAATCCTATCGAGATCCACGTGCACGGCACACTACAATCGTATATCTGTAAATACAACGCTCGGAGTTGTATCCGTGATATATATTTTCAAAATACTGTTCTCTGATTGGCCAATTCACTTCAAGCGTGGTCTAAATAAGAATATGCTTAATTTAAATCATATATATATTTGTCGACACCTTAAAACCCTGTGATGAAAGTTATTGTCGTCTTGGATAAAAATATTAGTCAGTAATGATGTCCCAGGTTGTCGGAAAATTGAAGTGACATTTTCCGTCTGTCGCACAGTCTGTTCTCGATAAACCCCCAGTTAAATCAAAATAATTCTTGTTATTGTGTAAATGTCTTGACTTTTGCATTGATTTTAGCTGTGCCGTAATCTGTCTTGTATAACTGTCTTTTCAAGCATTTCATGTATTTCATGTACGCTTTTTAAGTTTTAAGAAATGGTCAATACAGAACAAACTAGAGCTGTCGCAAGGCGGACTAATACCCCCCACCCCCCACCAGTGCTATAAGTGCAGGATGTGTTTGAAACAAATATTGAGAATTCAAGTTATATGCGTGTGATTGATCGTAGGTCACTTGGTTCTAAAGTAAGAGTCTAGAAACGAAATGGTTTAACAAAAATTGACTGTGACATTGACATTTGACCTATGTGGCCCAAAGGCAATAGGGCACTTCCTTGGCTCGTAAGCAGCATTTGCATGAAGTTTCAGGATTCAATGTCACTTTTTCTCGAGCAAGAGTCCTTAAACGAGTATTGAACAAAGGCTGACTGTGATCTTGACCTTTGACCTATGTGTGCTTAACTCAATAGGGCACATCATTGGCTCATAAGCAACATTTGCATGAAGTTTCATGATTCTAGGTCACTTGGTTCTCGAGTTAGAGTCCGGAAACGAAAATTGAACAAAGGCTGACTTTGACCTATGTGACATATGTGACCCCATAACCAAAGGGCACTTCCTTGGATCATAAGCATTTTTGCATAAAGTTTCATGATTCTAGGTCACTTGTTATCAAGTTATGGAGTCCGGAAACGAAAATTGTACAAAGGCTGACAGTGACCTTGACCTTTTACCTATGCGACCCAAAAATTCAAATTGCCGAATCGAAGCAATATTTTATGAAAAAACCTACGTCATCGGACACTTATTTCATATTTAATAATTTTATTTTTCAAGTCATGTTTACAGCTCTTAATTATAATGTGTTAATACAAAAGCGAACATTATGTGTTTGTTAAACCAAAATTCCCACACAACTGTCCAAACAGAAACAGTTTTTTATACACAAATATAAAATTCAGTGAAAAAAAACTTGCCCCCAGATTTGAGTGCCTTGGTTGCCATTATTCAACATTTTTGCTAAATTATCCCACATTTGATCTTAACTGCTAGCATCTGATCATTTGACAATGCAAAGATGTTGTCACAAGAAAAACACAACGGAAAATGAAGATTCAATAAACATCAAAATGAAATGGTCAGTATAACGGATTTTATTTTGAAAGTCAGTGACCTTGAGAAAATGACACTGGACTTGATGGACGACCTTCACTTTGGTATCAACTGAAAGGCATTATCATAAGAAATACTCATGTGAAATATGAGGACTATATCACTTACACCTACAAATTTATTGTCACTTTTAAAGTTTTAATTTCACACGAATTTGACATTGATAAAGGTCTTTGACTTGTGACCTTGAAATTGGTACCAACATAAAGCTTTTGTCAACAATGCACATGTGTAATATGAAGACACTTCCACTTACCATTCATAATTTATAATGGTAATGTTCTCGTGTTTAAACCAGTGTTGCTGATTATACGACATTGACCTTGATGGGTGACCTTAACTTAACTTGACGTATTCATATTAAAATGGCGTAAATCCAACAACCTTGCTACATGTGTAAATCATGTAAGTTGTCACGCCTGAAATTTCCATATCATTTTTATGATCTGAAATAATCGAGCCGATCTTTATTACGGATAGCAGCACAATGTCATCGTCATTTTGACTGGCTAATCAAGGTGCAAAAAAAAAAAATAAAAAAAAAAAAAAAAAAATACCAGTAAGTATTCGTAGAAATGTCGGTTTGCTAGCGCATTGTCCCATGGTAGATGAATGGACAGTAACGCTATGTTTTACGCCGCGGTTCCGATGTACTGCAATGACATGAACAAGGTTTAATTTAGTGTTTAACTAACTGCTTATTTTTTGGGAGAGAGAGAGAAATTTACATGTCTGGTTATTTGAACTCGCCTGAGACCAACATGCCCAAGGTGCGTTTTTAAGGCCTATTGAATGTCTGTTGTTCGGTCGTCCTTTTTGCGTCGTCCGTCTTAAAAAAATTAAGTGTTTTCGCTATGGTCCGTTTTTCATTGAACTTGGTCAGAATGTTTGCCAGTTCAAAAAAGTGGACCCCATTGAAAATGGGAAGAATCCATTCGAACACACGGGAAAGGGAGCTTTATTTAATAATCATTTCCTTGGACCACGGCTGGAGCTTATACAGTCTGATAGAAAGAAAAATAAATTTGTAATGATATCCAGTCGAGTTGTGAAATTGAACGGAAATTTTTCTCCGGGTCGCGCCGCTTTCTTGTCAAACAGTAGGTCAGTTTTTACAATATAAAATACTTATTTCTCAAATCAATCAAAGTACTGAAAGTACTGAAAGCTAGCAAAGCATAGATATTTTAATAATCTTCCTTTTAAACAATTTATATGATACAAAATCAGGTTTAAGATAAAGCGAGGAGTTAAAAAGCATACTTTCGAATGAGTTCTTATTTGAATATAGTTCATCCAAGTGACCGTACAATGTAGTTTGCATAGTAAAATTGCTGGTCAAGCTAAGTCATTACTTTGCACACATGTGACATTCTTGGAAAGCCACATTCCAATACACTGTACAATCGTGAGTGAAAAATTTCTCATAAATCCCGATTTTTCTTTCCTTTTTCTGTTCAAATTTTCTCACTTTCTGATTGAGTCCCCTTTCTAACATAAAAATTATTCTGGTCATTGTTCATCACTGGTGAGCCTTATTTTCATGTCCCTACGTTTGTATTTTAGATGAACTTTGCTCTTACAGAGATTGTATTATTTTGACTAACATACCGAACAAGTTTCATCATCAATGCGCTAAATGTATGGCCCTTAGAATGTAAACAAAGAAAGTATCAACAGCTTTCCTTTTCTCGTGTTTTTCTTATGGAATATTTCAAATTTTAATTCTTACGGTTCATCTTAATGACGTGACAAACATTACTATCCAATATTCATGAAATGTCGCCCCATGATATAAACACTAAAGAGGGTTGATGACGAACGACGTACGAGGGATATCTGATGATCACACAGCTCACCATAAGTCCGATTTGCCCTCACGAGCTTAAAGTATGAGGGGGTGAAACTGCAGACATAGGTATGCGAAATTACGAGAGAACTACTTTTTATGGCGAAAGCATTCATTGATTTAGTGGTTAAGCTGCCAGACGCAGTTTGCACTCATTTGAACTTCGAGACTTCCTCAAAATTTTGTATGTTAACTAAAGACAGCAAAGCTTACACTTTGCTAGCTAATAAAAGCACTGGCATTACTCATGATGGACACCCAAGAGTGCAGTAGAATGATATGATTACTTTATGACAATTATAGCATACTGCACTTCTTGGAAAATCTAATTAAAACAGTATGACCCACCTAGCAAAGCCAATTCTGTAATGAATGGCATAGATTTTGTAACTTCAAAATTTCAAATATCATAACAGATGTAGCAACATCATCTGTAAAATTAAAATTATCAAAACCTGAAAAGAGGAAAAGAAAGAAAGAGATTTGGTTTGATAATCATAGTCTAATTTATCAAAGAGAATAAGATCATTAAGCAAAAGAGTGCAAAATAACCCTGATCTTTGACCTTCTGTCTTAAATTGGATCTTTGATCGAATAAAATCAATAATAAAGGTTGGAAGATAACCCTGACCTTTGACCTTCTTTCTTAAATTTAGAATAGTAGAATCTAGGATCGAATAAAATTAATAATAAATATTGGAAGATGACTATTTTTCATTCTGGCATTATGTTGAATGTTTAACCTTGACATTTGACCTACTTAAATATATACCTATTTTGGCAAATTAATGGGAGTAGGACTGTTTTATGTCACAAATTAATTTTGGCAGATGATTGCCTTCGATTTGGCTTTCTCCTTCTGAACCATTTACACTGATCTCGACCTAATTTCTTAAATTTTCATATACTTAAATTTTACTTTAACCCTTTCCTGTTTAACAAAATTTTGGACCTGTCCAAATTCAAAGGTTTTGCAGAATAAAAATTAAAGTGGATTTAATTTGAAAAATAACCATTTTGTAGGGTAGAAAAAAGTGTTGAAAAAGAAGAAATTGCTTGTCAGAAGAAATTTCTTCTTTTTTCACAATGTTTTTTCAATCATTAAATCACAGACAAGTAAAAAGCAGGGATTAAACAGCAAAGGGTTAAGTTAATTAATGCTTCCGTGAGGAAATTATAGTGGGGCGATACTTTGCCCTCCTGGGCCTCAAGTATTTTTTGTTTATTTCGCAAAGTGGTGCGGGAACCCTTAAATAAAAAAATAGAATTCACCGCTAAATGCACAAAATTTACCTACAAGTTAGCATTTAATATTGAAACCAAGGCGTGTGATCTAGGGCCCTCTTGTTATCGTAAGGGACTCTATAATTATCAAAAACAAACGTTGAATTAATAACAATATGCAACTGTAATCAGATCGTAATGATGGATGATTTATACAACTGGTTTTGGATAAGGATTAAATAATTGCATTTTTCAAAATAGCGTGGGATGTATGCATTTAAAAACATGGAAAGAGTCATACAGAAATTCAATTAATCATTCATAGAACTCCCTCGACAGAATACTGCATATGAAATGTAATAAGCAGCACGACCAAAACTATCATCGTTCCAGACTCAAACATTTAAAGCATCCGTTACAGCAAACGTAGCCGCTAAATGATGCTTACAACACTGTACATTTGCGGTTCCGGAAGGGATTCGGGGAGAGGGGTTGTCAAGCGAATCCCCTTTGAAGCCAAACTTTTTCACCTTCATTTCAAGATTTCAAGTAGACATTCTCCTGCTACTGTGGTCAAGACCTATTCCTATTTTGAACAATACTTGGGAAGACAGTATAGACTAAGACCAGCCTGCACAGTTGTGCAGTCTGATCTTAGGATACACTGTCTACGTTCTACGATACAATACATTCCAATACAATACAAATTCTTTATTTGCTATTAAAAGCGCCGAACATGAGCAGAAAATTTATAACCAATCAACTTTAACAAAACATAAAACAAATGAACATGGCAACGGATAACACATACAGGTACATGTTGCCGATTTACAGATTTACAAGATTTTTCACTGTGGAGAAATTTTGTAGCAGACTTGTTGACATGTCCAAAAAGAATTTTGTTTTAACAAAATTTCAATTCTGCGGGTTTGGGTGAAATTATGTAATACTAGGAAAACGACCCCCCTTTCAGTCATTGTAACGTCTACCAACGAAGATGAAGTTATAAGATATATATGATAAGTTCTAACCTATCTAACGTCTGTTAAACAATCCATTAGGTATCAATTACATCTTGTGATAAGATAATCATATTTACACTAATGTATATAATTAATCGAAGTAAGACAAATGTTTTTTTCTAAAAACATCTATCAAGTTGTCTAATATGATGAAACATCGGCGTTGCGAAGGCGACGTTTTCGATGGTCGGTCGGCTAATATACTGGTTTGTCGCTTTCACGATTTTGTTAAACATATTTAAAGAAAGAATTAAATGTAAACGTACACGAAGCAAACTACAGTAAAACTTGTGTTAAGCGACCACTTAGGGCACCACCAACAAGCGTTCGTTTATGGGAATGGTCGCCTAATACAAAATAACATGATAAATGTGACAGGTTATTTTGATGGCATTTATAGATGGTCGGTGAAGTCGTACTGAATCCTATGATGTTAGAACCCATTAGAATCGTCTTATTGAGACGATTCTAATGGGCTCCAACAACATAAGATTCAATAATAACCAATTTTTCGTTATGAATGTACTCTTTTTCAGAATTATTGCTTACGGCAAAGAGATTTTTTTTATTGTGGTCGCTTAATAAAATTAGTCGCTTAATAGACGTGGTCGCTCGAGCAAGATTAGCTGTAATTGTCCAATGACTGGGCAACCATACCATGACAAAGATGATAAACGGTTTTATATACAGAAATTTCTTTTCTGTGATATTACTCAAATGTTTTTGTCAAGTTATATTAATATATATGATAGGTGATATAGAGAGCGTCACGATTAAATAATAACAGAAGCACGATGATTGATATAAACCACAATAAAATATTCCCTAGTGAAATTGACGGTGTGAATGACCTTATGAGCTAAACAGCTTTCCCAATAAAGTCATGGCACGAGTAGTCTTCCATTTTTTGTTTCCGTATTGCGAGAATTATCTTCAATAATATATCAAAACATCAATTTAGAGAATTACTTCAAGAAAAATTGTTTAAGCAAGTAATATCTTCTCCCGTCATGTAACAGATGGGTTGCTAAGGAGAACGTTCTTCAAAATTTAGATGGCAATCTAATTGAAATGTGGTCTTTTATGAAAGAAGTTTTTGGTGCACACTATCTACAGACTGAATATGGAAACTGATAAATTATATTTGTTAACTCATCATAAACCTATGTGAGATAGCAGTCGGAGGCTAGGAAAGGATGTAATGGTAGTACAGGTGAAAGAAATACCAGGAATCCATTGTAAGGTGCTCCGGCCGTCGCGATATAACTGTCCACGTTTCTTAAATTTAGGATAGAACCTTTCCAAAATAAACAACAAAAACAAAGATAATATACACGATGCGCAATGCATAGTTTTCTATAAAAAAAATAAGACTTCTTTTGATAGATTGTTATATCATAAATGTTTAAAGGATATCACCTGACTGCACGTAATCCTTTGTTGCTGAAATGTTTGTAAATATAAGATTCCTGTATGTCTGTTAAGTTCTCATTCGCGGTCTGGGTAGTACTTTGCTTTCTAATTTAGGGCTCCTGCAAAAGTGCCCATTGATACACGGGATATTTGTAAGGGTGACTATTGAGCTCAAAATTAGTATCACGATAGTATTGCGATAGTAAAGTTACTATTGGAATAGTATTGCAATAGTTAGAAAACTATTGCAATACTATCACAATAGTTGCTTTACAGAAAAAATAGATAAAATCAATGATGAAATGTCCACCTTTTATTAGACAGTAACTTTATATTGGTCTTGTAAGATGCTGTTTATTTTGTCAATGGCAAGTAAATGATCAAACCAGTTAATTACAGATATTCCCTTAAAAAGAATTGGATTTGACCATATTCTCTGATTTCAAAAAACATGCAGAAAGGCAGCATTGTTACTACATTTAGCTCTACTTTCATTTTCAAAAAAAACTATTGTAAAACTATCGATAGTCAGAGGAACTATTGCGATATCTATTGACTTGAAAAAATGCTATTGACCTATTGCTATTGCAAGGTAACCTATCACGATACAGCGATAGTTCGACCTATTGTTACACCAGCTTTTAAAAAAGTTTAAGATAACTGTGCTCGTTGAAAGGTGAGAAGATCTATATAACCAAGTGTTGCAACCAAACTACAAACTGAGTTATTATGCCCACTTTCCAAGTACTTTTTCTGGCAAACCTAATCCCGAAGGGCTGGCTTCAGGTAATCATTCGAGTGCGATTATAATTTCTGAAGTCTTTCTTTAACTGGGGCTACCGTCATACAGTTAACAACATCGTGAAATTGACATGGTGAATGATTTTGGAATGATTAAGGAATGAAATTGAATGAGTGTGTGGAGCGAGTTTTGAGTGAATTTGATGGGAGGTAATCCTATATCACAAATTTTGTTCAGAATAAACAAAATAAGTGATATTGATTACCTCCCTTTAATAAAATGTGTAAACAAATTCTCTAGATAACTTCCTATTTCTTCAAGAACCTATTAGACGCTTACAATTTGAATTATGACATTGAAATCGCGATGTTTATTTATCCAAGTTTATTTTCAATGAAGTTGTTGATTCTATATTTTTCAATGGGTTTGAGCGTTTTTGAATGGTTTGAGTGAGTGTTTGGAATGATTGATTGGAGCGCTGAGTGATCGTTTCAGAATGGTTTTGATTGAGGTGAATGTCAATTTCACGATGTAACTAACTGTAACGCAGTCGGTAGTAAGTAGCGCTATCATTCAAAAGGTCGCGGGTTCAATTTCCGACGGTGGCACTTTTCTTTTCGGACTATTTGTCTTCCACCTATGGGTTGATTGATAATCGTAGACTATCATACTATCGTGTGATAGCAGCTGGAAGCTAGGAAAGAATGTAATGTTAGTACTAGAGTGGGAAATACCAGAAATCCATTGTTATGTTTTCAAGCCGCCGTAAAATAACTGAAAGATTGTTAAACACCGCGTAAAACCTGGTGAGGGTCATACCCCTCTAAACTGTGTTGTTGACTTTGGGGGGGGGGGGGGGGGGGGGAGTGGGGGTATATAGGAAACAGCTTGTCGGTCTGTCTGTCTGTCCGTCTGTAGCATTTTCTTTTCAGCTCAATTTCCCAGCAACTAATCGGCGGATTTCAATGAAACTTTAAAGATATGATTTGTATCAGGCAGAGATCAGCAAGATGAGTTTTGTACGATCCATTGATTCGTGACAGAGTTAAAAAATATCTTTTTTCACTGAAACATGGGCAAGCGGTGTTGAGTAAAGGAAGTTTGTTCATATCCTTATCCTAAGGTCGTAATTGGCTTTTGCAGTGGCACATACTTAACAGACAGTTTTGAATTACGGTTTGTAGCGTCATCACCCAGGGTGACTTTCGCTTAGAATTTTCATATAATACTCTCTGTATCATTTTTGTGATCTACGGTGTATACAATTTTACATTTCCTTCTCGCGCTAATACTTATGAAATTGACCTCTTAGAGTATTTGATAACCATTTACATTTTACATTCAGAGTTGAAATTAAGGCTAGTAAAATACCTTTAATAAAAATCTGATGTCAAAGATTGTGTTTTAATGATATTTTTGGAAGTAGTATCGGGTTGCATCATTATTAATATCTTCAATCGTGTTTATGAACTCATGAGTGATAGTTTAGACAGTGTCTTAGATAAACGTCCTTAGATGGCGTTTTGGGCAGGGTCTTATTTGGTACCTTTAATAATCTATAAGGTTGTGTTTTGCTTTTGGTTTAAGATTTTGCGTCTTTGATTGATTCGAATCTTAATAACAGCGCCCCCATTGATATCACCACGTCTGTCTGTCTGTATAATTTTTTTTCGAAAAAAGGATAATATTAAAAGTCGAAATTGTAATTTTGCTTGCTTAATATACCTCCTTTCCTACTAAATCAAGAATGGGCATATCATTTCTCTATATATCTTATTCCTTTTCATTATTTAAAGCGTTCGACGATAGCAATCTTTCGAGCGGTGGACCGCATTTATATTTGACAAATTTCTTTTACAGTTGTTAATATCTTGAAATTGACAAGGTGAATTATTTTGGAATGAAATTGAATGAGTGTGTGGAACGAGTTTTGAGTGAAATTAAAGGGAGGTATTCCAATATCGCTTATGTTGTTTAAGATGAACAAAAAGCGATATTTATTACCCCCCTTTAATAAAATAGGCATTCAAGTTCTAACTAGCTTCATATTTCTTCAAGAACCAATCACATACTTACAATTTCAACTATGTCAGTGAAATCTGGATATTTTTTCTCTATTTTTATTTATTTTAAATGTAGTTGTTGATATAACCATTTTAGTCATTTTGGAGCGTTTTTAGAGGTTTGATTGGGCAATTTTGAATGGTTTTGATTGAGATGAATGTCAATTTCACGATGTAACTAACTGTATTGGTATTGTATTTTGGTTTGCTTCATTACTCCAGTTGAATCCGATTTCCTTATGCAGAATGCAGCGCATGCGTTTTAATAGGATCGGTCATGTCAGAATGTTGCTATTTTGGGCTTACGACTCCAAACGAGCTATTCATTTGCACAATCAAACAAAATTGTGTTTAAACATGCAATAAAGAGATTCACAACAGGTTGAATAGAACTATAAAACACATTTAAATTGATTTACCGTTTCCATTCTTGCGTGTCGGAAATGCATGGGACGATTGTTCTTCCTGTTGAAAAAGCTCCGAGAAACTTAATCTAGTGCATTTTCTCGGTAAATTGTCTCAAGAACTATTTCACGAAGTTAATAAACGTTTGACAACGGTTGTGTCCGAAAAGAAGTCTAGCTTTTGACAACGCCATTTGATAATAGTTTACCGAGAACCGCAATTTGGTAATGGTTACGGAGACAATTTACCGAGAAACCGCCATTTTGTAATAGTTACGGAGACAATTTACCGAGAAACCGCCATTTGGTAATAATTACGGAGACAATTTACCGAGAAACCGCCATTTGGTAATGGTTACGGAGACAATTTACCGAGAAACGGGTTCTCGGTAAAATGCCTCCGGAACTATTACCAAATGGCGTTGTCAAAAGCTAGACTTCTTTTCGGCAACAACCGCCGTCAAACGTTTATTAACACCGTGAAATCGATATTCACATCGATCATAACCATTCTTAGCCGCTTGCCCAGCGCATCATTCAACTCATTAACATTCGCTAACAACCGATCCGAAAATCGTTTGAAAGTTTGAAAAGGTATCGAAATTGTTCGGGACGATCAACATTTCTCTCAAATCGATCGAATCATTTAATGATTATATTGACCAAGTTGAATTTTAAAGAGTCTGATTGTTCTCCGTAGACACTTCACGTGAAAAATATACAGATTTTATGCAAGAGATAATAAAATAGCTCTTTTTTTAATAAAAAATAACGCTAACATATGACATTCCTTTTATTCAAATACAAACTATCTCCTTTCAATCATTCGAAATCATTCCGAAGTCATTCCTTATTTATTCACCATGTCATTTTCACAATTTGATAAAATGTAACGCAGTTGGGCGCGTCGGGCTGCCAATTAGATGGTCACATGTTCGATATCCGACGGCGGCACTCATTCGCTTGGACAATTTGCCTCCCACTAAACGGTTTAAACCGACGTAGAAAAGCAGCTGGAGGCTGGGAATGGGGTTAATGGTAGTGGTGGCGTGAGAAATACCAGGAATCCGGTTTAATGGTAGTGGTGGCGTGAGAAATACCAGGAATCCAATGTTGGGTGCTCCAGCTTAGCGATATGGCTGGAAAATTGTAAAAGGAGGCATTAAACCCTATGAAAAAATGTACTACACAATCCAAAACAGTTCTTCGGCACACGAAAGCAGTTATAAGTCCGGGTTTGGTTAGAAGTAGCTCAAAGCGTTTTGTAAGCTACGGTTAGCAATCCGCTAGCAAGGTACGCAATCTCATGAAATATATTCAAATGAGCCTGTGCATGACATTTCAAACGAGTTGGCAAATGCGCCAAGGAAATACTCTGCCCAGCCTGTGCATCCACACAGTCTGTCCAGAATCTCCGATTAGCGCTTTATATGTAGACAAAGTCTCAAAGTGTCTGAAGATAGACTGACAATTTTGAATTCACAATGTGACTACCTAGGCTGTCCAATATTTGCAACTCATCCGCATGTCAAATTGTTGGAAATGTAACTCAAAGGCTTGAATATCATCGCGTATCGACCTTATTTATATCGGTTTATGTGACATGGATATCGAGCTACAGTTTGAATAAATAATTGTTCATTTCCGTTAATGAATATGGATGAAGTAATTTTAACACAATATTTTTGCATAATAATTAACAGTTATTGAATTACCGCAAATAGACTGCAGTGTCAAGAAGGTCAACTTTATCCCGGGAGACTTTGCTGTCCCGAAATTTGCATTATGCAAAAAAAACAAATATCATGGAATTGTCCATCAAGACAATTAGAATCTTTGTGACTACAGATAGTTGCAATTTATTCTTAATCCAGCTACGTAGAAATGAAAACAAAAATGTCCACTTTCGATAATATATGCGTTGATTGTGCGTATTTGAAAGTAAGCCTCATTCCATAAAATAAGAGGAAATATGAGAGTTTACTTAAATTGACACCACAACATTAATGGTATTTTCAAAATATACCCATTTGAGCGAAATTATAGATGCGATTCATCGTTACTTTCAACATATGGTCAAATTGTGTTAATCAGTTAATAACATTATGAAGTTGACTGCCATCTCGATCAATACCATTCAAAATCACTCGCTCAGCACTCCAATCATTCATTCCAAACACTCACTTTAGTCGCTAACAAACGTTCTAAAATTGTTGGGAAAAAACGCTTGTATTCGTTCACAATGACCAGCTTTTCAATCAAATCGAGCGCTATCATAGCACAATTTTATTAACGTCTCGACGAGACAATTTCAATGAGTACTGACAACATTGGGTGTGTGATTTAATTATGGAATAACTTTGAATCCCTATTAGGCCGCCGTCATAGCGCAGTTGGTAGTGCGCCGGACTGTCAATCAAGAAGTCCCGGGTTCGATCCCCGACGGCGGCATTCATTCTTTCCGACTATTTTTCTCTTACCAATGGGTTGATAATCGTAGACCTATGTGAGATAAAAGCTGGAGGCTAGGCAAGGATGTGATGGTTGAACGGGTGGGAGAAATACCAGGAAACCATTGTTAGGTGCTCCAGCCACCGCTATGCAACTGAAAAATGTTCAAAGCCGCGTTAAACTCCATTCAATAAACAATTGAATCACTATTAATAGATCTACGTGTCTTTGCTGGCAAATTGGACATTTAAAAACCAAAATCAGCTTTCTATTAGAATAAACAATTTAATTGGTTTAAGTGATGTTGTTGAACTAATCTTGATGATTCCGGTGGTTTTCGAATGAATGGTTTTGGTTTGATTGGATTGAATGTTTTGAATGCAACGAACGCAGCACTGAGCGAATGATTTTGATCGGAATTAGTGTCAATTTACAATATTATATATGAGCCTGTACGTGAGATTTCAAACAAATTCAAATATCCGCAAAGCAAAGACTCAGACCAGCCTGTGCATCCGCACAGTCTGACCAGATTCTTCACTTGAGCTTAGTAGATAGAAGCGTTCTCAAAGTATCTGTAGACCACCAGGTAACTTTATATCTATAGTTTGTGGCTGTCTATGCCCCCCCCAAACCCCCCCCCCCCCAATATTTGCACAAACTATGAATATAAAGTTGCCTGGTGGTCTACAGATACTTTGAGGACGTTTCTATCTACTAAACTTTATATTTATAGTTTGTGGCCGTCTATGCCCCCCCCCCCCCCCCCCCCAATATTTGCACCTCACAATCATTATAAAATGTCACGCACAGGCTCATATATAACTTTTTTGCAACGCTTGGTGCAAATATTTCATATTGAAAGGGGAGCTTGTCGTGCGTCGATAGCATCTTTTGAAAATAATGTATTTCGACCAGATTGACATTTCAGGCTCCGAAACATTTCATCGCCTTTCCTGTATTTGTAAGCCTGATTAGGTAACGTCAGACATCCATTTCACCTTATTAGGGAAGGGATGGAAATGTTACCAAATGTTTCTCGGGAATAAAACACGTCAGAAATAACTGATCTGATAATTCGCTTTTAACAAAATCTGTTATGTTATTAAGAGATAAAAAGAAAAAGAAAAAAGCACAACGCGTGTTATCAGCAATGGTACACATTTTTGATTGAGGCGCCGTTATGATATTTCAAACCGTTCAGAATCTAGTTAGCTATAGGAGCAAGAAAGAGACATTTCGAAAGAAGATTGTAGATTCACAAGGACCATCGCCTTCGAAAAAGGGGATGGTCCGTATGATAACACGGGAAAAGGGGCATTATTGAATTTCACGGAGTTCAATCTTATTTACACGATAAAACCCACAAATATTATTGCATTCACTTGAAACTTTCACAGGATTATTTAAAGTCCACAAGGATCGTGTCTTTCCAAGACAATCCATGAAATAACATAGCAAAATCGACATTTTGGAATTTTACTTTGTATTATCATTTTTTCGCGTTTAAATAAAAAAATCTTAATATATTCTCTTGAAAGTTTCTCGGGATGATTGAAGAGTCAAAGGAATCGTCTCTTTTAAAGAAAAGCCGATCACTTAGAAAACACGGGAAAAAGGGCCTTATTGAATTTCACCTAATGCAATCTTGTTTATGTGATAAAGTTCACAATTATTATCAGGTCCTCTTTGAAACTTTAAATGGATGATTGTAGGGCTATAACAATGATAGTTTTGAAAATTAGGGAAAATCCATTGGAAAACAAGGGAAAAGGGGGCCTTATGGAATTTGATATTGCAATCTTGTGATAAAGTCTACAAATATTTTTGGATTCTCTTGAAACTGAAGTAAAAAAAGTTTCTGAAATATCAGGTAAGCTTCTGGGGAAAATAGTCAGTAGAGCGTCTCAGGATTCCATAGGCCTCATGTTACCAAATAGGTTATTTGACATATGATTACCTATATGACAATGATTCAAGTTTTTGAAACACATTCTATGTATACGTCCTCGGATTTTTTTATATTACATCACAATTCACAATTTTTACACGCAAAGCTAGTCAATTTTATTTTTTTTTCATGATTATTTCGGAGGCCTAACGCACTATTTAATGTTCCACATAGGTTCCCTCAAAGAATATTCATAAAACAAGAAATCATCAATACATTAATGGGAGATCTGAGATACAAAGAATATTTTATCATGCAATGAAGCCTGTATTGCCCTTATAACACCTGTCTGATAACATACCACGATATCAGTCAGTCTATTTTTAAAAAAACAATTTGCATACACTTTCTCCTGGATATCTTTGATTTTTAAGGGTTTATTATAAAAAAGCACTGAAAATGGTTGCATGATAAATAGAATAACACGTTAGTGTCTTAAATATCATTGTTATCTGGTCTCGGCTGCGAGAAATTATCATGACTCGGCAGAGCCTCGTCCTGATAAATTCTCCCAACCTCAACCAGATAACATTGTTATTTTTAGACACTTACATGTTATTTTCTATTTCTATAACTTCGCCGTTTCTTGAATGAAAAACATTCTTTTGAGCTCATTTTCTCCTACATTTGAATGAAAGGAAAGGAGCAGGTTCACTAACTACA